>CM017763.1:37641850-38174350 GCA_008009225.1 Acer yangbiense | reverse complement strand
CCCGGAAGTAATCACACACCTACCTCATCTCGGTATGAGTGAACCTAGTTCGAATGCTTGTGATCTAAGCAACCTAATCCCGGAAGCTACACACAAGACTTAAATTCTCAATGAAGAGATTAACACCCTAAGTGAATATATGAATATCCAAAATGCAACATAAAGCAAGGGAAACCCTATATGCTTATCTAAGATGATGATTTTGCAATTAAAGCAATCCTAGATATTAAGAGCTAAATGACATGTCAAATAGCTTAGCTAATCAAGATTAAGCAAAAAACCTAATTAGCTATCACAATACAACTCTCAGACATTCAATACACTAATCTCAATCTTGTATCCAAAATATATATGAATAACATACAAGTAATAGATGAGATTGCTTGTTAAGAAAGACACAAAATATGTAAGATATTAGTGAAAAGCTTACCAAGCAAAGTGTGATGAAGAATCCATGCAAAATGACATCTAGATGATCAAGGATGATGCTAGATAATGATTGATGATCATGAAAAGGTGTTTGAGTAATCAAAGATGAGTTCTTGGAATTTTTCTTGCTTTTGAAAAATATCCTAAGTATGGAATCTGAAAATGAACTCTCTCAATTGACCTAAAGTCAAAGTCGCAAATATATAGGGTGTCAAGTTGAAGTGTGGTCGTTTTGAAAAGTGACACTGATTTTGCCTTGGACGCTGTACGTAGAGCGACTAACTGGGAAAATGAAGAATGTTCTTCATTGGCGCTGTTCGAATAGCACTTTTGTACAGCGACTGAATAGCGCCAAAACTCTGTTCTCTCGGGAAAACAGAGCGGCGTTGTACGTACAGCGACCGATTTAAATCGATCAAGTCTGTACAGCGCCTATCCCATTTTCTTCAGGCCTCAGATGGGCATTGTACGAATAGTGCTTTCAACAGCGCTTTGTACAGCGCCTTTCACAATGTATGAATCCTAAGACTATGCATGACAAGACATTGGACATACAAGATGAAATCAAAATAAACAAGCAAGAAGAGATGTTAATGATCATTAATGCACATAATAAGAAACACAACATACAAGAATAAAACACTAATGCATGAGTTGTGAGTGTGTGCAACTATCTCTTCAAGACAAGTAAGCACTTAGAAATTTACCTTCAGTGCTTATCAAGATGAGGTCTTCAAAGGGTTTTGAACAAAAACACCAACACCTAAGCTATCCTTACAAAAAACCCCAACAAACGGTTTGTCCACGAAATGAGCCAATCAACAAACGGGAACCTTACAATCTCCCCCTTTGGCTATTTCGTGACAAAACCACCACTCACATTGATTCCTCACAAAAAAAATAGAAACTACGGGACAACAATGATTTTCTACAATACAAAGAGATATTTTAAATACTACTTCTTGAAGTCTTCAATCTCTTGTAGAATAATCAATCCCTGAAAATAAGATTTCTATACTTTCCAATACAAGTAAAATGTGAGATTAATCAAGTGAGAACAAAAACAAGCATTTGCATATTAAAAGTTTAGGCACAATATTATGCAATGTATGTGTATGCAATGCTCCCCCTCAACGGGTTACTCCCCCTCAATGAATATTCTCCCCAACATGCATAATTGCTACTACAATTTGCAACTCCCTTTACCACATTCTACTCCCCATTTTTGTCATGATATAGGCAAATGAGTAGTCCCCAACCGGGATACTCATAGCAAAGAGAGAAAGTAGTATGCAAGATATTTGCAGAATCATATAAGTTACTTTATGCATCCCAATTAATTGAAGAGAAACAAGGATATTTATTTAAAGAAGATGTGTGAATCAAACATGCTTTGCATACAAGACATGTAGCATTCAAGTCCAAAAGACAATGGTATTTGGCAAAGCAAGTGACAAATGTTTCTAATAAGAATTCAAACCAATTTCACCATTGTCATGAGAAAAGCAAGGATATAGAGATTTCATTGATTTTAATTTAAGAGCAACTATATCCAACTTTATAAGCGAAACATGGCATGAGCGACTTTGCATCCTATTTGATTTTTCTAGATAAGATATTTGTATGATAGTAGCTATGTTCAACTAATAAAGAAAGAGAGACATTTGGAATTTTAAATTCCTTTGAACGGATACAAGATCCTTTATTCATTTTGAGTCTCATAAGCTTTTTCACACAAGTTTTGCATTTATATTGCAATCATCAATTCATGCTTTTCATGTGAGCATGTTATATGAATTTCATGCTTTTTCGTTTGTCATTAGCATGTTATAAAAGAATCATCATGTCATGGAGATAACTATAGGACATTCAAATCATACTTCCTATGTAAATCTCCTAGTCCAAAAATGCATGTTTGAACATAAATATGACATGGATTGTAAACAAGCAAGGTTCACACTTACTGAAATAAAAACATATATACATATGTGTTAGGTTTATAGTTTGTGTTGGCATGTATTCCATATCAAAACGTTTTTCTTTTGTAATGTTTAGTGGTCCATATGTTGAAGATTTATGAAGACGAAGAAAGTCTTGGCCACAATTCATGCAAAATGCCGGCTTCAAAGAGATATGTGCTTCATTGATCATCAAAGGTAATATAAGACCTCATATCTCTTACAAAGCTAGGCACACACACACACATGGCATCCTTGTGTGTTCCTTCATGGTTAAACATCATTTATATATCACTTTCACACACTTGATAATATATGCTCATGCATTTATACTATCTTGACAAACTTTGCTTATTGCATGTTCTAGGACTATGTCTAGGAAATAGCATATGTGTGTGTCTTTGTGTTTGTATGTTTCTGTATTTTTGTATTTGGACTTGAATATGCTCTATTATGATTCCTTATTGAGTTTCGGTCATTTCGGTTACTCATTCATTTTGTTTCGAGTCCAAATGATGTAGCTACGCTACTTTTCGTTCTCATTCGTTGAGTTAACTTGATTATCGTTTTCCGAGATGATTTCTCAACCATTTTTTAAAGTTGTGTAGTCATCGTCGTGCATGAGTGAGTCACGGTTCGTAATCCAAAAATGGATTTGAAATCAGAGTTCGGGTGTTTGTAATCAAAATGATATATAGGAATGTTTAATGTAAGGTTCCCATTTGTTGATTGGCTCATTTCGTAGACAACCACATGTTGGGGTTCTTTGTAAGGGTAGCCTAAGTATCGGTCTTATTGTTCGAAGCCCTTCGAAGACCTCGTGTTGACAAGCACCGAAGGTAAATTTCTATGTGCTTACTTTTCTTTGAAGAGATTAGTTGCACACACACACTTAACATTCATTGCATATGTGTGCATTCTCTTCATTTGTCACATTTCACACTTGCACTTATTTATTATATTTTGTTGTGTGTAATTGTGTCATGTTGTTGTGTAATTCGTTTCCCGATAACTTTCGGAAACGTCCGCGCATGCACTAGAATGTGCTTGGTTTAGCGCGAGGACCGCCTATGTAGAATGCCCTTGGCTTCTCCTTGGTTTTCACCTATCTAGGTGATCGGCAGTTATGATCGGTGGCCTGGCCACCGAATGAAACCGCCGTTTCAGTCCAGATTGGTCTGAAGCATTTCTGCGGTTAAGATCGACGGTCAAGACCGCCGTTCGAAACCGCCGTTTCAAGACCTGATTGATTTTTCTCTCAGTCTAATTCGGCGGTTGAATTGGCGGTCAGGAGACCGCCGTTCGAAACCGCCGTTCATACCTGATTGATTTTGATCTCTCTGTTTTGATTCGGCGGTTGGAATCGGCGGTCACGAAACCGCTGAATGAACCGCCGTTTTTGCTCTGTTCTTCACGAGCTCAATTCGGCGGTCATTATCGGCGGCCTGGCCGCCGATTGAAACCGCCGATCGGCCCGTTTCTTTGAAACTTACTTAAACGACCACACTTTGATTTGGCCCCCTATATATATGCCACTTTGACTTTAGGTCAATTAAGAGAGTTCATATTCAGAATTCATACTTAGGATATTTTTCAAAGAGAAGAAAAATTCCAAGAACTCAATTTTTGTTTACTCAAACACTTTTTCATGATCATCAATCATCATCTAGCATCATCTTAGATCATCTAGATGTCATCTTGCATGGAATCTTCATCATACTTTGCTTGGTAAGCTTTTCACTAATATCTTACATGTTTTGTGTTTCTCTTATCTAGCAATCTCAATTAATTATTTGTTTGTTATTTTGTATGCTTTGGATACAATATTGAGATGAGTATGATGTATGTTTGAGAATTTATATTGTGCTAGCATATTAGGTTTTGTGCTTAATATTGATTAGCTAAACTAATTGACATGTCATTTAGTTTTGATATCTAGGATTGTTCTAATTGCATATTAATCATCTTAGATAAGCATATAGGGTTTCCCTTGCTCTATGTTGCATTTTGGATATTTTCATATATTCACTTAGGGTTGTATTCTCTTCTAGAGAAAGTAAGTCTTGTGTGTAGCAACCGGGATTAGGTTGCTTAGATCGCAAGCAAATAGGACTAGGTTCACTCATACCGGGATTAGGTAGGTGTGTGATTACTTCCGGGATTAGGTTGTAATCGTTTGCACATTTAGTGGATTCGAGGTTCGAGTGTGGCTTACTTACATAGCCCGTGGTTTTTCCTGTGAGGGTTTCCACATAAAAACCAAGTGTTGTTTTAATTTCCGCACCATATTACAATTGCTTGGTTATATTATCTTGAGGGCATTTTCGTAAATTTGACTAACACGAAAAATTGGGTAAAAAACGTAAAATCTATTCACCCCCCTTTAGATAGCTTTATACACACCGTGCTATAATTTGTTTCAAATAGCATCTTGAACTTGTACTTCATGAATATATTTTGTTCAAGTGTTGTATGTGTGAATGAGACTTTGAGCTTATGTGTTTGGTGTTTACACATGCTTTAGGTTTTATTCTTGTATTTTGCATCTAGACTTTTATTACTTGTGATATCACATGTTTAGGTCTATTTGTACCATGGAATGTATTGATCACATGTTCTATGTTGAATTGGTTGTTTGCATCATTTGCATTCACATGATCACACTAAGAAGTCCTTGTAAAAGGCATGAAGTCTTGGTTAGAGTCGGGATGACTCGGATAGCCAAGCAAGAAGTCTTGTCTAGAGTCGGGAGGACTCGGATAGACAAGCAAGAAGTCATGGCTAGAGTCGGGAGGACTCGGATAGTCATGCATGTGAGGCTCCCTAGAGGCATGAGTGCTTTGGATAGGGAGTTGGCTATTATATTGGTAGGCCTAGGCGTATGGTTAGACATAGACTCCAAAAAAGCGGGGTACACGGGAGGTGTATGCACTCTTGAGGAATTTCTAATCTTCCATCGATGTTGGTTTTGTGTGTTGTCCAATATATGGTGGTTTCGCATTATTGAGGGATTTCATACTTTCCAATAGGGTTGGGTAGACTTAGACTCCACTAGGTTGGGTGAGCTAAAGATTGGTCACTTTGTGGATTCTCTATTTTTATCATCCAATATATATAATACCCTAATGGTTGTATTTCAACCCGTAGATGTTTCCTCCTTGGAGGTTTTACCACGTTAAAAAAACCTTGTGTTAATTCTTCCTATCTCTATCTTTTATATTTTATTTGTGTATGTTATTATCTTGTTTCATATTATTCACTTGTGATGTATAGTGAAGCAAGTATTTGTAAAGTGTGATTTATGAATTCATTCCTTTGATAATTTATATATATATGATTCTTTTGTATATTGTAATTTTTGTATAGTGATATTTGATCACTCTTGTAACTCATTGAACATCTATTGAAATACAAGTATTTTTTGTTGTTGTGTTTATTTGTTCTTATACCTCACATAACTAGATGATATGCATTGACCTTGTTCACATGATTATATTCTCATATTGTCTATGTATGTCTTTCTTGGTTTATTTTGTTGTGTATAAGGCTATCTTGAGGGACAAACAAAAGTTTGTTCAAGGGATTGAAAAAAGGTGTAAAAACCTATTCACCCCCCTCTAGGTATGCCTTAAGCAATTTAACTACGTTTGTATACTTTCAATATGTGGAACCAAGCTTACTCAAGCAATTAAAAGAAGAAGCATAAGACATTTCAAATATTTGCAAGTGACAAGAATGCAAAATAGCTCTCTTTGCTTGAGTTCCCCATATGGGGTCAATTACAAAACACATCACTCCACAAGACATATCCCAATAGATCTACTAAGAGTTTTAAATCGAGTAGCATCTAAGGGTTTAGTAAATAAGTCCGCAAGTTGATCATTAGTACCTACATATTCAAGTACTATGCATTTATTTTCAACAAGCTCTCTAATGAAATGATGGCGGATGTCAATATGCTTAGTTCTAGAATGTTGCACCGGATTCTTGGAAATATTAATGGCACTCATATTATCACAAAAGAGAGTGAGTGTACCTTGATTGAATCTGTAGTCTACTAGCATTTGCTTCATCCATAGGAGTTGTGTGCATCCATTTCCCGCGGCTATGTACTCGACCTCAGCCGTGGACAAGGAAATCGAGTTTTGCTTCTTGCAAAACCAAGACACCAAGTTGTTGCCTAGAAAGAAGCAACCGCCCGATGTGCTCTTCCTATCATCCCAATTTCCTGCCCAATCCGTATCACTAAAGCCTATAAGACTAGCATTAGTGTCAAACGAGTATCAAATCCCATAGTTGGAAGTCCCATTCATATATCAAATGATTCTCTTTACGGAAGAGAGATGAGACTCTTTAGGATCCGCTTGGTACCTAGCACACACACCCATACTAAAAGATATATCGGGCCTACTTGCGGTCATATAAAGTAAGCTACTTATCATGCCCCGATATAGAGTTTGTTCCACACTTTTTCCACTTGCATCCTTGCTAAGCTTCAAAGTGGTACTCATGAGTGTATCATAATGTTTGGCATTTTCTAGACCAAACATTTTCACTAGGTTTTTGGTATATTTGGCTTGGTAATGAAGATCCCATCATCTAATTGCCTAATTTGCAAACCTAGGAAGTAACTTAGCTCACCAACAAGACTCATCTCAAATTCATGAGACATAACATCAACAAATTGTTTGATCTTAGTGTTGTTGGTAGAGCCAAATACTATATCATCAACATAGAATTGAGCTATAAAGAGCTAATCCTTGTCTTTCTTGATGAATAGAGCCTTGTCAACACTACCCTTTGTGTAGTTATTGTCAACAAGAAATTGAGTGAGGCGCTCATACCAAGCCCTCGGTACTTGTTTCAACACATATAGAGCCTTCTTGAGGCGATAAACATGGTTAGGGTGGTGTGCATCCACAAACCCCTTAGGTTGTTCAACAAACACTTCCTCTTGTAAGAAGCCATTGAGGAAGGCACTCTTGACATCCATTTGGTGCAATTTGAACTTGTGCACACAAGAAATGGATAAAAGAAGCCTAATGGACTCTAAAAGGGCAACGGGAGCAAAAGTCTCCTCAAAGTCGATACCCTCAATTTGAGAGTACCCTTGTGCTACAAGTCTAGCCTTGTTCCGCACTATGTTGCCATCCTCATCGGATCTGTTCCTAGAAATCTACTTGAAAGTTCTCACGGTGTGTAAACTATTAATCTAGAGGGGGAGGGGGAGGGGGAGGGGGAGGGGAGGGGGGGGGGGGGGGGGGGGGGGGGGGGGGGGGGGGGGGGGGGTGAATAGATTTTAACTAATTTTACCCAATTTTCGTTTAAGGACAAGATTACGAAAATGCCCCTAATAGTCAATAAAAAAAAGCAAGTGTAATATTGTGCAGAAATTAAAACAACACTTGATATTTACGTGGAAACCCTGATGGGAAAAACCATGGGCTGTTAAGTGAGCCACACCCGAACCTCGAATCCACTAAATATGATGAAATTACAACCTAATCCCGGAAGTAATCACACACCTACCTAATCCCGATATGAGTGAACCTAGTTCGAATGCTTGCGATCTAAGCAACCTAATCCCGGATGCTACACACAAGACTTTGATTCTCAATGAAGAGATTAAATCCCTAAATGAATATGTGAATATCCAAAATGCAACATAGAGCAAGGAAAACCCTATATGCTTATCTAAGATGATGAATTTGCAATTAGAACAATCCTAGATATTAAAACTAAATGACATGTCAAATAGCTTAGATAATAATAGATTATAAAAACTTAGATATCTATCACAATACAACACTCAATCAAAATATCACAAATAATCTCTATCTTGTATTTAGTATATTATCTAAAAACATACAAGTAATCTAAGAGATGTCTTAATATGAAAAACACTAAAATTAGATGAGATTAGTGAAGAACATACCAAGGAAGATGTGATGATCAAAAAACATACATGGATGCATTCTATGAAGGCATAGTTGATGCAATATGAAATTTGATGAAAAAGGGATTTGATTTGAGTGGTCAAAGGTGAGTTCTTGATTTGATTTTCTCTCAAAATTCTCTCTTTTAAGTTTAGGGTTCTTAGGAGTTAAAGAACTAATTCAGAGAATGAGAAAGTAAGATATTTATAGACATAAAAAACAGAGCATGTGAAAAGACAAGTTTGCCCCTGAAACGCACCGATCGGCGGTTTCAATCAGCGGCCAGGCCGCCGATTATAACCGCCGAATTGAACCTGAGAAGAACAGGGGAACAACAGCGGTTTCATTCGGCGGTTTCGTAACCGCCGATCCAACCGTCGAATCAAACCGAGAGATTAAATCAATCAGGTATGAACGGTGGTTTCATTCGACGGTTTCGTAACCATCGATCCAACTGCCGAATCAAACCGAGAGAATAAATCAATCAGGTAAGAACTGTGGTTTCGAACGGTGGTTTTGAAAGACTGTCATGGCTGCCGATCGTAACCGTAGAATTGATCCAGAGGTCTCTGGACTCAAACGATGGTTTCATTCAGCGGCCAGCCCGCCGATCATAGCCGCCGATCACCAATAGAGGTGAAAACCAAGGAGAAGCCAAGGGTAATCTCCGTAGGCGGTCTTCGCGCAAAACCAAACACATTCTAGTGCATGCGCGGACGTTTCCGAATACTATCGGGAAACGAATTACAAGACACAAATACACACAACAAGATACAACATATAAGTGCAAGTGTGAAATGTGACATATGAAGAGAATGCACAATAATGCAAGAATGCTAAGTGAGTGTGTGCACTCTAAATCTCTTCAAAGAAAAAACAAGCACTAGAGATTATACCTTTGGCGTGCTTGTCCCTTGAGGACTTGTGAAGGGCCTTCGAGCTTGAAGTTCAATCACCTAAACTACCCTTACACAATAAACCCCAGCACGTGGTTTGTCCATGAAATAAGCCAATCAAAGAATAGGAATCCTTACAATCTCCCCATTTGGCTATTTCGTAACAAAACCACCACTCACATTGATCCTCACAAACATAATTGAATCTTCGGGATAACAAAGATATTCTACATTATAAAGAGATATAAGAAAATATAAAAGAAAACTTCAAGTCTTCAATCTCTTGTAGAACTATCAACCCTTCAAAACAAAAGATTATACTTTCCAAAACAAGAGTATGTGAGATGATCAAGTGAGAATAAAACAAGCATTTGCATTTAAGAAATTAGGTACAACATCATGCAATGTATGTGTATGCAATGCTCCCCCTCAACGGGTTACTCCCCCTCAATGAATATTCTCCCCAATATGCACAATTGCCACTACAATTTGCAACTCCCCTTACCACAATCTACTCCCCCCTTTTTGTCATGATATAGGCAAAGGAGTAGTCCCCAACCGGGTCACTCTTAGCAAAGAGAGATAGTAGCATGCAAGATATTTGCATAATAATATAAGTCACTTTATGCATCCCAAATTAATTGAACAGAAACAAGGAGATTTATTTGAAAGAAAATGTGTGAAACAAACATGCTTTGCATACAAGACATGTAGCATTCAAGTCCAAAATACAATGGTATTTGGCAAAGTAAATGACAAAGGTTTCTGATAAGAATTCAAACCAATTTCACCATTGTCATGAGAAAAGTAAGGATATAGAGATTTCATTGATTTTAATATAAAGAGCAACTATATCCAACTTTATAAGCGAAATATGGCATGAGCAACTTTGCACCCTATTTGATTTTTCCGGATAAGATATCCGTACGATAGTAGCCATGTTCAACCAATAAAGAAAGAGAGACATTTGGATTGTAAAATCCTTTGAACGGATACAGGATCCTTTATTCATTTTAAGTCTCATAAGTATTTCACACAAGTTTTGCATTTAAGTATTGCAATCATCAATTCATGCTTTTCATGTGAGCATGTTATATGAATTTCATGCTTTTTCATATGTCATTAGCATGTTATAAAAGAATCATCATGTCATGGAGATAACTATAGGTCATTCAAATCATACTTCCTATGTAAATCTCTTAGTCCAAAAATGCATGTTTGAACATAAATATGACATGGATTGTAAACAAGCAAGGTTCACACTTATTGATTTGAAAACATATATACATATGTACAACTAAGCTTACTCAAGCAATTAAAGAAAGAAGCATAAGATATTTCAAATTTTTGCATGTCACAAGTATGCAAAATAGCTCTCTTTGCTTGAGTTCCCCATATGGGGTCAATCACAAATCACATCACTCCACAAGACATATCTCAATAGATATACTAAGTGTTTTAAATCGAGTAGCATCTAAGGGTTTAGTAAATAAGTCCGCAAGTTGATCATTAGTATCTACATATTCAAGTACTATGCATTTATTTTCAACAAGCTCTCTAATGAAATGATGGCGGATGTCAATATGCTTAGTTCTAGAATGTTGAACCAGATTCTTGGAAATATTTATGGCACTCATATTATCACAAAAGAGAGTGAGTGTACCTTGGTTGAATCCGTAATCTACTAGCATTTGTTTCATCCATAGGAGTTGTGTGCATCCACTTCCCGCGGCTATGTACTCGGCCTCGGCCGTGGACAAGGAAATCGAGTTTTGCTTCTTGCAAAACCAAGACACCAAGTTGTTGCCTAGAAAGAAGCAACCGTTTCCTATCATCGCAAGTTTCTGCCCAATCCGCATCACTAAAGCCTACAAGACTAGCATTAGTGTCAAAAGAGTACCAAATTCCATAGTTGGAAGTCCCATTCACATAGCGAATGATTCTCTTTAAGGAAGAGAGATGGGACTCCTTAGGATTCGCTTGGTACCTAGCACACACACCCACACTAAAAGAGATATCGGGCCTACTTGCAGTCAAATAAAGCAAGCTTCCTATCATGCCACGATATAAGGTTTGTTCCACACTTTTACCACTAGCATCCTTGCTTAGCTTCAAAGTGGTACTCATGGGTGTATCATAATGTTTGGCATTTTTAAGACCAAACTTCTTCACTAGGTTCTTAGCATATTTGGCTTGGGTTATAAAAATCCCATCATTCATTTGCCTAATTTGCAAACCTAGGAAGTAACTAAGCTCACCAACAAGACTCATCTCAAATTCATGAGACATGACATCAACAAATTGTTGGACTTTGGTGTTGTTGGTTGAGCCAAATACAATGTCATCAACATAGATTTGAGCTATAAATAACTCATCTTTGTTTCTCTAGATGAACAAGGTCTTGTCAACACTACCTCTTGTATAGTCATTGTCAATAAGAAATTGAGTGAGGCGCTCATACCAAGCCCTCGGTGCTTGTTTCAACCCATATAAAGCCTTTTTGAGGCGATAGACATGGTTAGGTGGTGTGCATGGGTTGTTCAACAAACACTTCCTCTTGTAAGAAGCCATTGAGGAAGGCACTCCTGACGTCCATTTGATGTAATTTGAACTTGTGAATACACGAGATGGACAAGAGAAGCCTAATGGACTCTAAACGGGCAACGGGAGCAAGTGTCTCTTCAAAGTCGATACCCTCAATTTGAGAGTACCCTTGTGCTACAAGTCTAGCCTTGTTCCGCACTATGTTGCCATCCTCATCGGATTTGTTCCTATAGATTAGACCTGGCACGGTTCCGGTTCGGTTCCAGTTTCAGTTCCGAACCGGTGGTTCCGGTTCTAGGTTTTGGTGGAACCAGAACGGGAACCGGCATAGGGCGGTTCCATTTCTGGTTTCGAAACCGTCGGTTCTAGTTCCGATTCCACTAGAACCGACGGTTCTGAACATTTAAAAAAAAAAAATTAAAAAATTACAAACCCATTATCCACTAAAATTTGAATCACAACCTTCACTTTCAATGAACAAGAATACTGCCAATAGCAATATCTCACCACATAAGATACAATCAAACACTTTGATCTCACTTTACAACCACAATGATTTCACAAGAAATCAACAAAAGTCACTCAAGGCACTTTTTCGAGAGAGAGAGATAATGAAAACCTAGAAAAAATTTCAAAGGTTTGGATCAACACAACACAAAATCAATCAGGCTTCACTCACGAGTCACTCACCAATGGTTTGGATCGATCATCATCGTCTTCTTTCTTCTTCGTCTGTCATCTTCTTCTTCGTGTGTCATCATTTTCGTCTTCTACTCTTCTTGCTTGGATAGTTAGATTGATCGAGAGAGGGAGACGAGATTAGGGGTGGTGCCGCACTGCCGTGGACTGGTGAGTGGTGGGGTGGGACTTGGGTGGTGGCTGCGTGAGGTGAGGAAGAACAAGAAGTTAAGAACATAAAGCTAGGGTTTGGGATTGGGTAATTTGGGTGTGTTTAGAACAGGAAAGGGGTGGGCTTGGGCTGTGGGTTTAAGTCATCAATGGGTTTATGTAGAAGGGTAGTTTCCAACGGTCCAGCTCCAGCCCAATTTAAAAAAAAAAAAAAAAAAAAAAAAATCTAAAGAACCGCCGGTTCCAATCCGGTTTGAACCGGCCGGTTCTGAAAAACTTGGAATCAGAACCAGAATCAGTCTCCCCCAGTTTCGGTTCCTAAACCGAAACTGAAATCGGAAAAATGGTTCCAGTTCTGGTTTTTTCGATTCCGGTTCCCTCCAGTTCCGACGGTTCGAACCGGAACTTTGCTAGGTCTACTATAGATCCACTTGGTGCCTATAACATGTGTGTTCTTAGGCCTAGGAACTAGAGTCCAAACCTCATTCCTTTCGAATTGGTTTAGCTCTTCTTGCATGGCAAGAACCCAAAATTCATCATTTAAGGCTTCATCAACCTTTTTGGGTTCTATTTGAGAGGTGTAGCATGTGTAGCTAATTAGATTAGCTATTTGACGCCTAGTTCTAACACCCTCATTTACCTCTCCAATGATGTCATTCTTATCATGGAGTTGTCTAACCCATGGAGCGGGTTCTTTAGAGTTCAAGAGAGGAACTCTATCAATAGGTTGTGTGTCCTCATAATTACCATTGGACGTCCTAACATTGGGAGTCTCCACAACCTTTTCCAAAGGAGAATCATCATCTAAAACTACCTTCTCCTCATGGTTACTAGACTTAAGCCTTTCATCATCAAAGACAACATTAGATGATTCCATGACACTTAGAGTCTTTAAATTGAAAACTCTATAGGCTCTACTATTTAAGGCATAGCCAATAAATATACCCTCATCACTCTTTGCATCAAATTTGCCAAGTTGATCACGGTCATTTAAAATGTAGCATTTGCTTCCAACGGAGCGGAAGTAGCTAACATTTGGCCTTTTGCCTTTCCATAGTTCATAGGAGGTATTTCTAGTTCTGGGCCTTAGAAAAACACTATTTCCTATATAGTAAGCCGTATTGACGGCTTCGGCCCATAGGTTCCTAGGGACATTGTTGCTAAGCAACATCACACGGGCCATCTCTTGAAGGACCCTATTCTTCCTCTCAATAACTCCATTTTGTTGAGGTGTCCTAGGAGCCGAAAACTCATGGGAGATGCCTAAACCATTACAATAGGTTTCAAATGTGGCATTCTCAAATTCCCTCCCATGGTCACTTCTAATCCGTTTAATGCTTTTAATGTTTAAGTTCATTTCATTTTGAATTTTATTACTGTTGTATGTATAAATTCGCCAAGCAGACACGTCACCAAAGGAGTCAATAAATGATGAAGAAAAGGTTGCCACGTCACTCGTTGACCGGGTCAAGGGAGAAAATGTGGCCAGTCAGAATATCAACGTCCTAAATCAATAGTCAAAGATGTGGTCGCCAGAGCTGGATATATACTCGCCAAAGGTAGAAACGTGGTCACCAAAGGATAATACCCAGAAGTGAAGGTGCTCGCTGCATCAGCATACTGGGCCCAAAGCGACTCGGCAGAAACACAGAAATAAAACCCTAACCTCTAGAAGACCCATGGCAACAAGGGATCGTAAAAAGGAAAGAAGATAGAGCATATCCGGATCCGTGACAACATGAGAATCCTAGTACGAATCAAATGGGGAATCCTACCACCAACACGGCTAAAAACAAGGGGAAACCTTAATTAACGTATATAAATAGAACCATCTATCCCATGAGAAAGGGGTTCGAAAACCTAGAGAGAAAAGAGCAATTGTATGAGAGATTTGAGTGTGTAACAAAGCAATAGAATCGAGTATTATCTTTCTGCCCTCTGGGGCGCCGTGGTTTTTTCCCATTCAAGGGTTTTCCACGTAAAAACTGTCTCTTGCATGCATTCTTGATTTTCTCGTTTTAAACTGAATTAATATAACTGTTGAGTGCGTGGCAATACAAATTTCACCGTCAACAATTACAAAGCATTTTAAACTTATTAAAAGTTTCGAATTTTTCTCTAAGAAAATATGTCCATGTGAACCTAGAGAAATCATCAACACAAACAAAGATGTATCTCTTTCCACCTAAGCTTTCGGTTTGCATAGGTCCCATGAGGTCCATGTGGAGAAGCTCTAGGGGCTCCTTGGTGGAAAGATACTTACCCTTTTTGTGCATGCTTTTGGTTTGTTTTCCTTGTTGGCAAGGTCCACAAACACCATTGGCTTTCTTCCCAAGCTTAGGGAGGCCACGCACACAATTAAACTTTCCAAGGGTTCGTAAATCCCTAAAGTTCATGTGGCCAAGTCTTTCATGCCACAACTCAATTTGCTCATCCATGGACACATTGTTTGAGACTATTCTAGCTTTAAGACAATAGCAATTGTCACTAGATCTCATACCTTTCAACAAGGTTTGTCCATCGGGCTTTAGGATAGAGCAATCATCTTTACAAAATAAGACGGAATATCCTTCATCATTAAGGTGTGATATGCTTATCAAATTGACTTTCAAGCCATCAACAAATAAGGCATTGGATAAGAAGGGTTATCCGGGAATGGAAATGGTTCCTTTCCCTACAACTTTCTTTTTGGATCCATCACCAAAAGTGACATATCCTCCTTCTTCCTCCATAACAAGAGTCTCGAAGAAACTCTTGTTTTCCGTCATGTGCCTAGAGCACCCATTATCTAAATACCAAAAATTAGAAGAATTTGCCTTCAAGGCTATTTGAGCAACATGGCAAACATTTTCATTCTTTCTAATCCACCTAGAAACAATCTTAGCTTTCTTAGTGGTCTTTGGTACATGAGTTCTAGATGTCCTAGGATTATGCACATCAATATTGTCATTCCTAGGAGCATGCATCTTGGCTCTATTCTTTCTCTTTTCAATCATGCTTCGTGTTTTACACATTTTAATATATCGAAAGCAATTTGGTCTAATATGACCATCAAATCCACAAAAATGACATGCAGGAATAAAATAAGGGATCATACATTGTCCTTGAGCATGCATGTGAGCTTGTCCATGTCTTTGTGGTTGAGTGGGTTCAATCCATCTTCGTTGTTGAACTGGTCTAGCTTGCTTCCTAGCTTGAGGTTGTATGATTGGTCTCTTCCCTTTGTGAGCCAATTGTGGAGGAATGTTGACTTGAGAGACCCTAGAGGGTTGAGCTTGAGGTTGCCTTCTTGGCACCATCTTCACTTAAGCATTTGAACATTGTCATAGTTCTAACTTCTTCCTAGAAATTTGCACCAATGAAGCTTCTTCATTCCTCAAACTCTTGACAAACACGGTCTTGTTAGAGGTTGAGATCTTCTTACCATCTTCATACCCAAGGCCCCTCTTGTCACATGGACTCTTTCCAACACCAAGTATATGGTCAAGCTTCTTGGTGCTAGAATCCATCCTAGCTAATTGAAACAAATTAACAGTGTGTTTGATATATATCTAGAGGGGGGGGGGGGGGGGGGGTGTGAATAGATTTTAAGCTTTATTACCCAATTTTCGTATGCAAGTCAATTTTACGAAAATGCCCATACTAGTCAAAAATACAAGCAAGTGTAATATAGTGCGGAATTTAAATAACACTTGATGTATACGTGGAAACCCAACCACTGGGAAAAACCATGGGCTGTTTAGTACGCCACACTCGGACCTCGAAATCCTCTAATTGAAATGGAGTTTACAACCTATGTAGACCTTGTCTAACTCTCCGGTCAATAACTCCCCACTTCTACCACTTGGGCCTTTAAAAGTGGCTCTAGTCCAATTGCTTGAGGCCTAAGCAATCTTAGCCTCAAGACTTAATTCTCAATGAAGAGATTATGCAACCTATGTGAATATGTATAAATATTCAAATAACAAACAAGGCTAGGTAACCTTAGATGCTTATCTAGGATGATGATATAATCAATTTAAATCTACCCTAGATATCAATTGCTAAATGACATGTCAAATAGCTTAGCTAATCAAGATTAATCAAAAACCTAATTAGCTATCACAATACAACACTCAATTAATTCATCACAATTAATTCTCTATTCTTGTATTTATCATATGATCAAAAACATACAAGTAAATTAAAAGAGAATATGCTTGATAGTAAAATACTAAAATAAGATGAAATTAATCAAAATCTTACCAAGCATGTTGTGATGATGCAAACCCATTTATGGATGAATGCAAGATGAACTTTGATGCACAAAAGAATGTATTTGAGTGTTTAAATGAGCAAACTTGGTTGCTTTTTCTCTCAAAATCTCTCTTTAAAATATAGGGTTCTTGATAATCAAATAGTCATATTCAGAACAAGAGAAAGTGAGATATTTATAGGCATGAAAAACAGAGCATGTGAAAAGACAAGTTTGCCCCTGAAATCGCACGATAGGCGGTTTCATTCAGCGGCCAGGCCACCGTTTCAAACCGCCGAATTGAACCCGAGAAGAACAGGGGAACAACGGCGGTTTCAATCGGCGGTTTTGAAACCACCGAACCAACCGCAGAATCAAACCCGAGGAATAAATCAATCAGGTATGATCGGCAGTTTCGAATGGTGGTCGGTGGCCATTGATCGTAACCGTAGAATCACTCCAGACCTTTCTGGACTGAAACGGCGGTTTCAATTCGGCGGCTAGGCCGTCGATCAAACCGCCGATTCACCAGTGATGGTGAATCTAAAGGAGAAGCCAAGAGCATTCTCCGTGGGCGGTCTTCGTGTAAAACCAAGCACATTCTAGTGCATGCGCAGACGTTTCCAAACACTATCGGGAAACGAATTACTAAGCACATATACACACAACAAGATATCAATCAAAGTGCTAGTGTGTAAAGTGACATGTGAAGAGTATGCACACAAGTACAAGTATGCTTAGTGTGTGTGTGCTAACTAAATCTCTTCAAAGAAAAACTAAGTACTAGAGATTATACCTTTGGCGTGTTTGTCTCTTGAGGTCTTGAAAGGGCCTTTGAGCTTGAAGTTCAATCACCTAAACTACCCATACACAATCAACCCCAACAAGTGGTTTGTCCACGAAATAAGCCAATCAATATATGGGAATCCTTACACTAATGATTCTAAAGCTTCATCAAGCTCCCTCTTCAAACCTTCTTCATTCCTCTTAGATAAGACTAACTCTTCTCTTAGCTTATCTTCCATCTTCTTGAATTTTTCCATTTGTTCACTTAAGTGGTCATTATGAGATGAAAGCTCAAGATTTTCTTCTCTCAACATCTTGATCTTTCTTGTGCTCTTAATTGCTAAATCATTAAACTCGGCATGGTATTTAGCAAGCACTTTTTTCTCCACAAATCCATTTATGGAGTTAGATGAGGAATCACTTTCTTCTTCACTTGAGTCATTTTCCTCTTGACTCATTTCCTCTCTTTCACTAGCACTTTTACTTTTATGGGAGGAGGCAAAAGCTAGAAGGTTAGCCATGAGCTCTTCATCACTTGAAGACTCATCTCCCTCATTGGAGTCATCACTACTACCACTCCATGTGGCGGCCATCACTTTACCCTTCTTCTTGTCATTGTGATTAGCACATTCGGGGGCAAAGTGACTTATGCCACCACACTCGAAGCATCGGACCCCTTTCCTTTCGGTTCTTTCTTGCCTGGGTTCAAACTTCTTGAAATGACCATTTTTCTTCAAATCTTGACATTTTGATCCAAAGCCCTTTTTCCTAAACTTCATAACCTTGTTGAACCTTTTTACAAACAAGGCAAGGTCTTCATCCGAGTAAATCTTCTTTGCCTCATTTTCATCCTTGGAAGCTTTTAAAGCAATTCCTTTTTGCTTTTTAGGAGGTGTAGAGCTAGGAGCCTTCCTAGACTCATAGGCGAGAAGTCTTCCAATAACCTCGCTCGGTTTCATGTCCATATGTCCACTATTTTCTTCTATAGCCGTCATCTTTGATTCGAACCTATCGGGGAGAGATCTCATGATTTTTTGCTTGACTCTCCTATCCGAATACGGGTCTCTGAGTTGGTGACTTTGATTGACGATATCCATCAATTTGATTTTGAAATCATTGAAGCATTCATCCTCTCCCATCCTAAGTAACTCGAATTGAGTTTGGAGGACTTGAAGCTTGGATTCCTTCACCACCTCGGTTCCTTCATGTGCAACTTGTCTATTCCACTTTGAAGCCTCAAACTCTTGCGGACTCCATTGCGCCTTAGGCTTCAATACTTCTTCTCCTCCACCATCGGGAGTCATCTTGGGTAGATTATATCCATCTTCCACCGCCATCCACGCACGGTCGTGAATTTGACATATGTAGGATTCCATCTTCCCTTTCCATTTGGAATAGTTCAACCCGGTAAGAAGTGGAGGCCTTGTGCTTGAAGCACCCTTGTTGCCACCACCATTTCCACCGTTTCCACTCATAGTGTTTATGAATGAATGAAATGAATGCAAATGTATGAAAATGTATGAATGATCAAAAATCACACAAAATGCAAAATGCAAAACACACCAAAATAAGCAAGGATCACCTATGTAAATCTAGGAACCCGCTCTGATACCAATTGAAAGTTCTCACGGTGTGTAAACTAATAATCTAGAGGGGGGGGGGGGGGGGGGGTGAATAGATTTTAACTAATTTTACCCAATTTTCATTTAAGGACAAGATTACGAAAATGCCCCTAATAGTCAATAAAAAAAAAGCAAGTGTAATATTGTGCAGAAATTATAACAACACTTGATATTTATGTGGAAACCCTCACGGGAAAAACCACGGGCTGTTAAGTAAGCCACACCCACCCGAACCTCGAATCCACTAAATGTGATGAAATTACAACCTAATCCCGGAAGTAATCACACACCTACCTAATCCCGGTATGAGTGAACCTAGTTCGAATGCTTGCGATTTAAGCAACCTAATCCCGGATTCTACACACAAGACTTTGATTCTCAATGAAGAGATTAAATCCCTAAGTGAATATGTGAATATCCAAAATGCAATATAGAGCAAGGGAAACCCTATATGCTTATCTAAGATGATGAATTTGATTAGAACAATCCTAGATATTAAAACTAAATGACATGTCAAATAGCTTAGATAATAATAGATTATAAAAACTTAGATATCTATCACAATACAACACTCAATCAAAATATCACAAATAATATCTATCTTGTATTTAGTATATTATCTAAAAACATACAAGTAATCTAAGAGATGTCTTATTATGAAAAAAACTAAAATTAGATGAGATTAGTGAAGAACATACCAAGGAAGATGTGATGATCCAAAAACATACATGGATGCATTCTATGAAGGCATAGTTGATGCAATATGAAATTTGATGAAAAAGGGATTTGATTTGAGTGGTCAAAGTTGAGTTCTTGATTTGATTTTCTCTCAAAATTCTCTCTTTTAAGTTTAGGGTTCTTAGGAGTTAAAGAACTAATTCAGAGAATGAGAAAGTAAGATATTTATAGACATCAAAAACAGAGCATGTGAAAAGACAAGTTTGCCCCTGAAACGCACCGATCGGCGGTTTCAATCGGCGGCCAGGCTGTCGATTATAACCGTCGAATTGAACCCGAGAAGAACAGGGGAACAATAGCGGTTTCATTCGGTAGTTTCATAACCGCCGAATCAAACCGAGAGATTAAATCAATCAGGTATGAACGGCGGTTTCATTCGACGGTTTCGTAACCGTCGATCTAACCGCCGATCCAACTGTTGAATCAAACCGAGAGAATAAATCAATCAGGTAAAAACGGCGGTTTTGAACGGCGGTCGTGGCCGCCGATCGTAACCGCAGAATTGATCCAGAGGTCTCTGGACTTAAACGGCGGTTTCATTCGGCGGCCAGGCCACCGATCATAACCACCGATCACCAATAGAGGTGAAAACCAAGGAGAAGCCAAGGGTAATCTCCGTAGGCGGTCTTCGCGCAAAACCAAACACATTCTAGTGCATGCGCGGACGTTTCCGAATACTATCGGGAAATGAATTACAAGACACAAATACACACAACAAGATACAACATATAAGTGCAAGTGTGAAATGTGACATGTGAAGAGAATGCACACTAATGCAAGAATGCTAAGTGAGTGTGTGCACTCTAAACTCTTCAAAGAAAAAACAAGCACTAGAGATTATACCTTTGGCGTGCTTGTCCCTTGAGGACTTGTGAAGGGCCTTCGAGCTTGAAGTTCAATCACCTAAACTACCCTTACATAATAAACCCCAACACGTGGTTTGTCCACGAAATAAGCCAATCAAAGAATGGGAATCCTTACACCACTTAGTGCCTATGACACGTGTGTTTTTAGGCCTAGGAACTAGAGTCCAAACCTCATTTCTTTCGAATTGGTTTAGCTCTTCTTGCATGGCAAGAACCCAAAATTCATCATTCAAGGCTTCATCAACCTTTTTGGGTTCAATTTGAGAGGTGTAGCATGTAAAGCTAATTATATTAGCAATTTGATGCCTAGTCCTCACACCCTCATTCACATCTCCATTAACATCCTCTTTGTTATGGAGTCTTCTAACCCATGGAGCGGGTTCATTAGAGTCCAAGAGAGAGACTCTATTTAGAGGTTGTGTGTCCTCAATATTATCATTGGACGTCCCAAGAATGGGAGACTCCACAACCCTCTCCAAAGGAGAGTCATTATCTAAAACATCCTCCTCCTCATGGTCATTAGACTTGAGCCTTGTATCATCAATGACAACATTGGATGATTCCATGACGGTTCGAGTCTTTAAGTTGAAAACTCTATAGGCTCTACTATTCAAGGCATAGCCAATAAAGATACCCTCATCACTCTTAGCATCAAATTTACCAAGTTGATCACGGTCATTTAGAATGTAGCATTTGCTTCCAAATGTGTGGAAGTAGCTAACATTTGGCTTCCTACCCTTCCATAACTCATAGGAGGTATTTCTAGATCTGGGCCTTAGGAAAACTCTATTCCCTATATAGCAAGCTGTATTGACGGCTTCGGCCCATAGGTTCCTAGAGACATTGTTGCTAAGTAACATAACACGGGCCATCTCTTGAAGGACCATATTCTTCCTCTCAACAACTCCATTTTGTTGAGGTGTCTTAGGAGCCGAAAACTCATGGGAGATTGTTAGGTTTATAGTTTGTGTTGGCATAAATTCCATATCAAAACGTGTTTCTCTTGTAATGTTTTGTGGTTCTTATATTGAAGAATTAAGAAGACGAAGAATGTCTCGACCACAAATCATGCAAGAAGCCGGCTTTAAATAGATTTGTACATCATTGATCATCAAAGGTAATATAAGACCTCATATCTCTTACAAGGCTAAGCACACACACACACATGGTATTCTTGTGTGTTCCTTAATGATTAAACATCACTTATGTATCACTTTCACACACTTGACAAAATATGCTCATGCATTCATACTATATTGGTAAAACTTTGTTTATTGCATTTTCTAGGACTATGTGTGGAAATTAGCATATGTGTGTGTATTTGTGTTTGTATGTTTTCATTTTTTTTTTGTACTTGGACTTTAACATGTTCTTATTTGATGTCTTATTGAGTTCCAGTCGTTTCGGTTACTCATTCATTTAGTTTCGACCGAGTTTCGATCATTAGATTGAGAATTCAAAAGTGACCGGAACGTTCTTTGTTATCTTTTGGAGGTTTAGTGACTAACAAAAAGGAAAAAGTTTTGTTATCCATCCTCAGGTACACAATTCAAAGAGAAGGGAGACCACGCTCCTAGGTGATTCACGTTCGTAATTGGATTGGAAGATTTTGCAGATTACCATCGACGCAATGTCAATCGGATCACGCGACAAAGGTATGATATCTTTAGTATTGTATGTTAATTAATTAAAGGGTTAAGGTTCAAATTATGAAAAAATTTTAAATTATACTAAACTCGATTTTAGTCTCGCTTCCGCTGCGTGCACGTATTTTTCCCTACAGCTTAGATGATCACCTATTCATATTGTCTATGTATGTTGTCTTTTCTTAGTGTATTTGTTGTATGTAAGGCAACCTTGAGGGACAAACGAAAGTTTGTTCAAGGGATTGAAAAAGGAGTAAAAACTTATTCACCCCCCCCTCCCTCTAGGTATGCCTTAATCAATTTAATTACGTTTGTATACTTTCAGAGATGCCTAAGCTATTGCAATAGCTTTCAAAAGAGGCATTCTCAAATTCCCTCCCATGGTCACTTCTTATCCATTTAATGCTTTTAATGTTTGAGTTCATTTCATTTTGAATTTTCGTATAAAGCATTTTAAACTTATCAAAAGTTTCGGATTTTTCTCTAAGAAAATACGTCCATGTGAACCTAGAGAAATCATCTACACAAACAAAAATGTATCTCTTTCCACCTAAACTCTTGGTTTGCATCGGACCCATAAGATCCATGTGGAGAAGCTCTAGGGACTCATTGGTGGAGAGATACTTGCCCTTTTTGTGTATGCTATTGGTTTGTTTTCCTTGTTGGCAAGGTCCACAAACACCATTGGCTTTCTTGCCAAGCTTAGGGAGGCCACGCACACAATTGAACTTTCCAAGGGTTCTTAAATCCCTAAAGTTCATGTGGCCAAGTGTGTCATGCCACAACTCTATTTGCTCATCCATGGATACATTGTTTGAGACTATTCTAGCTTCAAGACAATAGCAATTGTCACTAGATCTCATACCTTTCAACAAGGTTTGTCCATCGGGCTTTAGGATAGAGCAATCATCTTTATTAAACAAGACGAAATATCCTTCATCACTAAGATGTGAAATGCTTATCAAATTGGCTTTCAAGCCATCAACAAATAAAGCATCGGATAAGGAGGGTAGTCCGGGAACGGAAATGGTTCCTTTCCCTACAACTCTTTTTTCGGATCCATCACCAAAGGTGACACATCCTCTTTCCTCAATGACAAGAGTCTCGAAGAAACTCTTGTTTCCCGTCATGTGCCTAGATCACCCACTATCTAAATACCAAAAATTAGAAGAATTTGCCTTCAAGGTAATTTGAGCAACATGGCAAACATTTTCATTCTTTCTAATCCACTTAGAAACAATATTTACTTTCTTAGTGGTCTTTGGTATATGGGCTCTAGATGTCCTAGAATCATTCATATCAATATTATCATTCCTAGGAACATGCATCATGGCTCTTTTCTTTTTATTCTAAATCATGCTTCTAGTTTTTCACATTTTAATATAACGAAAGCATCTTAGTCTAATATGACCATCAAAACCACAAAAATGACATGTAGGAATAAAATTAGGAATCAGACCTTGTCCTTGTCTTTGTGGTTGAGAGGGTTCAATCCATCTTGTAAGGTTCTCATTTGTTGATTGGCTTATTTCATGGACAAACCACACGTTAGGGTTTATTATGTAAGGGTAGTTTAGGTGAGTGAGGTTCAAGCTCAAAGGCCCTTTCAAGACCTCAAGGGACAAGCACGCCAAAGGTATAATCTCTAGTGCTTAGTTTTTCTTTGAAGAGATTTAGTTAGCACACACATACTTAGCATACTTGTACTTGTGTGTATTCTCTTCACATGACACATTTCACTCTTGCACTTTGTTTGATGTATCTTGTTGTGTTTGTGTGTTGTGTAATCCGTTTCCTGAATATGTTCAGAAATATCCGCGCTTGCACGAATATGTGCTTGGTTTTACGTGAAGGCCGTTTAAGGGGAATGCTCTTGGCTTCTCCTTTAGATTCACCATTACTGGTGAATCGACGGTTTGATCGGTGGCCTGGCCGCCGAATTGAAACCGTCGTTTTAGTACAGAAAGGTCTGGAGTGATTCTACGGTTACGATCGGCGGCCCCCGACCGCTGTTCGAAACCGCCGATCATACCTGATTGATTTTATTTCTTGGGTTTGATTCTACGGTTTGTTCGGTGGTTTCAAAACCACCGATTGAAACCGTCGTTGTTTCCCCTGCCTTTCTCAGGAGCCATTCTTCGGTTGTAAACGGCGGCCTGGCCGCCGAATGAAACCACCGATCGTGCATTTTTAGGGGCAAACTTGTCTTTTCACATGCTATGTTTTTCATGCCTATAAATACATCACTTTCTCTTGTTCTAAGTGTGACTCTTTAATCATCAAGAACCCTACTTTTAAAAGAGAGATTTTTAAGAGAGAAAGCAACCAAGTTTGCTCATTTAAACACTCAAACCAAAATTCATTTGCATCAAAGTTCATCTAGCGTTCTCTAGCATATCTAGGATGCTTGCTTGCATGGGTCTTTCATCATCACAATTGCCTTGTATGTTTTTCACTATTATCATATATAATTAGTGTTTTATTTATTATGACATCTCTTTTATTACTTGATTGTTCTTAGATTGAATTCTAATATTCAAGATAGAGATTGTTGTGTTGATTTGATTGAGTGTTGTTTTGTGATAGCTAATTAGGCTTTTGTTTAATCTTAATTAGCTAAGCTATTTGACATGTCATTTAGTTTTAATATCTAGGATTGTTCTAATTGCAAATTTATCATCTTAGATAAGCATATAGGGTTTCCCTTGCTCTATGTTGCATTTGGATATTCATATATTCACTTAGGGTGTTAATCTCTTCTTAGAGAATTAAGTCTTGTGTTGTGACCGGGATTAGGTTGCTTAATTCGCAAGCAATCGGACTAGGTTCACTTATACCGGGATTAGGTTGTAATTTTCATCACTTAGTGGATTCGAGGTTCGGGGTGTGGCTCACTTATTAGCCCGTGGTTTTTCCCGTGAGGGTTTCCACGTAAAAAATCAAGTGTTATTTAATTTCCGCATTTTATACTTGATTTATTGTTTTATCTAGTTAGGGGTATTTTCGTAATATTGACTTCACACGAAAAATTGGGAAATACGTTTAAAATCTATTCACCCCCTCTAGATAGTATTTTACACACCGTGCAATATTTGTTTCACATCTTCGTTGTTGAACCGATCTAGCTTGCTTCCTAGCTTGAGGTTGCATGATTGGTCTCTTTCCTTTGTGAGCCAATTGTTGAGGAATGTTGGCTTGAGGGACCTTAGTGGGTTGAGCTTGAGGTTGCCTTCTTGGCACCAACTTCACTTGTGCATTCTTTGAACATTGTCCTAGTTCTAACTTCTTCCTAGGAGTTTGCACCAATGAAGCTTCTTCGTTCCCCAAACTCTTGACAAACACGGTCTTGTTAGAGGTTGAGATCTTCTTGCCATCTTCATACCCAAGACCCCTCTTGTCACACAGACTCTTTCCAACACCAAGTATATGGTCAAGCTTCTTGGTGCTAGAATCCATCCTAGCTAATGATTCTAAAGCTTCATTAAGCTCCATCTTCAAACCTTCTTCATTCCTCTTAGATAAGACTAACTCCTCTCTTAGCCTATCTTCATTCTTTGTGGATATCACTACTTCTTCACTTAATTGGTCTATATGAGATAAGAGCTCTAGGTTTTCTTCCTTCAATCTCATGATCTCTCTCTTGTTCTTTAACCTATAATTCTCAAACTTGACCATGTAGTCTCTAAGATCCATCCTATCCATTTTTCCATTAGTGGAGTGAGATGAATAGCCATCATCACTTGAGTTAATTTCCTCTTGACTCTTATTCTTTTCTTTACTAGAACCTTCGCTCTTGTGAGAGGAGGCAAAGGCTATGAAGTTAGCCATGAGCTCTTCATCATCCAAAGACTCATCTCCGTCATTGGAGTCATCACTTCCACTCCATGTGGCGGCCATCACTTTCCCCTTTTTCTTGTTAATGTGATTAGCACATTCGGGGGCAAAGTGGCCTATGCCACCACACTCATAGCAACAAACCCCTTTCCTTTCGGTCTTATCTTGCCTAGGCTCAAACTTCTTGAATGGAGTCTTTTTCTTGAAGTCTTGACCCTTGGATCTGAAACCTTTCTTCTCAGACTTGTAGAATTTCTTGAACCTTCTCATCAAGAGAGCCATTTCTTCGTCCGAGTCATCATTCTCTTCCTTCTCTACTTTGGAGGCTTTCAAAGCAATTCCTTTTTGCTTTTTAGGAGGTGTGGAGGTAGGACCCTTCCTAGACTCATAAGCTAGAAGCCTCCTTATCACCTCACTCAGCTTCATATCCTTATATGTGATATTCTCCTCTAAAGCCGTCACCTTTGATTTAAACCTATCGGAGAGAGATCTCATAATCTTTTGCTTGATTCTCCTATCCGAATAAGGGTCACCAAGTTGATGACTTTGGTTGACTATGTCCATCAACTTGATCTCGAAATCGTTGAAGCACTCATTCTCCTCCATCTTAAGCATCTCAAACTGAGTTTGGAGGACTTGAAGCTTAGAGTCCTTCACCACTTCGATTCCCTCATGTGCAATCTCTAGGATGTCCCATGCCTCCTTAGCTATCCTAGTATTTTGAATCAATTTATATTGATTTTCATCCATTGTACTTAGGATGGCATGCATCACCTTCATATTCCATTTTGATGCCTCAAACTCTTACGCGTTCCATTGCGCCTTAGGCTTGAGCACATCCTTTCCTCCACCCGTAGGAGTCATCATGGGTGATGTGTAGCCGTCTTCAACCGCCATCCAAGCCCGGTCATGGATTTGACATATGTACGACTCCATCTTGCCTTTCCAAAAGGCATAATTCAACCCGGTAAGAAGCGAAGGCCTTGTGCTAGAAGCACCCTCGTTGCCACCACCATTTCCACCGTTTCCACTCATAGTGATTATGAATGAATGAAATGAATGCAAATGTATGAATGATCAAAATCACACAAAATGCAAACACACAAAAATAAGCAAGGATCACCTAAGTATATCTAGGAACCCGCTCTGATACCAATTGAAACAAATTAACGGTGTGTAATATATTAATCTAGAGGGGGGGGGGGGGGGGGGGGGGGGTGAATAGATTTTAATCAACTTTCATGTAAGGACAAGATTATGAAAATACCCCTAATAATCAATAAAATATAGCAAGTGTAATATGGTGTGGAAATATAAACAACACTTGATATTTACGTGGAAACCCTCACGGGAAAAACCACGGGCTATTTAGTGAGCCACACCCGAACCTCGAATCCACTAAATGTGATAAAATTACAACCTAATCCCGGAAATTGTAGGGAAAAATCGTAGTACACGCAGCGGAAGCGAGACTAAAAAGGGATTTAGTATGTTTTAAAAATTTTCCTTTGATGAACCTTAACCCTTTAAATTAATTAAACATACATATAAAGTAACAAAAAGTAGAATACCTTTTGTCGGGTGATCCGATTGACTTACGTCGATGGTAATCCGTAAGATCTTCAATCCTAGCACGAACGTGAATTACCTAGGAGCGTGGTCTCCCTTTTCTTTGAATTACGTACCTGAGAATGGATAAACAAACTTTCTTTTTCCTTTTGTTAGTCACAAAACAACCAAAAGAATACAAAGATTATTCCGGTCACTTTGAGTTCTCAATCTAATGATCGAAACTCGCGTGAACCTAATTTGATGTTGTACACACAAGCTTATTGATTAATAAGCAATTAGTGTACTATCAAAAGAATAATCTCTTCTCTTGTTTTTTTTTTTTTTTTTTTTGTCTTGGCAGAATAATCAAACACTTTTCTATGAGTATGAGAAAAAGAAGAAAATTTGATTCAGTAAACTTAGGGGTGGCCGAACCCTATATTATTTCTTATATAGGGTGGCCGAATTTTCTTCTCTTTTTCTTTTAGGGTTGCCGAAATCTACTTGTTGTTCTATTAGGGTTGCCGCAATTCCTCTACAAAAAAAGGATTTGTGTTGTACCCTAATTCACATCAACTTTAGACTCCTAACTCTAATACAACTCATAAGTATTTTTATTCTTTTATTGACTTAATAAAAAGACTTCTTATTTGGTTAAATAAATAAACTTAATTATTTATTTTCTTACCAAACAAGTCTTTTACTTTTAGTATACTACTACCAATAGTATAATTCTAGGAAACATATTTCCTAATCAGAAAAAGATTTTGTTTCTTAATTAAATAATTAATTAATAAATTAATTAATTCTCATTTAATCAAACAATAAAATAAAATAATATTTTTGACTAATAATATAGCCTTGCCGCCCCACATTAAATATATGGGCCAAATATTATTTCCTTATTTTATTTAATCCATTGGACTTTAAATAAAAAGCCCACATGTGAACCAGACCCATTCTTACTAAAAGAAACAAGCCCACATGCCTTTCATTAATATATTAATATAATTGATCAGCCCATTAAACAAATAATGTGCAAATTATATTCTTAATACATTAAATGCAATTCTAGATGGACCCATAAATTGGTCCGGCAGAATATATCAAGTGATCTATACAAGTCCGTGTGGATTGGGGATCTTGTCGGGCTATCTAAATTTAAGCTTCAATAGATATAACATAATCACAATCAACAAATGATTCACTTAGGTCCGATTCATTAATTTTAACTCATTCCACTAAAGAGCTAAAATTGAACTCTTAAATAAAGATAGAATAAGAAGATGTTCCTCATTCATACCATAGACAATCACGTTGGAGATAGTGTATCCTCATGATTAATATTAGTAATCGCCAAGAGTTCATAGACCGCCTATAACTCTCCAAGTACCATATTTACTCATATGACCACGTTTTGAACTTGGATATTTTGACTTGTTCAGAAGCCATGTTTTCAATAGTCACTATCGAAAACTCAACGTTGAGATTTAATATCCAATTACCTCAAAACATCCATATGATGATATTATACTCTCATTTAATAAATGGAGCCACGATGTCTATATATATAAATGAAGTCCTCTATCGATTAACAAATGAATATCACCAAACTATCGAGGATAGACTATGCTATATAATCGTACTCATTGATAACTCAAATGATATCACTTGCAACCATAAGTCCATCATTTATCTCAGGATTAAGATAGACTATCTGATTGTCCTGATAATGAAAAGACTATTATCTATTGACGGTTCTAGATAAAGCTTTTCATTGTGATCCTGTTCAATGCACCCAGTGCACTAGATTCTTTTACTCGAAGACACTCCGATGATTTTAGACTCATCATATCTCATTTGATCCCACTCAAATGCTAGCAAAAGAATTCTATAACTTTAACAAGATAAAGGTGCCCAACCTTTAACTTAAGTTGTGAACATTATTCAAGACTAATTAAAGAATTGTGTCTACCTCATACATATCCAGATGTACGAACAATTCTTCTTTTCTCATAGTCTTTTAGACCTTATGATTATTTACTTTGACAATTATAATATTAAACTATAAATGCTATAAGATTTGTTAAACCAGAAATCACTTTATTAATATGAAAAAGATTGTTAATTACAACATTACACTCTTGCTATTGAGCATAATCCTAACAGTAATCACACACCTACCTAATCCCGGTATGAGTGAACCTAGTTCGAATGCTTGCGATCTAAGCAACCTAATCCCGGAAGCTACACACAAGACTTAAATTCTCAATGAAGAGATTAACACCCTAAGTGAATATATGAATATCCAAAATGCAACATAGAGCAAGGGAAACCCTATATGCTTATCTAAGATGATGATTTTGCAATTAATGCAATCCTAGATATTAAGAGCTAAATGACATGTCAAATAGCTTAACTAATCAAGATTAAGCAAAAAACCTAATTAGCTATCACAATACAACTCTCAAACATTCAATACACTAATCTCAATCTTGTATCCAAAATATATATGAATAACATACAAGTAATAGATGAGATTGCTTGTTAAGAAAGACACAAAATATGTAAGATATTAGTGAAAAGCTTACCAAGCAAAGTGTGATGAAGAATCCATGCAAAATGACATCTAGATGATCAAGGATGATGCTAGATAATGATTGATGATCATGAAAAGGTGTTTGAGTAATCAAAGATGAGTTCTTAGAATTTTTCTTGCTTTTGAAAAATATCCTAAGTATGGAATCTGAAAATGAACTCTCTCAATTGACCTAAAGTCAAAGTGGCAAATATATAGGGTGTCAAGTTGAAGTGTGGTCGTTTTGAAAAGTGACACTGATTTTGCCTTGGGTGCTGTACGTAGAGCGACTTGTACAGCGCCTAACTGGGAAAATGAAGAATGTTCTTCATTGGTGCTGTTCGAATAGCGCTTCTGTATAGCACCTGAACAGCGCCAAAACTCTGTTCTCTCTGGAAAACAGAGCGCGTTGTACGTACATCGCTTTGCACAGCGCTTGTACAGCGACAGATTTAAATCGATCAGGTCTGTATAGCGCCTATCCCATTCTCTTCAGGCCTCAGATGGGCGCTGTACGAACAATGCTTTCAACAGTGCTTTGTACAACGCTTTTCACAATGTATGAATCCTAAGACTATGCATGACAAGGCATTGGACATACAAGATGAAATCAAAATAAACAAGCAAGAAGAGATGTTAATGATCATTAATGCACATAAATAAGAAACACAACATACAAGAATAAAACACTAATGCATGAGTTATGAGTGTGTGCAACTATCTCTTCAAGACAAGTAAGCACTTAGAAATTTACCTTCGGTGCTTATCAAGATAAGGTCTTCAAAGGGTTTTGAACAAAAACACCAACACCTAAGCTACTCTTACAAAGAACCCCAACAAGTGGTTTATCTACGAAATGAGCCAATCAACAAACATGAACCTTACATGTTCTTAGATTAATTTCTATTTACAAGATTGAGATTATGTTTTGAATGTTTGAGTGTTGTATTTTGATAGCTATTATTAGGATTGTCCAATCTTATATAGCTATGCTTTATGCCATGTTATATAGCACAGATTGATATCTAGGATTGTGATTATTGTCATCTTTCATCCTAGATAAGCATTTAGTGTAACCTAGCATTACTTGCTCTTTGAATATCATATTATTCACATTAGGTTGTTTAATCTCTTCGTTGAGAAGTAAGTCTTGTATCTACCGGTGAGTAGTGCAAGCAAATTGCACTAGGTTCACTTTTATAGGCATGCAGGTAGTAGTGGTGGGTTATAGACCGTGAGAGGTTGAGGTCAACCTAGGTTGTAAACACCATTGCAATTAGTGGATTCGAGGTTCGTGTGTGGCGCACATAACAGCTCATGGTTTTTCCTTGCTAAAGGTTTCCACGTAAAAATAAAGTGTTATTTAAATTCCGCACTTTACACTTGATTTATTTCTTTGACTAGATTGGGTTATTTTCGTAATATTGATTAATTGCGAAAATTGGTAATAATAGTTTAAAATCTATTCAACCCTCCTAGATAGTTTTATACACACCGTGCATTATTAGTTTCAATTGGTATCAGAGCAGGTTCCTAGATATACTTAGGTGATTTTTGCTCATTTTGGTGTGTTTTGCATTTTGTGTGATTTTTGTTCATTCATACATTTACATTCTTTCATTCATACATTTACATTCATTCATTCATTCATAAACACTATGAGTGGAAACAATGGTGGCAACGAGGGTGCTTCTAGCACGAGACCTCCCCTACTCACCGGGTTGAATTATGACTCTTGGAAAAGCAAGATGGAGTCGTACATATGCCAACTCCATGATAAGGTATGGATGGCGGTTGAAGACGGCTACGCTCCACCGATGATGACTCATACGGGTGGAGGAGAGGATGTACCCAAGCCTAAGGCGCAATGGAACGCACAAGAGTTTGAGGCAACGAAATGGAATAGGAAGGCGATGCATGTTAGGATTATGCTCAATAGCAAGAGTGTAATAGTGTTTTTGACAATCTATTCATATTAATAATGTGATTTCTGGTTGAACAAATCTTATAGCATTTATAGTTTAATTATTATAATTGTCAAAAGTAAATAATCATAAGGTCAAAAGACTATGAGAAAAGAAGAATTGTTCGTACATCTGGATATGTATGAGGTAGACACAATTCTTTAGTTAGTCTTGAATAATGTTCACAACTTAAGTTAAAGGTTGGGCACCTTTATCTTGTTAAAGTTGTAGAATTCTTTTGCTAGCATTTGAGAGGGATCAAATGAGTTATGATGAGTCTAAAATCATCGGAGGGTCTTCGAGTAAAAGAATCTAGTGCACTGGGTGCATTGAACAGGATCACAATGAAATACTTTATCCAGAATCGTCAGTAGATAAAAGTCTTTCATTATCAGGACAATCGGAGAGTCTATCTTAATCCTGAGATAAATGACGGACTTATGGTTACAAGTGATATCATTTGAGCTATCAATGAGTACGATTATATAGCATAGTCTATCCTCGATAGTTTGGTGGTATTCATTTGCTAATCGATAGAGGACTTCATTTATAGATATGGACATCATGGCTCCATTTATTAAATGAGAGTATAATATTATCATATGGATGTTTTGAGGTATTGGATATTAAATCTCAACGTTGAGTTTTCGATAGTGTCTATTAAAAACATGGCTTCTGGACAAGTCAAAGTATCTAAGTTCAAAACGTGGTCATATGAGTAAATATGGTAACTAGGAGAGCTATAGGCGGTCTATGAGCTCTTGGCGATTACTGATATTATTCATGAGGATACACCATCTCCAATAAGATTGTCTAGGGTATGAATGAGAAACATCTTCTCATTCTATCTTTATTTAAGAGTTCAATTTTAGCTTTTTAGTGGAATGAGTTAAAATTAATAGATCGGACCTAAGTGAATCATTTGTTGATTGTGATTAGGTTATGTCTATTGAAGCTTAAATTTAGATAGCCCGCCAAGATCCCCAATCCACACGGACTTGCATGAATCACTTGATATATTCTACCGGACTAATTTATGGGTCCATCTAGAATTGTATTAAGGCATGTGGACTTGTTTCTTTTAGTAAGAATGGGCCTAGTTCACATGTGGGCCTTTTATTAAGGTCCAATGGATTTAATAAAATAGAAAAACAATATATAGATATATTAATATATATGGCACATGGCCGAGATATATATATGATATTATATTGTTTTATTTTTATTATTTGATTAAATGGAAATTAATTAATTGATTAATTAATTATTTAATTAAATATCAAAATCTTTTTCTAACTAGGAAATATGTTTCTTAGTAGTATACTATTGTGGTAGTATAATAAATATAAAAGACTTTATTTGATAAGTAGATAAATAAGGGATTTATTTATCTAGTCAAATTAGGAAGTCTTTAATATAGTCACAAAAACACTAAAGAGTTGGATTAAGGTTTGGAATTCTAAGGAAATATATATATATATAACATATTGCGCAAAGTCTGCGCACGAGATATATAATATATTGTGCGAGAAACTATATATATATACATATATATATTCGGGCATAGAAGAATTCGGGCAAAAATATATATTATAGTGAGCGGTGCAAAAGATATATATTATATTGAGCGGCCACTAAAGATATAGATATATATTCTTTGTATATTTTCAAGAACCCTAGGTCTTGGACTTGAGAGTTATTTCTTTTGCTTGAGAAAAATAAAATCCAACTCTGAAACTAGTGTGATTATTTTCGGCCAAGAGAAAAGTGAGAAGAGATTGTTCTTATTTCGATAGTGCACTGGTAACTTTTACACCAAAAGGTTTTGTGCACAATTTCGAATAAGGTTCACGTGAGTTTCGATCTAACGATTGTGAATTCAAAAGTGACCGGAACATTCTTTGTAATCTCTTGGAATTTATTGTGACTAACGATCAAGAGAAGAGATTTTGATTTCCATCCTTCAGGTATGCAATTCAAAGAAAGGGAGACCACGCTCCTAGGTGATTCACGTTCGTGATTGGATTGGAAGATCTTGCGGATTACCATCGACGCAAGTCAATCGGATCACGCGACAAGAGGTATGTTACTTTTTTATACGTATGTTTAATTAATTAAAGGGTTAAGGTTCTAATATGGAAAAAATTTAAACTGTACTAAAACCTCTTTTTAGTCTTGCTTCCACTGCGTTGACCGTATTTTTCCCTACAATGCACGCCATCCTATGTGCAATGGATGAGAATCAATATAAATTAATTCAAAACACTAGGATCGCTAAGGAGGCGTGGGATATCCTAGAAGTTGCACACAAGGGAACCGAAGTAGTGAAGGACTCCAAGCTTCAAGTCCTCCAAACTCAATTTGAGTTGCTTAAGATGGAGGAGAATGAGTGCTTCAACGACTTCGAGATCAAGTTGATGGACATAGTCAACCAAAGTCATCAACTTGGTGACCCTTACATGCATAGGAGGATCAAGTAAAAGATAATGAGATTGCTTCCCGAGAGGTTTGAGTTCAAGGTAACGGCTTTAGAGGAGAATAGTGGTTATAATGATATGAAGCCGAGTGAGGAGATAGGGAGGCTTCTAGCCTATGAGTCTAGGAAGGGTCCTACCTCTACACATTCTAAAAAGCAAAAAGGAATTGCTTTGAAAGCCTCCAAAGTTGAGAAGGAGGAGAAGGATGACTCGGACGAAAACATGGCCTTGTTGATGAGAAGGTTCAAGAAGTTCATCAAGTTCGAGAAGAAGGGCTTTGGATCCAAAGGCCAAGACTTAAAGAAAAAGACTTATTTCAAGACGTTTAAGCCTAGGCAAGAGAGGAGTGAAAGGAAAGGGATCCAATGCTATGAGTGTGGCGACATATGACACATCGCTCCCGATTATGGTAATTTGAAGAACAAGAAGGGAAAAGTGATGGCCGCCACATGGAATGGAAGTGATGACTCCGATGAGAGAGATGAGACTTCAGATGATGAAGATCTCATAGATAACTTCATTGCCTTTGCCTCCTCCCACAAGAGCAAAGGTACTAGTGAAGAAGAGGAAGAGAGTCAAGGAGAAAATAACTCAAGTGAAGATGACTCCTCATCTAACTCCACAAATGGAAATGTGGAGAAAATGGATATGCATGACTACATAGTCAAGTTTGAGAGTTCAAGGTTAAAGAACAAGAGAGAAATTAGGAGATTGAAGGAAGAAAACCAAGAGCTCTCTGAAAGTATACAAACGTAGTTAAATTGCTTAAAGCATACCTAGAGGGGGGTGAATAGGTTTTTACGCCTTTTTCAATCCCTTGAAACAAACTTATGTTTGTCCCTTAAGGTAGCTTTACATACAACATATAAATCAAACATTCATACATAGACAAGATAAACATGTAATCATTTAAGCATTGTCTATATATATCAATGAGTTGCATGAGGAAGAATAACATTAAAATCTCTATAACAAATAATACTTGTATTCCAATATTTGTTCAATGTGTTACAATTAAAAACAAATATAACTAAATACAAAAGAATCAATATACTAAAGAATAATATATACAAGTATGATCAATATGTTTTGCTTTACAATTCACACTTCACAAATCTCGATTCCAAATACATCACAAGTGAAGAATGTACTATAAGATTAAAACATACACACATATAAATAAGAAAGAGAGAGATAGAAAGAATTGACACATGAGATTTTTTTAAGTGGTAAAACCTCCAAGGAGGAAACATCCACAGGTTGAACTACAACCATTGGGTACTATATATATTGGATGATAGATTAGAAATTCCTTAAAAGTGACCAACCTTGATCTACTTCCTATTGAAGTCCATGTCTACCCAATCCCTATTGGAAGATACAAAATCCCTCAATGATGCGAAGCCACCATATATTGGAGTCCATACCAAACCAACATCATTAGAAGATTAGAAATTCCTTAAGAGCCAATGCACATCCCATGCAACACTCTCAGTTGGAGTCTATGTCTAACCAAATGCCCGGGCCTACCAATAATGTAGCCAACTCCCTATCCAAGACACTCATGCCTCTAGAGAGCCTCCTATGCATAGCTATCCGGACCTTCCTGATCCTAGCCATGACTTCTTGCTTTGTTATCCGGACCTCTTGTCCTAACTAAGTCTTCCTTGCTTGACTATCTGGACACCTTGTCCTAGTCAAGACTTCATGCCTTTTACAAGGACTTCCTAGTGTGATCATGTGAATGCAAATGATGCAAACAAGCAATTCAACATAGAACATGTGATCAATACATTCCATGGAACAACTAGACCTAAACATGTGAAAACAAAAGTTATAATAGTCTAGATGCAAAACATGAATTAAACCTAAAGCATGTGAAAAAACACCTAACACAAATAACTCCTAGTTTCATTCACAAAAATAACACTTGAATAAATCATATACATGAAGCACAAATTCAAGATGTTACAAACATACACAAAAATGCTAGAATCACAAAATGTATTCAATGAATATTCTATCCAACAATTAGAGCAAGGATATAATGACAAATCAATTAAATCCTAGATAGTTCAAAAAACACATACAAATGAATTAATCCTAGATTTTATCAATCAAAGGATCAAAACACATTTCAAGGATTATTAATCAAAAAATGATTCAATCAAGTCACAAATAATCCTAGATATCAAACTAATCAAAATACAACTCTCAATCATGTGAAAAACCTAGAATCCAAGAAACTAGTTCACATAAGTCTCTAATTAGACTTTTGATTAGGTTTGATTATGAAGCTATCTTTCTCAATAGAATTCACTATACATACACGCACATATGGAAGAAGAAACCCTAAGCAAATTGAAGGTTATAAAAGAAGAAATCACAAAGATATGAACACTACCTCAAGTTCATGAGCTGGTTCGTTTTTCTGGGTAGAACCACTAGATATCTCTATCAAACAGTTGCAAGATCACTTGGAAAAGGTAGAGGACTTGATTATAAAAAATCTCTAACTTGAATCACTCAATTCCGACTTCGTATGAGAAAGCTATGGTGTTTGGAAGGTGCGAAAAAGTTGAGAGAAAATTCTGGTCATGTGGATTTCTAATTTTTCTTCTTGGAATGAATGAAAGGGAAATGAGAGTTTTTAAAAGGATTCAAGAGAGGGAAAACGAGGGCTAATAGAAGCATGCCACGCCACCAGCCTGTGTAGGGAGCATGTAGCACACGTGGGCAGAGAGCTGCCCAGGCTATGTGGCACACGGCCTCCACACATGGCCTCCCTTGCTTGGCCGTTGGCTGAGCAAGGTCCTCTCGCGCTCCTCCCGCATATCAATCCTAAGACCATTAATCGATACAAGAAAAAACATCGCTTTGATATGGAATATATGCCAAGACAAACCAAAAACATAACACTCTCAACACAAGTTGACCACTTAAGTGAAGAAGTGGTGAGAACCATGGAAAATGAAGATAAGCTAAGAAAGGAGTTAGACTTATCTAAAAGGAGTGAAGAGGGATGAAGAGGGAGCTTGAAGGTGCTAGAGAATTAATGGCCAAGATGGACTCTAGCACTAAAAAACTTGACCACATGTTAGATGTTGGAAAAAGGCCAAGTCACAAGAGGGGTCTTGGGTTTAAAGATGACAAGATGTCCTCCGCTCCAAGCACCACCGTATTTGTCAAGAGCATGAACATCAAGGAGTCTCCTCCTCGTCAATTACCTAGGAAGAAAATTGACCTAGGAGAGTGTTCAAGAAGTGCTCAAGTGAAGGTGGCACAAAGAAGTCCACCTCAAGCTCATCCTACAAGAGCTCCTCAAGCTAACTTCCCTCAACCTAAAGTCCATCAAGGGAAGAGACCTATCATGCAAGCTCAACCAAGGAAGCAACCAAGTCTTGGTCCACCACAAAGAAGAAGATGTTAGGATTATGCTCAATAGTAAGAGTGTAATATTGTAATTGACAATCTTATCATATTAATAAAGTGATTTCTGTTTTAGAAAAATCTTATAGCATTTATAATTATAATTGTCAAAGTAAATAATCATAAGGTCAAAAGACTATGAGAAAAGAAGAATTGTTCATACATCTGGATATGTATGAGGTGGACACAATTATTTAGTTAGTCTTGAATAATGTTCACAACTTAAGTTAAAGGTTGGGCACCTTTATCTTGTTAAAGTTGTAGAATTCTTTTACTAGCATTTGAGTGGGATAAAATGTCTTATGATGAGTATAAAATCATTGAAGGGTCTTCGAGTAAAAGAATCTAATGCACTGGGTGCATTGAACAGGATCACAATGAAATACTTTATCTACAACCGTCAGTAGATAAAAAAAATTTTATTATCAGGACAATCGGAGAGTCTATCTTAATCCTGAGATAAATTATAGACTTATGGTTACAAGTGTTATCATTGGAGCTATCAATGAGTACGGTTATATAACATAGTCTATCCTCGATAGTTTGGTGGTATTCATTTGCTAATCGATAGAGGACTTCATTTATAGATATGGACATTGTGGCTCCATTTATTAAATGTGAGTAGAATATCATCATATGGATGTTTTGAGGTATTAGATATTAAATTTTAACATTGAGTTTTCAATAGTGACTATTGAAAGATGACTTATGGACAAGTCATAATATATATCCAAGTTCAAAATGTGGTCATATGAGTAAAAATGGTAACTTGGAGAGCTATAGGCGGTCTATGAGCTCTTGGCGATTACTGATATTCTTCACGAGGATTCACTATCTCCTATAAGATTGTCTAAGGTATGAATGAGAATCATTTACTTATTCTATCTTTATTTAAGAGTGCAATTTTAGTTCTTTAGTGGAATGAACTAAAATTAATAGATTGAACCTTAGTGAATCATTTGTTGATTGAGATTGGGTTATATCTATTGAAGCTTAAATTTAAATAAGCCTGCCAAGATCCCTAATCCACACGGACTTGCATGGATCACTTGATATATTCTACCGGACTAATTATGGGTCCATCTAGAATTGTATTAAGGCATGTGGGCTTGTTTCTTTTAGTAAGAATGGGCCTAGTTTACATGTGGGCCTTTTAATTAAAGGTCCAATAGATTTAATAAAATGAAAAAATAATATTTGGGCCTATCTTTGTGTATGGGCGGAAAGGTTTAAAAAATAGCATAATATATTATTTTATTTTATTATTTGATTAAATGGAAATTAATTAATTGATTGATTAATTATTTAATTAAGAATCAAAATCTTTTTCTAACTAGGAAATATGTTTCTTAGTGTTATACTATTGGTAGTAGTATAATAAATATTGTTAATCGCCTAAAATGGCGGGGACCAAAAAATAATTTTTCATTAGCTTTAAGAAGAAAGTCGGGATGCAAAGTAGCAACGGGAAAGATATCCGGGTACCCCGTCTGCTAGCTGACGGGCTAGAGTAGGAGCTTCTACCCACCCCGGTCAGGTCCAAAATCTCCGGAACCAGGAAAAAACTAGAAAGCCGTAAAAAGAAGGGCCTTAAAGACACGACCATCATAAGATCCTGGCATCCAGCTACCCCGAGTATCTTGGTACCCCGATACCTGGAACCCCGATATCTGTAAACATCGGGGTTAGGAAGAGCAAGAAGGAAGCGGGGTACCTGGAGTACCCCGACCAGTAAAACTCGTGACATACACATGGCAAGATATACACCAGGATCCCAGTAGACCGACCCCACTGAAGCAAGAGGCGAGCACCTTGAAGAGCAGACTACATATAAAAGCAAATACTAAATGTCACCGTTCAAGATAAAAACTCAAGATACAACGCGGCATTCTTTCCCGCCCTGTAGGGTCCTATTTTAAATAGGAGTCAACTCATTTGGAACCGGGAAAGAAGGAACTACCTGATCTTTCGAGATCAGTGTCCCAACGAATTCGCTAAACTTCAAAGGAAGATTCGTACACCACGGAAACCCTAGACCAAAGTTCTAGGAGTGCTCAGCAAGAAAGCGAGCCTATATATTGATCATGTGATGACAGGGAAAGGGATCGAAACCCTACTTCACTTTTTTCTACTTATCGACAGGCACGAAAAGCTCCATCTCCATTGCTCCCCTATATGCTTTATTTTTTCCATGCTGTAACACTGATATTTCAGATACCAGGTTGTAAGGATCGTACCTAAATCGACATATATATATGTCAACAGTTTTTCTGCTTTATACATCCACCATATAAGAAATTTATCCATCTTACTACTTACATCCAACATAACACTTGATTTACGAGAATCAGTGGGGTATCAGGCCACTAAGTACCTCGCTACCCCCAATCTACCCCGATCTGGGTCCGTTACAAGTAGGTAACTATCGCACCCAGCGGAGTCCAAAGAACTAGCGGGATATCGGGGTATACTGCATCCCGCTAGCCCAGGTCTAATCAGATCCGGGTCCCTCACAAACCGTTAATTTGAGATTGCACCCCGGTGACAATTTTGGATTAACAAATATAAAAGACTTTATTTGGTAAGTAGATAAATAAGGGATTTATTTATCTAGTAAAATAAGGAAGTTTTTTATATAGTCATAATTGAATAATACACTAAGGGCTCATTTGGTACGTGACACGTCCTAACCGGGTCTTTAATTACACTATAATATGATCTAAATTACCACGGTTATATTACTGAACGTGCGAGTATTTCACCTTTTGCAATAGTACAAGTTGTTAGACTAGTATAGTGTACAAAGTAAGGGTATCGATCCACATGGAAATCAATTGAACGGTCTAAGCTAGAATTAGTGAATTTTTACTGAATTAACTTAATGTGATATTAAATGATTACAATTAAAAGCTAAGATGCTAGGGAATGTATGAATTTAGTAATGATGCACCACAAATAACCACCTTCATGCAATAAAGATCAAGTCACTAGTGTAGTTCCATTTATACAATTGGCACTCTCAACCATTCACTTAATATATTATCTAAAGTTTAGACTAATCATTAGTGAATGTAAGTTGTGGAACTGAGGTTGATAGAATGGATTCTGAAGATATTCTTATGATCCACACACTCTAATCAAACAGTAGTATATGAACATACTTGATCGCCGCAAATGTGGTATGCGATAGTTCTATAAACTACCGGTAAATGATATGGCGTGCGAGTGTTTCTACCCTTCGCAAGTATACGAGTCGAACGAGTCGTATAGCGGTTAAAAGCAAGGGTATCGTTCCCACGAAGGAGGAGTTATACGTAAGGTCGGTTCTACGTCGATGTTATAGTCAATTTATATATATATTATTGTTTACACTATATACATGCAATAAAAGTAAAAAGGGATGGTCATAAGCAAATTAAACTAACTAATCTAAGATTACACTAAAATTAACTAAGACGGCAATAATTAAACTACAACTAAATTAATATTAATCAACTAAATTAACTAAACTAACAAGCTAACCAAATTAATTAATTAACTAACACTAATTAACTAAACTAATTACCAACTACACCCATGCATGGTCATGGAAAAGTGTAGTTGTGAGGTGGTAAATGCATGGAAATGTTAGGAAATGAGTTCATGCAATAAATCCACTATCTAGTTGATAGCAATAAGCTTACACAATTGGTATTAACCAATCTACACTAGGATTAGGCACACACACAAATAATCATCCATGCATGCTATTGAGGTCTCAATTAATCTAATCCTATTGCATGTCAATTAATTAGTTAATCAATTAACATGCATCAATTAAGCTCAAGCAAACAACTAATCAACCAAAATATGAATAATATTACAATCCCACCAATATTCCCAACATAAACATGTATCAAAATTACAACACAAATAACAACAAGCTAAAGTTAAACAAAAGAGATAAAGAAAACAACCCAATCTCTTGAGGAGTCTTCAAGCTAGCTAGGCTTCTCCTTATTCTTCCAAAGCTTGGAGCCAAAAGGTGTTGATAGTGAGCTTGGTTGGTGTGGATGATGTATACTAAGGGATTCTAAGCTATTTAGGTGTAATATATGACATGTATAGTGTGGAAATGTATTTGTTTGGATATTAGGGATGGATTTTAGGGTTAGGAAAGGAGAATATATATATAGGGGAGGTTTTGGAGATCTTTTGGCCGAAATATCTCCAAGGTCGGCTAAGTTGGCGAGCTCAAAACGTCAAGCTCGTGGGCTCTTGCCCGCCGCACGAAGTCGCCAGCCATTTTTGGAGGTTGGAGGCGAGTTTGTACGTTCTGGAATGCGGGCATTGTCTCGCCGCATGAAACCGCCATCGTTTGGCGAGTTTGGAATGTCTGGATTGGCGAGAACAAGGCCGCTGAAGTTGAACTTGAAGGTTGGTGGCCACGGAGTTTTGGCTTGTTGGAGGAGAGAGACAACTCGTGCATGGAAGGCTGGAAATGAGTCAATCGTGACCGGAGGGAGTGTGTCCGTCGATCTGGGCAGAATTTAGCCAGAAAAACCGTTAAAAAGGGGCCAGAAATGGCCGGGTCACGACCAGGTCTAAAACTGGGTCGGGTCGCTCCACCGGGTATCGGGTCGGGCAGGCTGCATGAAGAAGACGACTGACGTCAGCCTTGCGTCAGCGTGACGCGATCAGGCCAAAAACGACGTTGTCTTTTGCTGACGTGGCGTGCTGACGCCTACGCTGACTGGAAAATTACCGTTCGCTCCCCTTAACTCTTCCATAATTGCAGAATCTTCAATTGTTTCCAGAATATTGCATTTTAGCCCCTATTTCTCCAAAATTACCAAAATGCCCCTGAATTCCTCTATTTCCCTGAAACACTTATTTAAACCATTAAAATCCCTATTTTACTCAAGAAACGAATACAAAAGATAGGAAATGGGAGTGCTAAATGTGAACATTTGCAGCGCGATCAATACACCATTCAAACATCAGGAATTTAGTATTTCATCACTCCAAGGTAATCAATTCATGCTTCCAAGGTTATTAGATACATGGCATGATTTTATCAAGATTAAGCATACATACATAAATGATTAACATAAGAAAAGTGGTAACAAGTGATTACATCAATACTTTCATAAATGCCCCAATAAAAGTGGGTTAGTTACACATGATCATTGAGTATAGCATAAGAATGAAGAAAAGGAAGAAATACTACCCTTGAAGTCTTGATCGGTGCCAAGGCCAAACCTCTTCTTTCCCCACAGCAATACAAACCAATGAACACTAGTAACTTTCAAAAGATTGATGAACTAGGTGCTCTACTAAGACTAATATCTTTCTAGCTACAAAGATTACAAGATGATGAGCCTCTTCACACACTAGTCTCTTCTATGATGTAATACCAAAAACTACTAATAACTTAGTTCTATACTAACTTTTTTCTCATTTTTTCTACAGGAGAGAGAAGTATAAATATCTTTTTTCTTCAAATTGGGCAAGGAATGCCCAATTTGTCCTTGGACGTGCCTTTGGCGGGTTCATTCCGCGGCTTCAAGTCTGCTGCTCAAACCCGCCGTGGCTTCTGAAGTATTCTTGGCGCTGTCTTTCTCGCCGACACGAACTCACCGCGACTTTTGATGCATTTTCGACGGCTTCTTTCCCGCCGGCACAAGCTCACCGCGATTTCTGGCGACTTCAGACCTTCGGAACGGCTGGAATAGTCTCGTTGCATGAACCCATCGTAAATAACTTGGCGAGTTCTGACCCTTTAGATGGCGGCTTATGTCTAGCCATAGTTTTCGGTGACTTTGTGCCGTGGTTTCGTGCTGCGGGCTCTGTCCTGCCACATCTTCATCTCATGGTTTTGCTCTTCTTTTGACAGTTTTGATGCAAACACCTTGCTGAAGGGTCATATTACCTGAACTTAACAAAAACACATGTTATGCACACAAAAGTGCTCGGATGCGAACACAAAAGGTAGGAAAAATGGGCGCTAAATGTAAACATTCATAGCACGATCAGACCCCCAAACCTATCTTTTGCTCGTCCTCGAGCAAAACAAACAAAGAAAGAAAAACCTGCTTCATAAATGGTAACAATTAACTAATCCATTTTCATAGGAAACACGATGACACTTAGCACGTGCCACAAGCCTTTTAAACCTCTAGGTGCCCCTAGTAGGAGGAGTGTAGTCTCCTGAGGGTTTACCAAATACGATACCCTCAAACGCAACTCTGTAATCAACTACTGAGAAGTTAACTTGTATATACAAACAAAACTTCATGCAAGCTCAACATTCTCAATCAGGACTAATAAAATTCCACTTAGTCATAACAGCACACAATACTTGTATGCCAATACTTGGGATGTTTTTGGTCTAAGAATCAGTAATCTATCTGCCTAGGGTGAATTTGCCTTGACTTCTATTTCTCACAGTTTCATCTCTTTCTTTTCTTAGAGTCCTAGGTTACTCTCATCAACCACATGCGAATTTGAGTGAAGTAATTAAAATTCGAATATAACGCATGTGAATAAATACAATAACGCACTTGTATAGTGTCAGGTCTCATGAATGAATTAATAACCATGAACGTGGAGAGAACATGTTTGACTCGTATTCCCAAGCTAGAATTCTCACAGATCCACTAGGGCTTTCCTTGGTTGTATTGGGGCCATGGGTGATTGTGATGAGTGGAATGAATTTGATGGAATCTTAAAGTGTTGATCAACTTTTCAATCACATATTGCTAGCTCATTACTCATATGTCTACAAGCGTCTAGACTAAGATTAACAATTTGATAATGTGCTAATTGGTACTCATTACGAGTATTCAATCAATTAGGTACTATGGCTTTAAGTGTTTATTTTTACAACTTTACAAAGTAGCCTCTCTATTGCATATTTTTCTATCATCGCCTGAGTACACGCTATTTACAGATTTGAGCTATCTACTTGCATTTTCACTTATGCAAACTATGATCAACAACTAAAGATTTCATGTGAATGATGTGTATGGATATGTGGTGATGAAATGATTGGTTTGTGTTTGGCCTTAAATTTGGCAATTGGAGCACACATTCATAAGGACAGTGTTTGGGTAATGGAGTTGAACACACATGCCTAGGATAATCTCTATCTGACTTTCTAACAAGGGAATACAAGTTGAACAAGCAGTCCACAATATTTCTTGTTTAATGGCAATCAATACTAGTGCATATGAATGAGATCTCAATGCATCCTATATTTGAATAGTGCTTTTTAAGAGTAGAAATGGATTATGCCCTCTCAATTGATGATAACAGCTCAATGCCTCACATGGGTAGTCTCCACAATTCCCCTAGGAACAACAGTCTAAGGTTCCTTTACCTAAACATCCGAAAATTGGCACTGTACAAGTATATTTATAGTGGTGCAACATCTTAAATGGCATGTATATTAGTCAAAACTTAGATTCCAAGCAAGTATCAACGCTTCCATTGGCATATATAAGTAACAACTCACAAAACCAATTTTTCAAAATTGTTACAGAGATTTGAAAAATTTTTCCCTTCCAACAAGTCTCCTAATACATGTATACCACATAATATAAACATATGTTATAAAAATACTACAAAAAGTGTGCCACACCCCCAAACCTAAACCAAACATTGCCCTCAATGCCTTTGCGGACACGGTTAGTTAGAGTTTAGATATAGCAACAATAAAATCAACAATAAACTAACTAATTAATCACACTTTTATATCTAGTTAAACTATAAGCGAACAAACAAACATATATACATACTAAAATATGCAAATGACAACTAGGTAAGAAATTTGTACCTAGGTGGGGTGCCTCCCACCAAGCGCGAGATTTTCCGTCTAGGTAAGATGCATGAGAGCTCTACGGCTCTTTAAGTGCTATCTGTTCCAATATCCTGACTTCATCCGCTCCTTGCAAATACAGCTTCACTCGATACCCATTTACCTTGAATGTATCTCCATTTTTCTCATTCAATAGCTCGACGGCTCCATATGGGAATATTTGGAGTATCCTATACGGCCCATACCATCTCGATCTGAGCTTTCCTGGAAACAGTTTCAACCTAGTGTTAAACAGAAGGACCAATATACCCGAGCGCAAATCCTTAAGGACTATGCTCTTATCATGCATTCTTTTGGTCTTTTCTCTGTAAATCTTGGCATTTTCATATGCTTCATCTCGAAGTTCCTGGAGCTCATTCAGTTGGAGTTTACGTTCTTTCCCTGCCGCGTCCATATCAAAGTTCAGCTTCTGGAGTGCCTAGTAAGCATTGTGCTCTAATTCCACTTGCAGGTGGCAAGCTTTCCTAAAAATCAAACGGTAAGGTGTCATCCCAATAGGAGTTTTGAAAGTAGTTCTGTAGGCCCACAATGCGTCATTTAACTTGAACGACCAATCTTTCCTGCTTGTGTTCATAGTCTTTTCAAGGATTTACTTGATGTGTCTGTTATTGACTTCTACTTGACCGAAGGTTTGAGGATGATAGGGGGTTGCAACCTTATGATTCACACTATATTTCTTCAAAAGTGTGGCAAACACCTTGTTGCAAAAGTGACTACCCCCATCACTTATGATGGCATGCAGAGTCCCAAACCTGGAGAAAATCGTGCCCCTTACAAACTTCACAACTACTTTACTGTCATTGGTCTTTGTGGCTATGGCTTCAATCCATTTAGAAACGTAATCCACGGCTACCAGAATGTAGCTGTATCCGTCTGATGGTGGGAATGGTCCAATGAAGTCTATTCCCCAGACATCAAAAATTTCCACTACCATTTGGCCTGACTGTGGCATCTCATTCCTTTTTCCAATGTTCCCTATTCTTTGACATCGGTCACACCGTAAGCAGAAATGGTAAGCATCCTTGAACAATGTTGTCCAATAGAACCCCGAGTGAATAACCTTCATTGCTATCTTTCTAAAACTGTAGTGGCCCACACATTGAAGTTCATGGTAGAACTTCAGGATATCTAACTGTTCACCCTCTGGTATACATCTTCTAATGATCTGGTCTGCCCCATGTTTGAACAAGTATGGGTCATTCCAAAAGTACTGTCTTGCATTGAAAACAAATCTCTTTCTTCCTTGACTTGTCATGCCTGCTGGCAAAATCTTGTTTGTGAGGTAATTGACTATATCAGCATACCATGGCTCTGTGTTGCTTAATTTCAAAAGCTGCTCATCCGGAAAACTGTCTCTCAGTGGAAGAGTGTCCTCTTCTGCATATGACTCTAACATTAGCCTACTCAAGTGGTCTGCTACCACGTTCTCACTCCCTTTCTTGTCTCTGATCTCTAGATCGAATTCCTATAACAGAAGGATCCATCGAATAAGTCTAGGCTTGGCATCCTTCTTCTGGAGGAGATATCGGAGTGCTGAGTGATCAGTGAACACAATTACTTTTGCCCTAATTAGATATGATCTGAATTTTTCTAGTGCAAAAATAACTGCTAGCAACTCCTTTTTCGTAGTAGAGTAGTTTATCTGTGCGTCATTCAGGGTCCTCGAAGTGTAATATATAGCATGTGGAATTTTGTCAACCCTCTGACCTAGTATTGCTCCAACAGCATAGTCAGAAGCATCACACATCAGCTCGAAGGCAAATTCCAATCAGGTGGCCTCATTATGTGAGCTGTGGTCAACAATTCCTTGAGCTCCTTAAATGCTGCCATACACTTCTCATCAAAATCGAACTCGAACTCGATCTCGATCTCGATATCTATCTCTTTTTGAAGCAGTCGACACAGGGGTCTGGAAATCTTCGAAAAGTCCTTGATAAACCTTCGATAAAACCCTGCATGTCCCAAGAATGCTTGAATTTCTCCAACTGATCTTGGAATCTGTAAACTCTTCATAACGTCTGTAAGGATTCCCATATCTTGATTGACTTATTTCGTGGACAAACTACGTGTTGGGGATTGTATGTAAGGGTAGCTTAAGTGATTCATAATCAAGCTCAAGACCCTTTCATGTCCTCAAGGTTGATAAGCACCAAAGGTAAACCTCTATATGCTTAATTGCTTTGAAGAGATAGTTGCACACACTCACAACTCATGCATAGTGTTTTATTCGTGTATGTTGTGTGTCTATATATGTGCATTAATTTTCATTAACATCTCTTCTTGCATGCTTTACATGAGTGCATTTTGTATGACCAAAGTCATGTTCATTCTAGACTTAGGATTGCATTCATGGTGTTGGCGCTGTACAAAGCGTTGTTGAAGGTGCTGTACGTACAACGCCTATATGAGACCTGGTTGAAAGTGCATTTTTAATGCATCAGGTCTGATGCAATTTCTGAAGGCGCTGTACGAGCGCTGTTCGTACAGCGCCCATCTCAGACCCGAGAGGATCAGTTTTGAGGCGCTGTTCAGGCGCTGTACAAAAGCGCTCTATGAACAGCGCCTATGAAGAATGTTCTTCATTTCCCAGGAAGGCGCTGTACAAAGCGCTGTACGTACATCACCCAAGGCAAATTTTGTGTCATTTATCAAAACGCACCACTTTGCTTTTGACACCCTATAAATATGCCTCTTTGACTTTAGGTCAAATTGCTGAGTTCAGAATATCATATTTTACTTAGAATATTTTTCAAGCAAAGAAAAATTCAAAAGAACTCACCTTTAACCACTCAAATCAAATCCTTTGTGCATCAAGTTTCATATTGCATCTTCTATGACTATATAGAATGCATCCATGAATGGGTTTGCATCATCACAACATGCTTGGTAAGATTTTGATTAATTTCATCTTATTTTAGTATTTTACTATCAAGCATATTCTTTTTTAATTTACTTGTATATTTTTGATCATATGATAAATACAAGATTAGAGAATTAATTGTGACGAATTGATTGAGTGTTGTATTGTGATAGCTAATTAGGTTTTTGATTAATCTTGATTAGCTAAGCTATTTGACATGTCATTTAGCTCTTGATATCCAGGGTTGATTTAATTGATTATATCATCATCCTAGATAAGCATCTAAGGTTCCCTAGCCTTGTTTGTTATTTGAATATTCATACATATTCACATAGGTTGCATAATCTCTTCATTGAGAATTAAGTCTTGAGGCTAAGATTGCTTAGGCCTCAAGCAATTGGACTAGAGCCACTTTTAAAGGCCCGAGTGGTAGAAGTGGGGGGTTATTGACTAGAGTGTTAGACGAGGTCTACATAGGTTGTAAACTCTGTAAAGTTCCCATTTGTTGATTGGCTCATTTCGTGGACAAACCAAATATTGGGGTTATTTGTAAGGGTAGCCTAGGTATCGGGTTTACTGTTCGAAGCCCTTTGAAGACCTCGTATTGATAAGCACCGAAGGTAAAATTCCATGTGCTTACTTTTCTTTAAAGAGATTAGTTGCACACACACACTTAACATACATTGCATATGTGTGCATTCTCTTCACTTGTCACATTTCACACTTGCACTTATGTGTTATACTTTGTTGTGTGTAATTGTGTCTTGTTGCCTTGTAATTCGTTTCCCGATAGTTTTTGGAAACATCCGCGCATGCACTAGAATGTGCTTGGTTTAGCGCGAGGACCGCCTACGGAGAATGCCCTTGGCTTCTCCTTGGTTTTCACCTTCATTGGTGATCGGCGGTTATGATCAGCGGCCTGGCCGCCGAATGAAACCGTCGTTTGCTTCCAGTAGTGTATGGAGCAATTCTATGGTTATGATCGGCGGTCTCGACCGCCGATCGAAACCGCCGTTCAAGACCTGATTGATTTTATCTCTCGACCTAATTCGGCGGTTGAAACGGCGGTCACGTAAGAAACCGCCGTTTTCACACCTGATTGATTTTTATTCTCAGGTTTGATTCGGTGGTTGGATCGGCGGTCACGAAACCGCCGAATGAAACCGCCGTTTTTCCCCTGTTCCTCTCGGGCCAATTCGGCGGTTATGAACGGCGGCCTGGCCGCCGATTGAAACAGCTGATCGGTGCGTTTCAGCGGCAAACTTGTCTTTTCACATGCTCTGTTTTTCATGCCTATAAATACATCACTTTCTCTTGTTCTGAATGTGACTCTTTGATCATCAAGAACCCTACTTTCAAAAGAGAGATTTTTAAGAGAGAAAGCAATCAAGTTTGCTCATTAAACACTCAAACCAAAATCCATTTGCATCAAAGTTCATCTAGCATTCTCTAGCATATCTAGGATGCTTGCTTGCATGGGTCTTTCATCATCACACATGCTTTGGTAAGTTTTTCACTATTATCATACATAATTAGTGGTTAATTTATTATGGCATCTATTTTATTACTTGATTGTTCTTAGATTATAATCTAATATTCAAGATAGAGATTGTTGTGTTGATTTGATTGAGTGTTGGTTTTATGATAGATATCTAGGTTTCTCTAATCTATGATTATCTATGCTAATTGACATGTCATTTAGCTTTAATATCTAGGATTGTTTTTTAATTGCATATTCATCATCTTAGATAAGCATATAGGGTTTCCCTTGCTCTATGTTGCATTTGAATATTCATATATTCACTTAGGGTGCTAATCTCTTTTTAGAGAATTAAGTCTTGTGTTGTGACCGGGATTAGGTTGCTTAATTCGCAAGCAATCGGACTAGGTTCACTCATACCGGGATTAGGTAGGTGTGTGATTACTTCCGGGATTAGGTTGTAATCGTTTACACATTTAGTGGATTCGAGGTTCGAGTGTGGCTTACTTACTAGCCCGTGGTTTTTCCCGTGAGGGTTTCCACGTAAAAATCAAGTGTTATTTAATTTTCGCATTTTGTACTTGATTTATTGCTTTATCTATTTAGGGGTAATTTCATAATTTGGACTATCACGAAAAATTGGGTAAAAAGCTTAAAATCTATTCACCCCCCCTCTAGATAGTTTTATACACACCGTGCTATAATTTGTTTCAAACTCCATTTCAATTAGTGGATTTCGAGATCCGAGTGTGGCGAACTAAACAGCCCGTGGTTTTTCCTAGTGGTTGGGTTTCCACGTATACATCAAGTGTTATTTAAATTCTACACTATATTACACTTGCTTGTATTTTTGACTAGTATGAGCATTTTCATAAAATTGACTTGCATGCGAAAATTTGGTAATAACGATTAAAATCTATTCACCCCCCTCTAGATATATATATATCGAACACACCAAGCGTTATTGCATTACTTTCAACGTCGATTTTTGCCTTATCTAGTTCAATGCCTCTACCCGAGATAATGTGCCCTAGCACAATTCCTTCCTTCACCATGAAATGACTTTTCTCCCAGTTCAACACCAGATGAGCCTGCTTACATCTTGCTAGCACTGAAATTAGGTTTCTCAAACAGTCACTAAAAGAATTTCCCATTATAGAGAAATCGTCCATGAAAATCTCTATTATGCCTTCCACCATATCTGAAAATATGGATGTCATGCACCTCTGAAATGTACCTGGAGCATTACATAGCCCAAATGGCATCCGTCGATAGGTGAATGTACCGAAAGGACATGTGAATGTGGTTTTCTCTTGATCTTCTGGAGCGATAGCAATCTGATTGTACCCAGAATATCCATCCAAAAAGCAGTAATGACTGTGACCTGCCAGACGTTCCAACATCTGATCAATGAATGGCAGAGGGAAATGATCCTTCTTAGTAGCTGTATTAAGCTTCCTATAATAGATGCATACTCGCCAACTTGTCTGAACCCTTTGTGGTACCAACTCATTGTCTTTATTTTGCACCACAGTCAACCCAGACTTCTTTGGCACTACATGAATAGGACTAACCCACTTGTTGTCGAAAATAGGGTAAATGATCCCATTTTCTAACAACTTGAGGATTTCCTTCTTGACTACCTCCTTCATGATTGGATTGAGCCTTCGCTGCCCTTCGATAGTCGGCTTGGACCCCTTTTCAAGAAAAATTTTGTGCATACACGTGGTGGGGCTAATTCCTTTCAAGTCATCCAACGACCATCCTATTGCCTCTCTATAGTATCTCAACACATTGATCAATTCTTTCTCTTCCTCTTGTTGCAAGTCTGACGCAATGATCACCGGAAGTGTCTCATTTTTCCCAAGGAATGCATATTTCAAGGTAGATGGTAGTAGCTTGAGTTCTAAGATAGGTGGGGGAGTTGTGTTTGGCTGCTCATCCCTTAGAATGTGCTCCCCGGTTTCCTCATCTTCTACTGTGGCGCTAGCCCATACTAACATTTATACCCAGTCAGTTTCTTGACCCTCTTCTATTTCGTAGTCTTCCGAAGCCATAGAGTGACGGATATTCTTCTCAGAGAATTCAGTCACTAACACATCTTCAATGACATTTTCCATTTCCCTTAAAAACCAATTCTGAAGGAAACAGCGGGTTTGTTCAGCGAGTTTAATCCCGCCGCACTAGCTCGCCACACATAGCACCCTTCTCATTTAGCAACCCACCGCGGGTTCGTCTCTTCTGGACGGCGGCTTATGTCCCGCCCGGTCAAGGTTGCTGAGATGTTCCAATTTCCTTCGGTGAGCTTGTTCCCTCTGGACTGTGGGATTTGTCCAGCCACACGAATCCGCGGTCAGAGACATTATAATCACCGCGGGTTCATCTCTTCTGGACAGCGGCTTTTATCCCGCCCAGACCGAGCTCTCAGCAATCCAACCCTAAATCCTTGGCTCCCTTTTCTCAAATTCGAAACGTTGCCCTGCACAATTCACTTCACACATAACATATATACAATCCTAGCTCAATGCTTGGGAAAATTACACACATAATAGACATAATTACTCGTTGGAACTAAGGTTGTGGCCAAATGACCCCAATCCTAGTTATTTGTTCTTAATTAATAATTACAAACAAAAGAAGTAAAACATTGCATTTTGACCCTACTCTTCGGGTCATCCACCTGCACACACACAAAATTCGTTAAACCGCTCATATTTAAATGTGAACGAGACGTGCTCGTGCTTCCAAACTCAGAACAAGGCGTAGTAGGTCGACGTAACAAGCTAAAGGACATGTGTGCCTTAGGGAGCCACATTTTCAAATCAGGTGTGGAGTTCACTTGATGTGGGGAAGATTCCTTGTATGTGTCCTTTTGGACCCATATTTGCCTTGGTCTCCCCACGAGCCTCTTAGGCAACACATTCCTAGTTGTACAGAACTCGTGGTATCTCATGCAATTAGGCCTTTTATGCCCTTAAGTTCCACAATAATAACACGTTGGTGAGTAGAAATTACCTCCATGGTTGTCAACTCTTGTTGTGGTCTTAAGGTTGTAGATGGAACGTTTCCTTCCCGGACAAGTTGTGTTCAAATCGTCCACCATATCCCGTACCTCTAATTCCTTCATTAGATCGAAAATCCTATCTTGCATCTTTTGTGTAGAGGAAGTACGGGCCTCCTTTAAATCAGATATGAGTTTCATCACCTCCGCAAGATATGCCATCTGTTCCTTCTTTTCTTTATCTAGCTGTTCAATTCTCATTAACAACTTCTTGTTGTGGTCAAGCAATTCTTCCTTATTCCTGGTCTTTGAATCATTCAAAATCTTCTCCTCTTCTTCCAATGTCCTCAAAAACTCTTCCATGCTGTTAGACTCCTGAGAATCTTGACTAGGTAGACTTCTTTCCTCATTTCTGGGTTCCTTCTTAGTCAAAGGTTAAGCTCCGAACATATCAAACTCGACTATGTCATCCAAGACACTTAAAGTGAGTTTCCCTCCATGAACATCCACAACTGCTCGTGAAGTTGCCATAAACGGCCTCCCCAACAACACGGGTTGTGAATTTCCATTCTTATCTCCATCCTCTACATCCAACACTACAAAATCAGTGGGAATGAGCAATCGATCCACCTTGATGATCACATTCTCTACTACTCATTTAGGGTTTCTAGATGACTGATTCGCAAGACGTAAACTAATAGAAGTTGGCTTGAGTTCACTCAATCCTAGCCTCTCATACACAGAGTATGGCATCATATTGATGCTGACTCCTAGATCAAGCATAGCTTTTTCTGCTGAGGAGTCGCCCACAGTGATACTTAACTCAAAACTCTCCGGATCATGTTCCTTAGTGGTATACCCACTCCTAGAACTGGTAATGGCATGAGCCTGCTCATGCATTGGGGCTTTCCCCCTGTCTTGTTGTCCATTAGCCTCCATCACTTGTCCTAACTGAATAGATAACTTTTTCAGTGATGCCTCTATTCCTATCATTCTTTGGTCCATTTCCTGTTGATAAGACGGTGGAGGATTATGTTTGTTCCACTGGTTTGAACCCCCAGCACCCTGCTAGCACTGATACTGACTACGGGGATTGTTTCCACCCCATGATTGATTCTGATCATACCTTGGTTGCTGATAGGCATTATTATTGTTTCTCTGCCTGCCTAGATTCCACTGGTACATCGCTTGAGCTTCAACCTCAAAATAAACCTCTCTGTGGGAGGCGCACAAATCTGCTCAATGTCCAATCACGTGACATGCTTGGCATACCTTACCCTGGCTGTTCTATTGCCCCTGCTGATTTACCATCATTGCCCTGACACTGTTATTCAAAGTCCCCATCTGCATTGCTAATTGTGCAGTCCCACTACGGCTTCCTTTTGTGCTTTTTTGTTGAGAATTCTGTCCCAACATTTCATACTTATTGAACACATAATCAGCGGTACATTCCCTCATCGCTCCACCACAAGCATTGTCGACGATAGCCTGTGTAAGTCCAGTAAGACCATCATAAAAGTATTGCACCTGTGACTGAAGTGTGAAATCGTGGTGTGGGCATTGAGCTAACAATAGCTTGAACCTCTCTCACGATTCATGGAATGCTTCTCCTTCCTCTTCTTGGAAGTTTGCAATCCTTCCTGTGAGGATTCCCGTTGTTTTTAATTGGCTTATTTCGTGATCAAACCATATATGTGGGGTTCTTTGTAAGGGTAGCCTAAGTATCGGTCTTAATGTTCGAAGCCCTTTGAAGACCTCGTGTTGATAAGCACCGAAGGTAAATTTCTATGTGCTTACCTTTCTTTGAAGAGATTTAGAAGCACACACACACTTTGCATTCTTACATTTGTGTGCATTCTCTTCATATGTCACATTACACACTAGCACTTTGATTGTTATATCTTGTTGTGTATTTATGTGTCTTGTAATTCGTTTCCCGATAGTGTTCGGAAACGTCCGCGCATGCACTAGAATGTGCTTGGTTTTGCGCGAAGACCGCCCACGGAGAATGCCCTTGGCTTCTCCTTGGTTTTCACCTCTGTTGGTGATCGGCGGCTATTATCGGCGGCCTGGCCACCGAATGGAACCGCCGTTTGCTTCCAGGAGCAATTCTGCGGTCACGATCGGCGGTCACGACCGCCGTTAGAAACCGCCGTTCATACCTGATCGATTTCGATCTCTCGGGTCTGATTCGGCAGTTGGGATCGGCGGTCACGAAACCGCCGAATGAACCGCCGTTTATGCTCTGTTCTTCACGAGCTCAATTCGGCGGTCATTATCGGCGGCCTGGCCGCCGATTGAAACCGCCGAACGGTGCGTTTCAAGGGCAAACTTGTATTTTCACATGCCCTGTTCTTGATGTCTATAATTATCACACTTTCTCATTTTCAGATTTAATGTTCTTTAACTCTAAGAACCCTAAACTTAAAAGAGAGACATTTGAGAGAAAATCAAATCAAGAACACCTTTTTAACACTCAAAAACCATTCTCATATGCATCAAAATATCATCTAGCATTTTCTAGCTTAGTTAGGATGCTTGCTTGCATGGGTTTTGGTCAACACATATTCTTTGGTAAGTTCTTCACTATTATCATACATAATTAGTGTTTTATTTATCATTGACATCTCTTATATTATTTGTATGCTCTTGAATATATTCTAGATACAAATTAGAGATTGTTGTGTTGACATGATTGAGTGTTGTATTTTTGATAGCTATCTAGGTTTTGTTAATCTATGTTTAGCTAAGCTATTTGACATGTCATCTAGCTTTTAATATCTAGGATTGAATTAACTGCATATTCACTATCCTAGATAAGCATATAGAGTAACCTAGCTCTTAATTGCATTTTGGATATTTTATATATTCACATAGGTTGTATATTCTCTTCATAGAGAAAGTAAGTCTTGTGTGTAGCATCCGGGATTAGGTTGCTTAGAACGCAAGCAAATTGGACTAGGTTCACTCATACCGGGATTAGGTAGGTGTGTGATTACTTCCGGGATTAGGTTGTAATCGTTTGCACATTTAGTGGATTCGAGGTTCGAGTGTGGCTTACTTACATAGCCCGTGGTTTTTCCCGTGAGGGTTTCCACGTAAAAACCAAGTGTTGTTTTAATTTCCGCACCATATTACAATTGCTTGGTTATATTATCTTGAGGGCATTTTCATAATTTTGACTAACACGAAAAATTGGGTAAAAAGCGTAAAATCTATTCACCCCCCTCTAGATAGCTTTATACACACCGTGCTATAATTTGTTTCAATTGGTATCAGAGCGGGTTCCTAGACATACATAGGTGATCCTTGCTCATTTTGATGTGTTTTGCATTTTGTGTGATTTTTTGATTTATTCATACATTTTGCATTCATCTCATTTGCATTCATCCAAACACTATGAGTGGTTTCGGGATGAGCAAAGAGGGAGCGTCGAGCGTGAGGCCACCGTTGCTCACCGGCGATAATTACTCCTCATGGAAGGGGAAGATGGAAGCATACATATGCCAAATCCATGATAGGGCATGGATGGCGGTTGAAGATGGATATGCTCCACCTATGATGACTTCTACGGATGGAGGAGAAGAAGTTCTCAAGCCTAAGGCACAGTGGAGTCCTCAAGAATTTATTGACTCCATGTGGAACAACAAGGCTATTCATGCCATCCAATGTGCAGTGAGTGAAAATCAGTACAAACTGATTCAAATTACTAGGATTGCTAAAGAGGCATGGGACATCCTAGAAGTTGCACATGAAGGCACCGAGGTTGTCAAGGACTCAAAGCTTCAAGTCCTTCAAACTCGGTTTGAGACCATTAGGATGGAAGAGCACGAGCACTTCAATGACTTCCAAGTGAGACTAATGGACATTGTGAACCAAAGTCACCAACTTGGTGATCCTTACTCGGATAGAAGAATCAAGCAAAAGATCATGCGATCACTTCCCGAGAGGTTCGAACCCAAAGTGACGGCTTTAGAAGAAAATGACACTTACAAGGAAATGAAGCCGAGTGAAGTCATTGGAAGACTTCTAGCCTATGAATCAAGAAAGGCTACCACATCTCCTCCTAAGAAGAAAAAGAATATTGCCTTGAAGACATCCAAGATGGAAGAGGAGGAGGATGACTCATATGAAGACATGGCACTCATTGCCAAGGGATTCAAGAAGTTCTTGAATCTTCAAAAGAGTGATTATGGCTCAAAGGGGAATGACTTCAAGAAGAAGAAGTCCACTATTAAGAATGTCAAGCCATATCATGAGATGTCTTCAAGAGAGAAGATTCAATGCTACGAATGTGGAGGATTCGGGCATATCTCCAAGGAATGTGCTAACTTGGAAGATGAAAGAGAGGAGACCGCCACTTCAAGTGAAAGTGATGAAGAGATTGTGGCAAAATTCTTGGCATTAGGTTGCTCTCACAAGCGGGACAACAAAGTGAAAGTTGTTGAAGGAAGTCCCTCAAGCTTGAATGATTGTGAGAACAACTATTTTGCCTTTCTGATCTCCTACAATGAAGAAGAGAATGAGAGTCAAGAAGGAAGTGACTCTAATAAAGATGACTCTTCATCTAACTCCTCACATGGATATGTGAAGAAAAAGGTTCTAGATGAATACCTCACTGAGTTTAAAAGCTTAGCAATGAAGACCAAGGAAAAGATACGAAGATTGAGAGAAGAGAATCTAGACCTTGAGGCTCATGTTGACCACTTAAGTGAACAAGTGGATAGATCCAAGAATATTGAAGATAAGCTAAGAAAGGAGTTAGACTTATCTAAGAGGAATGAAGAAGAATTAAAAAGAGAGCTTGAAGAGGCTAAAGGATCAAGGACTAGGATAGTTTCTAGCACCGAAAAACTTGACCACATGTTAAGTGTTGGAAAGAGTCCGTGTGATAAGAGAGGTCTTGGGTTTGAAGATAGTAAGGAGTCCTCCACTCCTAACAAGACCATGTTTGTCAAAAGCTTGAGCTACAAAGAAGATTCACCGGTGCAAACTCCTAGGAAGAAGATTGAGCTAGGACAATGCTCTCATAGTGCACAAGTGAAGGTAGCTCCAAGAAGACAACCTCAAGCTCAACCTACAAGAGTTCCTCATGCTAACTTCCCTCAAACTCAAATCCATCAAGGGAAGAGACCAATCATGCAAACTCAACCGTGGAAGCAACCAAGTCTTGGTCAACAACAAAGAAGGAGAAATCCTATCCAACAACCAAGACAACCACAAAGACATGGGAAGGCTCCTATACATGCACAAGGACATGGTATGATTCCTAACTTTGTCCCTACATGTCATTTTTGTGGTGTTGATGGTCATATTAGACCAAAGTGCTTTCGTTACATTAAAATGTGTAGAGTTAAAAGCATGATTGAGAAAAAGAAAGCTAGAGCTAGAATGCATACACATAGGAAGGAAGAAATTCATTTACATGATCCTATGACATCTAGATCTCTAGAACAATTGACCACTAGGAAGAAAAATGTCACACCTATGTGGATAAGGAAAAATGAACCCGCTTGCTACGAGACTATCAAGTCTCAAATAGGTTCATCCAAGCCAAATGGACTTGGGAGGTCTATAGGACCTCATGACCTTCATTGTTGAAGGTTGATGATTGACCCCATATGGGGAACTCAAGCAAAGAGAGCTATTTTGCATTCTTGTATCTTGTAAAAAATTTGAAATTTCTTATGCCTCTTCTTTTAATTGCTTGAGTAAGCTTGGTTGTACATATGTATATATGTTTTAAAATTTCTATAAGTGTGAACCTTGCTTGTCTACAATCCATGTCATATTTATGTTCAAACATGCATTTTTGGACTAGGAGATGTATATAGGAAGTATGATTTGAATGACCTATGATTATCTCCATGACATGATGATTCTTTAATAACATGCTAATGTCAAATGAAAAAGCATGAAATTCATATAACATGCTCACATGAAAAGCATGAATTGATGATTGCATATTCTTAAAAATGCAAAACTTGTGTGAAAGCTTATGAGACTCAAAATGAATAAAGGATCTTGTATCCGTTCAAAGGAATTTACATTCCAAATGTCTCTCTTTCTTTATTAGTTGAACATGGTTACTATCATACGGATAATTTTATCCGGAAAAATCAAATAGGGTGCAAAGTCGCTCATGCCATGTTTCGCTTATAAAGTTGGATATAGTTGCTCTTAAATTGAAATCAATAATCTCTATATCCTTGCTTTTCCCATGACATTGGTGAAATTGGTTTGAATTCTTATTAGAAACCTTTGTCATTTGCTTTGCCAAATACCATTGTATTTTGGACTTGAATGCTATATGTCTTGTATGCAAAGCATGTTGAATTCACACATTTTCTCAAAATAAATCTCCTTGTTTCTCTCAAATTAATTGAAGTGCATAAAGTGACTTATATGTATATGCATATCTTGCATGCTTCTATCTCTCGTTGCTATGAGTGACCCGGTTGGGGACTACTCCTTTGCCTATATCATGACAAAAAGGGGGAGTAGGATATGGTAAGGGGAGGTGCAAAATATAGAAGCTTTTGTGCACTTTGGGGAAAACATACATTGAGGGGGAATAACCCGTTGAGGGGGAGCATTGCATTTATCATACATTGCATACATTTGGTAATGTTGTGCCTAAATTCTAAAAATACAAATGCTTGGTATTGTTCTCACATGATTAATCTCACACTTTTCTTGTATTAGAAATGTTAGAAACTCTTTTCAGGGATTGATTATTCTACAAGAGGATTGAAGACTTCAAGTTGCATTCTCTTATCTCTTTGTAATGTAGAATATCATTATAGTCCCGTAGTTTCTATTTTTTTTTGTGAGGAATCAATGTGAGTGATGGTTTTGTCACGAAATAGCCAAAGGGGGAGATTGTAAGGATTCCCGTTGTTTTTAATTGGCTTATTTCATGATCAAACCACATATGTGGGGTTCTTTGTAAGGGTAGCCTAAGTATCGGTCTTAATGTTCGAAGCCCTTTGAAGACCTCGTGTTGATAAGCACCGAAGGTAAATTTCTATGTGCTTACCTTTCTTTGAAGAGATTTAGAAGCACACACACACTTTGCATTCTTACATTTGTGTGCATTCTCTTCATATGTCACATTACACACTAGCACTTTGATTGTTATATCTTGTTGTGTATATATGTGTCTTGTAATTCGTTTCCCGATAGTGTTCAGAAACGTCCGCGCATGCACTAGAATGTGCTTGGTTTTGCGTGAAGACCACCCACGGAGAATGCCCTTGGCTTCTCCTTGGTTTTCACCTCTGTTGGTGATCAGCGGTTATTATCGGCGGCCTGGCCACCGAATGGAACCGCCGTTTGCTTCCAGGAGCAATTCTGCGGTCACGATCGGCGGTCACGACCGCCGTTCATACCTGATCGATTTCGATCTCTCGGGTCTGATTCGGCGGTCACGAAACCGCCGAATGAACCGCCGTTTATGCTCTGTTCTTCACGAGCTCAATTCGGCGGTCATTATCGGTGGCCTGGCCGCCGATTGAAACCGCCGAACGGTGCGTTTCAAGGGCAAACTTGTATTTTCACATGCCCTGTTCTTGATGTCTATAAATATCACACTTTCTCATTTTCAGATTTAATGTTCTTTAACTCTAAGAACCCTAAACTTAAAAGAGAGACATTTGAGAGAAAATCAAATCAAGAACACCTTTTTAACACTCAAAAACCATTCTCATATGCATCAAAATATCATCTAGCATTTTCTAGCTTAGTTAGGATGCTTGCTTGCATGGGTTTTGGTCAACACATATTCTTTGGTAAGTTCTTCACTATTATCATACATAATTAGTGTTTTATTTATCATTGACATCTCTTATATTATTTGTATGCTCTTGAATATATTCTAGATACAAATTAGAGATTGTTGTGTTGACATGATTGAGTGTTGTATTTTTGATAGCTATCTAGGTTTTGTTAATCTATGTTTAGCTAAGCTATTTGACATGTCATCTAGCTTTTAATATCTAGGATTGAATTAACTGCATATTCACTATCCTAGATAAGCATATAGAGTAACCTAGCTCTTAATTGCATTTTGGATATTTTATATATTCACATAGGTTGTATATTCTCTTCATAGAGAAAGTAAGTCTTGTGTGTAGCATCCGGGATTAGGTTGCTTAGAACGCAAGCAAATTGGACTAGGTTCACTCATACCGGGATTAGGTAGGTGTGTGATTACTTCCGGGATTAGGTTGTAATCGTTTGCACATTTAGTGGATTCGAGGTTCGAGTGTGGCTTACTTACATAGCCCGTGGTTTTTCCCGTGAGGGTTTCCACGTAAAAACCAAGTGTTGTTTTAATTTCCGCACCATATTACAATTGCTTGGTTATATTATCTTGAGGGTATTTTCGTAATTTTGACTAACACGAAAAATTGGGTAAAAAGCGTAAAATCTATTCACCCCCCCTCTAGATAGCTTTATACACACCGTGCTATAATTTGTTTCACTTCCCTTTATTTCTTTGGTTTTCCAGGGCGGGAAGAACTTGGAGAAGAATTTCTGCTCCACCTCGGCCCATGTGGTCAGTGTACCAGCTGGCAAAACCATTAGCCATTCTTGGCATTGTCCTTCAAACAGCATGAGAAGCAACGCATCCTCAGTAGATCCTCTGTTAACCGGCCCAATGGTATCCTGGTGATAGCATTGTAATATTCTTTCATAAACTGGAGTGCGTCTTCATTAGGTTTCCCATAGTAGGATGGCAAGATGTTATAGTGCAAGTTCTTCAGCTCATAGTCCCGCTGAGTGGCGTTCAGTGATATAGTTGATGGATGTGCCCCCACAGTGGGCAATGATAATTCCTTCATGCAGCGTACGTCCTCCATTGAGTTTACTGTAAGGACTCTGCACACAGTTTCAAGAAAAGTAACGAAGATCAATGTGAAAAAAGATAAACGTTATGCTAATGTACGACTAAAAGTATGACAATTCTAAAATTGTTCTAAAACGATACTCCTAAACCTAGCTAAGCGCGCTACAAAAGAAACCTCCCCGGCAGCGGTGCTAAAAAGTTGACACGTCCTAACCGGGTCTCTAATTACACTATAATCTGATCTAAATTACCACGGTTATATTACTGAACGTGCGAGTATTTCACCATTTGCAATAGTACAAGTTGTTAGACTAGTATAGTGTACAAAGTAAGGGTATCGATCCACAGGGAAATCAATTGAACGGTCTGAGCTAGAATTAGTGAATTTTTACTGAATTAACTTAATGTGATATTAAATTATTACAATTAAAAACTAAGATGCTAGGGAATGTATGAATTTAGTAATGATGCACCACAAATAACCACCTTCATGCAATAAAGATCAAGTCACTAGTGTAGTTCCATTTATACAATTGGCACTCTCAACCATTCACTTAATATATTATCTAAAGTTTAAACTAATCATTAGTGAATGTAAGTTGTGGAACTAAGGTTGATAGAATGGATTCTTAAGATATTCTTATGATCCACACACTCTAATCAAACAGTAGTATATGAACATACACCATTCAAACATCAGGAATTTAGTATTTCATCACTCCAAGGTAATCAATTCATGCTTCCAAGGTTATTAGATACATGGCATGATTTTATCAAGATTAAGCATGCATACACAAGTGATTAACATAAGAAAAATTGTAACAAGTGATTACATCAATACTTTCATAAAAGCCCCAACAAAAGTGGGTTAGTTACACATGATCATTGAGTATAGCATAAGAATGAAGAAAAGGAAGAAATACTACCCTTGAAGTCTTGATCGGTTCCAAGGCCAAATCTCTCCTTTCCCCACAGCAATACAAACCAATGAACACTAGTAACTTTCAAAAGATTGATGAACTAGGTGCTCTACTAAGACTAATATCTTTCTAGCTACAAAGATTACAAGATGATGAGCCTCTTCACACACTAGTCTCTTCTATGATGTAATACCAAAAACTACTAATAACTTAGTTCTATACTAACTTTTTCTCACTTTTTCTACAGGAGAGAGAAGTATATATATCTTTTTTCTTCAAATTGGGCAAGGAATACCCAATTTGTCCTTGGACGTGCCTTTGGCGGGTTCATTCAGCGGCTTCAAACCCACCGCGGCTTCTGAAGAATTCTCAGCACCGTCTTTCCCGCCGACACGAACTCACTGCTGCTTTTGATGCGTTTTCGACGGCTTCTTTCTCACCGGCACAAGCTCGCCGTGATTTCTGGCGACTTCAGACCTTCAGGACGGTTGGAATAGTCTCGCTGCATGAACCCGCCGTAAATAACTTGGCGAGTTTTGACCCTCTGGATGGCGGCTTATGTCTAGCCATATTTTCCGGCGACTTTGTGCCGCGGTTTCATGCTGCGGGCTCTGTCCTGCCACATCTTCATCTCATGGTTTTGCTCCTCTTTTGACAATTTTGATGCAAACACCTTGTTGAAGGGTCATATTACCTGAACTTAACAAAAACACATGTTATGCACACAAAAGTGCTCGAATGCGAACACAAAAGGTAGGAAAAAGGGGCTCTAAATGTAAACATTCATAGCGCGATCAGTACGCTGTATTGTATTGTACTTGATTGTATTGGATTAGGTTGGATTGGATAGTATTGCATTAGACTGTATTATTATTATACAATCTTATGTTTGGTGATATTTTGTATTAGACTGTATTAAGTTATACAATGTTTGGATGTGATTTCGTATTAGACTGTATTAATAGATTTCATGACCAAATAATTCAACTTCAATTTTTTTTTCCTCATTTCTTTTTTGTTTGTATCAATAAATTATTATTTTTATTATTTTTTTTAGTCTTACCTCTTATCTTATTGCATCAATAAATTATTTGTATCAATCATTTTTTTTTTTATCTTTATTTTTTTTTTTAGTCTTATCACTTGAATCCCCTCTCTTTATCTTCTTCTCGCACATCACCAAACCCACCATCGCCTCTCTTTCTCTCCTCTCATCACCGCCGCACCGGCCTTTGCCTTCATCTCCTTCCGTCACCGCGGCCTTCGCCTTCATCTCCTTCCACTGCCGCGGCCTTCATCTTCATCTCCTTCCGCCGCACCGGCCTTCGTCTTCGTCTCCTTCAGCCACCACGGTCTTCATCTCCTTCAGCCGCCATGGTCTTCATCTTCTTCTCTTTTCGCTACCGTAACCTTCGTCTTTTTCTCTCTCTCTCTCTCTTCCTCTCTTCTGATGCGTGGACTAAAATGGTTTGGGTGTGGTTTGGTGGTGGTTTGGGTGTGGATTTAGTGGTGATTTGGGTGGATTTGGTGGTGGTTTGGTGTGGATGTGGTGGTGGTTTGGGTGGTGATTTTGGTTTGGGCGTGGATGTGGTGTGGATGTTTCTGGTTTCTGGAAAAAAAAACGAAGAAAAAAAATCATCTTGCCAAAATTGCTAATACAACTGGGTTTGGGAAGATGAAGATGGTGGGTTTGGCGATCCACTGGGTTTGGGAAGATGAAGATGAAAGTTGGCTTCTAATACAATACATCATAATACCATCTGGGAAGGCTCCTACAAGTCTTATAGTGAGGATTTCGGCCACCTACAAGTCTCCTTATCATAGAATGTGGCAACCCTAGTTATTTTAGGGTAGGGAATTCAGCCACCCTATATATGGGAAGAGATAGAATTCGGCCACCCTAGTTGCTTGGCTTGAGAGTTATTTTTCTTTTGCTTGAAAAATAAAATCCAACTCTAGACAATAGTGTGAGAATTCGGCCAAGAGGAAAAGTGAGAAGAGATCGTTCTTATTTCGATAGTGCACTAGTAGCTTTTTCATCAAAAGGCTTTGTGCACAATTTCGAATAAGGTTCACGCGAATTACGATCTAAGAATTGTGAATTCAAAAGTGACCGGAACATTCTTTGTAATCTCTTAGAACTTATAGTGACTAACGAAAAAGAAAAAGCTTTTGTTATCCATCCTCAGGTATACAATTCAAAGAGAAGGGAGACCACGCTCCTAGGTGATTCACGTTCATGATTGGATTGGAAAATCTTACGGATTACCATCGACGCAACATCAATCGGATCACGCGACAAATGTACGATACTTTTAATCATATATGTTAATTAATTAAAGGGTTAAGGTTCAACTTATGAAAAAAATTTAAACTATACTAAAACTTTTTTAGTCTCGCTTCCGCTGTGTGCATGCGTTTTTCCCTACAATTGGTATCAGAGCCTTGGTTGTACCCTTTGATTAATTAATGTATACGTACGTGAATCTATTTATTTTTATTGTAATTATGCATGTTTTAGAAAGAGATGGCACTCTAGTTATTCACATATATAATTACATTGGAATGTATGGATTTATATATGTTATTATTTTTATATGAATTGTTGTTGCTCGATTTTGGTCCTAGAATTTCAATGTATTTTTTGTTTCGGAATTGTAACAAGAAGGGTGGTCTATCATCGCCATAATTCCTTCTTGATAGTTGCTAAGTTCTCTTTTATTTATATTGTAATAAAATAGTGCAGTTTTTTATTGTATTAAACAAATACTGCAGTATTTTATTTTATTAAAATAGTGCAGTTTTTTTGGTTGTATTAAAATACTACAGTGGTTAAAAAAAAAAAAAACTGCAGTAATTTTATTGTTAAAAATATGCTGTAATATATTCAAGTATTGAAGATTTGAAGATTTGAAGAATTGGAAGCAACCGAAACGAACTTGGGATCATGAGCACCATAGCAACGAGCGTGCGTGCAATTAAGCACGGAGCTGCGCTAGTTGTGATATGGGCTGCGCATGGCAGCCCCATGGATGTTATGGGCTGCGCACGGCAGCCCTTTGTGGTGCTCTGGGGTGCGCACGCCCATGGGAGATAGCCAAGGGGTGTTCAAGTGGACGATGGCCGCATGAAGACTTGTTCACCAAGAAAGGAGTTTTTGTATTCCAAACAAATGTAATTTACTTGCTTTTCTAGGATGGACCAAAATTGTGGCTATTTATTTTTCGTAAATATTATTGTTGACGGTGAATTTTGGATTATCACGTGACCAACAATTATATCAAAGTAATTAGCAAATAAGAAAGAAAACAATGCATGCAAGAGACAGATTTTACGTGGAAAAACCCTTGAATGGGAAAAAACCACGGCGCCCCAGAGGGCAAAAAGATAATACTATGATTTGTTGTCTGATTACACACTCAAATCTCTCGAATAATTGCTTTTTCTCTCTCGGTTTTTGAACCCCTTCCTCGTGGGATAGGTAGTTCTATTTATACATAATAATTAGGGTTTTCCCTTAGTTTAGCCGTGTTGGTGGTAGGATTTCTTCTTTGATTTGTGTTAGGAATCTCACGTTGTAATGGATTAGGATTTACTTCCTATTCCGATCTCTTCGGGTTGAATTTGTCTTCTCTTCTCTTTTTATGATTTCTTGTCGTGAGGGGTCTTCTGGAAGTGTGGGTGTTATTCCTGTGCATTTGCCGTGTCGGTTTGTGCCCAGTAAGCTGATGCGGCGAGTACCTTCACTCCTGAGTACTGTTCTTTTGGCGACCACATTTTTATCCCTGGTGAGTATGTACCCAGGTTTGGCGAATACGCCTATGACTCTTACTAACCTAGGACTTAATGGTGCGTTGACTGGTCCGCGTTTCCCCTTTGACTTGGTCAACAGGTAACGTGTCAACATTTTCCTCCATACTTATTGATTTCTTTGATGACGTGTCTACTTGACAAATTTACATATACAACAATACCCCCATAAATACTTCGAGCCGAGCATATAATTTGGTCTTCCAGTTTGTTTGTCTCTGCGAGTAGTATTTATACATGTACTTAACTTTTGACTCATTTCGTACACAATTTTCTCCTCCTCCTTTTTTATTATATTTTTTATCCATGTGTTGTATTTGATGATTGATTCTTCCGGTGCAAGCCTTTATTTCTGGCCATAAGATTTCTAACGCTTCCACTTGCTCTGACACGGTGAGATGATGTCTTAACTGTTGGGTGCTTCCTGAGGAGCCACATGTCCGTTATTTGGTGGGTGACATTACGGCTGCCCACTGTAACCGTCGTTCACCTTAACAACACCCCCTTTTCCGATTTTCAAAATTTAAAAACTCCCTCTTTTAATGTCAAGACTCTTCTTCTTCCTCTGAACCTTTTCTCATCTTCACTAATACCTTCGTTTTCTTAGAACAGAATCCCTTCGTTGCTTGCTTTTTTATTTTTCTTTCTTCTCCGCTCGAAAAATCTACAGTAGCATTCTCTCTGTCCCTGATTGTCAGATAGTCCAATGAACTCAGCCGTGCTTGCTTGTTGGCAGCCCCAAATCTTTCGTGCATCCTCCACTTCTAGGGTTTTTCTTTTTCTAGTGAGTTCTCATGGATCCCTCCTTGTGTTCTTCTCTTTTTAATCAAATGATGCAGGCTTTAGAGCTTGGTGACAAATGTAATGCAGATAAAATTGAATCTTTGATCCGTAATTTTCACCCGGATTCCCCGATTCCAATCTCTGTTTATATTCCTTCTGCTGAGGAAAACTTTATTCCTGACGTTTGTAAGTGCCTCACTTTTGATTGGCGTATTTCATTGACAAAATCACATTGGGGTTCATTTTGTAAGGGTAGCTTAGGATTGAAGAAATTCTCTCAAGTGCCAAAGAACCTCATTGTGGAATCAAGAGTTTCAAGGAAGGTAGATTACTTGACCTAACTCTCAATTGAAGAGATTTAGTTTACACACACACACAACTCTAGCTTGCATATGTGATTATTGCTTTTTGGGTATATGATCTTCACTCACACAACTGCACAATTGCATGCATGTTTTTTCTATGTGAGAAGCTGCTGAAAAGGCCCAGCCCTTCTCTGCCGCGGTTGCCGCCGTCATTGGCATACTGCGGCACTCAAGTGACATAGATGTGTTATCTCTGTCGCGGTACCTGTCATGGTTGGATAACCGCGGCGGTCAAGCGACAGAGACCTGATGTCTCTACCGCAGTGCAGCTGCCGTGGTTGGACCAACCGCGTCAGTCGAGCGACAGCAATAATTTTGCTGTGCCGCGGTTATAGTGCTGCGGTTGAACAACCGCGGTAGTCCGTCAGCGAGAAGCTGAAGCGTTTTTTGTTCAAAACGACATCACTTTAATTGGATCTCATATATATGTGTCTTGATAACCTTTGGTCGTTTTTTGAGAGCAAAAAATCATATCTTTTGAGAGAAAAAAGTTTTCTTCAAAGCAAAGGTATCAAGACTTCATCTTTTAAGCTTCCAAATCACAAACACCCTTCATCTTGCATCTTTCATACATCATCTAGCATGATTCTAGGTTGATTTCATTTAGGGTTTTCATTATTGCTCGCATGACTTGTATCTAGAACATCATTCTTATATCTATATGTTTTTGTTTTACAAGATAGCTTTTTTATCACTTGACTTGATTCAAGATTGCATCTTTATGACATGAATAGGTTCAAGATAGTTTCTTTATTGTGTTTTGTGAGTTGTTTGTGGTAGATATTACATGTAGGACTTTGGTTGCCTATTTAGCTATGTTATATGCATGTCATCTAGCAAAATGATATCTAGGAATGTTTAATGTAAGGTTCCCATTTGTTGATTGGCTCATTTCATAGACAACCACATGTTGGGGTTCTTTGTAAGGGTAGCCTAAGTATCGGTCTTATTGTTCGAAGCCCTTTGAAGACCTCGTGTTGACAAGCACCGAAGGTAAATTTCTATGTGCTTACTTTTCTTTGAAGAGATTAGTTGCACACACACACTTAACATTCATTACATATGTGTGCATTCTCTTCATTTGTCACATTTCACACTTGCACTTATTTATTATATTTTGTTGTGTGTAATTGTGTCATGTTGTTATGCAATTCGTTTCCCGATAACTTTCGGAAACGTCCGCGCATGCACTAGAATGTGCTTGGTTTAGCGCGAGGACCGCCTATGGAGAATGCCCTTGGCTTCTCCTTGGTTTTCACCTATCTAGGTGAACGGCGGTTATGATCGGCGGTTATGATCGGCGGCCTGGCCGCCGAATGAAACCGCCGTTTCAGTCCAGATTGGTCTGAAGCATTTATGCGGTTAAGATCGGTGGTCAAGACCGCCGTTCGAAACCGCCGTTTCAAGACCTGATTGATTTTTCTCTCAGTCTAATTCGGCGGTTTAATCGGCGGTCACGAGACCGCCGTTCGAAACCGCCGTTCATACCTGATTGATTTTGATATCTCCGTTTTGATTCGGCGGTTGGAATCGGCGGTCACGAAACCGCCGAATGAACCGCCGTTTTTGCTCTGTTCTTCACGAGCTCAATTCGACGGTCATTATCGGCGGCCTGGCCGCCGATTGAAACCGCCGATCGGCGCGTTTCTTTGAAACTTACTTAAACGACCACACTTTGATTTGGCCCCCTATATATATGCCACTTTGACTTTAGGTCAATTAAGAGAGTTCATATTCAGAATTCATACTTAGGATATTTTTCAAAGAGAAGAAAAATTCCAAGAACTCAATTTTTGATTACTCAAACACTTTTTCATGATCATCAATCATCATCTAGCATCATCTTAGATCATCTAGATGTCATCTTGCATGGAATCTTCATCATACTTTGCTTGGTAAGCTTTTCACTAATATCTTACATGTTTTGTGTTTCTCTTATCTAGCAATCTCAATTAATTACTTGTTTGTTATTTTGTATGCTTTGGATACAATATTGAGATGAGTATGATGTATGTTTGAGAATTTATATTGTGCTAGCATATTAGGTTTTGTGCTTAATATTGATTAGCTAAACTAATTGACATGTCATTTAGTTTTGATATCTAGGATTGTTCTAATTACATATTAATCATCTTAGATAAGCATATAGGGTTTCCCTTGCTCTATGTTGCATTTTGGATATTCTCATTTATTCACTTAGGGTTGTATTCTCTTCTAGAGAAAGTAAGTCTTGTGTGTAGCAACCGGGATTAGGTTGCTTAGATCGCAAGCAAATAGGACTAGGTTCACTCATACTGGGATTAGGTAGGTGTGTGATTACTTCCGGGATTAGGTTGTAATCGTTTGCACATTTAGTGGATTCGAGGTTCGAGTGTGGCTTACTTACATAGCCCGTGGTTTTTCCCGTGAGGGTTTCCACGTAAAAACCAAGTGTTATTTTAATTTCCGCACCATATTACAATTGCTTGGTTATATTATCTTGAGGGCATTTTCGTAATTTTGACTAACACGAAAAATTGGGTAAAAAGCGTAAAATCTATTCACCCCCCCTCTAGATAGCTTTATACACACCGTGCTATAATTTGTTTCAATTGGTATTAGAGCGGGTTCCTAGACATACATAGGTAATCCTTGCTTATTTTGGTGTGTTTTGCATTTTGTGTGATTTTTGATCATTCATACATTTGCATTCATTTCATTCATTCGCATTCATTTCATTCATTCATAAACACTATGAGTGGAAACGGTGGAAATGGTGGTGGCCACGAAGGAGCTTCTAGCACAAGGCCTCCACTTCTTACCGGATTGAACTATTCCCAATGGAAAGGGAAGATGGAATCTTACATATGCCAAATTCATGACCATGCATGGATGGCGGTGGAAGACGGATATGATCTCCCTATGATGACTCCCGAGGGTGGAGGACAAGATGTTTTGAAGCCTAAGGCGCAATGGAACGCGCAAGAGTTTGAGGCTTCTAAGTGGAATAGGAAGGCTATGCATGCCATTATGTGTGCTATGGATGAGAATCAGTACAAGCTTATTCAGAATACTCAGATTGCCAAAGTGGCATGGGACATCCTTCTAGTTGCACATGAGGGAACCGAGGTGGTGAAGGAGTCCAAGCTTCAAGTCCTCCAAACTCAGTTTGAGCTACTTAGGATGGGAGAGGATGAATGCTTCAATGACTTCGAAATCAAATTGATGGACATTGTAAATCAAAGCCATCAACTCGGAGACCCGTATTCGGATAGGAGAGTCAAGCAAAAAATTATGAGATCTCTCCCCGATAGGTTTGAATCCAAGGTGACGGCCATAGAAGAAAATAGTGGCTACATGGATATGAAGCCAAGTGAGGTGATTGGGCGTCTCCTTGCATATGAGTCTAGGAAGGCTCCTAGCACCACTACTCCTCCTAATAAGTCTAAATGAATAGCTTTAAAAGCATCTAAGGATGCAAAGGAGGCAAAGCATGAATCGGATGAAGACCTTGCCTTATTTGTGAAAAGGTTCAACAAGGTTATGGGGTTCAAGAAGAAGAAGGGATTTGGGTCAAGAGGACAAGATTTGAAGAAAAAGAGTTCCTTCAAGAAGTTTGAGCCTAGACAAGAGAGGACCGAAAGGAAAGGGGTCCGATGCTTTGAATGTGGTGGGATTGGTCACTTTGCCCCCGAATGTGCTAATCACAATGAAAAGAAGAAGAGCAAAGTGATGGCCGCCACTTGGAGTAGGAGTAGTGATGACTCCAATGAGGAAGATGAGTCTTCAAGTGAAGAAGAGCTCATGGCTAACCTCCTAGCTTTTGCCTCCTCACATAAGAGCAAAAGTGGTAGTGAGAAAGAGGAAATGAGTCAAGAGGAAAATGACTCAAGTGAAGTAGAAAGTGACTCCTCTTCTAGTTCCAAAAAGAAATTTGTGGAGCAAAAGGTGCTTGCTAAATACCATGCCGAGTTCAATGATTTAGCACTTAAAAGCACAAGAAAGATTGAGAGGTTGAGAGAAGAAAACCTTGAACTTTCGGCTCACAATGACCACTTAAGTGAACAAGTGGAAAGATTGAAGAGGAGAGAGGATAAGTTAATTGAGGAGTTAGACTTATCCAAGAGAAGTGAAGAAGGCTTGAAGAGGGAACTTGTAGAAGTTAAAGGGTCCTTGGCTAGGATAGATTCTAGCACCAAGAAGCTTGATCATTTACTTGGTGTTGGAAAGAGTCCAAGTGACAAGAGAGGTCTTGGGTATGATGATGGCAAGAAAATCTCAACCTCTAACAAGACCGTGTTTGTCAAGAGCTTGAAGAACGAAGAAACTTCATTTGTGCAACCTCCTAGGAAGAAGTTAGAAGTAGGACAATGTTCTAATGCTCAAGTGAAAATGGGGCCAAGAAGGAAATCTCAAGCTCAACCCCCTAGGGTCCCTCAAGCCAACACTCCTCCAAAATTGGCTCACAAAGGAAAGAGACCAATCATGCAACCTCAAGCTTGGAAGCAACCTAGACCGATTCAACAACGAAGATGGATTGAACCCACTTATCCACAAAGACATGGACAAGCTCCCATTCGTGCACAAAGGCAAGGTATGATTCCTTATTTCATCCCTACTTGTCACTTTTGTGGTTGTGATGGTCATATTAGACCAAATTGCTTTCAATATATTAAAATGTGTAGAAAACAAAGCATGATTGAAAAGAGAAAGAATAGAGCCAAGATGCATGTTTCTAGGAATGAAAATATTGATTTGCATGATCCTAGAAATAGTAGAGCACATGTACCAAAGACCACTAGGAAAGCTAAAATTGTTGCTAAGTGGATTAGAAAGAATGAAAATGTTTGCCATGTTGCACAAATAGCCTTGAAGGCAAATTCTTCTAATTTTTGGTACTTGGATAGTGGGTGCTCTAGGCACATGACGGGAAACAAGAGTTTCTTCGAGACTCTTGTTATGGAGGAAGGTGGAAATGTCACTTTTGGTGATGGATCCAAAAGAAATGTTAAAGGGAAAGGAACCATTTCCGTTCCCGGATTACCCTCCTTATCCAATGCTTTATTTGTTGATGGCTTGAAAGCCAATTTAATAAGCATTTCACATCTTAGTGATGAAGGATATTCCGTCTTGTTTTCTAAAGATTTTTGCTCAATCCTAAAACCCGATGGACAAACCTTGTTGAAGGGCATGAGATCTAGCGACAATTGTTATTGTCTTGAAGCTAGTATTGTATCTAATCATGTGTCCATGGATGAGCAAATTGAGTTGTGGCATGAAAGACTTGGCCACATGAACTTTAGGGATCTACGGACCCTTGGAAAGTTCGAGTGTGTGCGTGGCCTCCCTAAGCTTGGGAAGAAAGCCAATGGTGTTTGTGGACCTTGCCAACAAGGAAAGCAAACTAAAAGCATGCACAAAAAGGGTAAGTATCTCACCACCAAGGAGCCTCTTGAGCTTCTCCACATGGACCTCATGGGCCCTATGCAAACCGAAAGTTTGGGTGGAAAGAGATACATTTTTGTTTGTGTTGATGATTTCTCTAGGTTCACATGGACATATTTTCTTAGAGAAAAATCTGAAACTTTTGATAAGTTTAAAATGCTTTGTAATAAACTTTAAAATGAAATGAACTCTAATATTAAAAGCATAAAACGGATTAGAAGTGACCATGGGAGGGAATTTGAGAATGCTACCTTTGAAACCTTTTGTAATGGTTTAGGTATCTCCCATGAGTTTTCGGCTCCTAGGACACCTCAACAAAATGGAGTTGTTGAGAGGAAAAATAGGGTCCTTCAAGAGATGGCCCGTGTGATGTTGCTTAGCAACAATGTCCCTAGGAACCTATGGGCCGAAGCCGTCAATACGGCTTGCTATATAGGAAATAGAGTCTTCCTAAGGCCCGGTACTAGAAACACCTCCTATGAGTTATGGAAAGGCAAGAGGCCAAATGTTAGCTACTTCCACACTTTTGGAAGCAAATGCTACATTTTGAATGACCGTGATCAACTTGGCAAATTCGATGCTAAGAGTGATGAGGGTATCTTTATTGGCTATGCCTTGAATAGTAGAGCCTATAGAGTTTTCAATTTAAAGACTCTAAGTGTTATGGAATCATCCAATGTCGTTTTTGATGATACTAGGCTCAAGTCTAATGATCATGATGAGGAGGTTATTTTTAGTGATGGTTCTCCTTTGGAGAAGGTTGTGGTGCCTCCTAATGTTGGGACATCTAATGTCAACAATGATGACACACAACCTATTGCTAGAGTTCCTCTCTTGGACTCTAAGGAACCCACTCCATGGGTTAGGAAAGTCCATGATAAAGAAGATATCATTGGAGAGGTAAATGAGGGTGTTAGGACTAGACGTCAACTTGCTAATCTTATTAGCTATACTTGCTACACCTTTCAAATTGAACCCAAAAAGGTTGAAGAAGCCTTACATGATGAATTTTGGGTTCTTGCCATGCAAGAAGAGCTAAACCAATTCGAAAGGAATGAGGTTTGGACTCTAGTTCCTAGGCCTAAGACCACTAATGTCATAGGCACTAAATGGATATTTAGGAACAAATCCGATGAGGATGGCAACATAGTGCGGAACAAGGCTAGACTTGTAGCACAAGGGTACTCTCAAATTGAGGGTATTGACTTTGAGGAGACATTTGCTCCCGTTGCCCGTTTAGAGTCTATTAGGCATCTCTTGTCCATTTCTTGTGTGCACAAGTTTAAATTGCACCAAATGGATGTCAAGAGTGCCTTCCTCAATGGCTTCTTGCAAGAGGAAGTGTTTGTTGAACAACCCAATGGGTTTGTGGATGCTCACCACCCCAACCATGTCTATCGCCTCAAGGAGGCACTATATGGGTTGAAACAAGCACCGAGGGCTTGGTATGAGCGCCTCACTCAATTTCTTGTTGACAATAACTACACAAGAGGTAGTGTTGACAAGACACTATTCATCAAGAGAGACAATGATGAGCTTTTCATAGCTCAAATATATGTCGATGACATAGTGTTTGGCTCCACCAACAACACCAAGGTCCAACAATTTGTTGATGTTATGTCTCATGAATTTGAGATGAGTCTTGTTGGTGAGCTTAATTACTTCCTAGGTTTGCAAATTAGGCAACTAGATAATGGGATCTTCATAACCCAAGCCAAATATGCCAAAAACCTTGTGAAGAAGTTTGGTCTTGAAAAAGCCAAACATTGTGACACTCCTATGAGCACCACTTTGAAGCTAAGCAAGGATGCTAGCGGTAAAAGTGTAGACCAAACCTTATATCGTGGCATGATAGGGAGCTTGCTCTATTTGACCGCAAGTAGGCCCGATATATCTTTTAGTGTAGGAGTTTGTGCTAGGTACCAATCCGATCCCAAGGAGTCCCATCTCTCTTCAGTTAAGAGAGTGATTCGCTTTGTGAATGAGACTTCCAACTATGGGATTTGGTACTCATTTGACACTAATCCTAGTCTTGTAGGATATAGTGATGCGGATTGGGCAGGAAATTGTGATGATAGGAAGAGCACATCGGGCGGTTGCTTCTTTCTAGGCAACAACTTGGTGTCTTGGTTTTGCAAGAAGCAAAACTCGATTTCCTTGTCCACGGCGGAAGCCGAGTACATAGCCGCGGGGAGTGGATGCACTCAACTTATATGGATGAAGCAAATGCTAGTAGATTACGGATTCAACCAAGGTACTCTCACTCTCTTTTGTGATAACATGAGTGCCATTAATATTTCCAAAAATCCGGTGCAACATTCTAGAACTAAGCATATTGACATCCGCCATCACTTCATTAGAGAGCTTGTTGAAAATAAATGCATAGTACTTGAACATGTAGGTACTAATGATCAACTTGCGGACCTATTTACTAAACCCTTAGATGCTACTCGATTTAAAACTCTTAGTAGATCTATTGGGATATGTCTTGTGGAGTGATGTTCTATGATTGACCCCATATGGGGAACTCAAGCAAAGAGAGCTAGTTTGCATTCTTGTCACTTGCAAAAAAATTTGAAATATCTTATGCCTCTTCTTTTAATTGCTTGAGTAAGCTTGGTTGCACATATGTATATGTGTTTTCAATTCAATAAGTGTGAACCTTGCTTGTTTACAATCCATGTCATATTTATGTTCAAACATGCATTTTTGGACTAGGAGATGTATATAGGAAGTATGATTTGAATGACCTATGATTATCTCCATGACATGATGATTCTTTAATAACATGCTAATGTCAAATGAAAAAGCATGAAATTCATATAACATGCTCACATGAAAAGCATGAATTGATGATTGCATATTCTTAAAAATGCAAAACTTGTGTGAAAGCTTATGAGACTCAAAATGAATAAAGGATCTTGTATCCGTTCAAAGGAATTTATATTCCAAATGTCTCTCTTTCTTTATTGGTTGAACATGGCTACTATCATACGGATATCTTATCCGGAAAAATCAAAAAGGGTGCAAAGTTGCTCATGCCATGTTTCGCTTATAAAGTTGGATATAGTTGCTCTTATATTAAAATCAATGTATTCTATATCCTTGCTTTACTCATGACATTGGTGAAATTGATTTGAATTCCTATTGGAAACCTTTGTCATTTGCTTTGCCAAATACCATTGTATTTTGGAATTGAATGCTACATGTCTTGTATGCAAAGCATGTTTGATTCACACATTTTCTCTCAAATAAATCTCCTTGTTTCTCTCCGATTAAATTGAGATGCATAAAGTGACTTATATTAATTATGCATATCTTGCATGCTACTATCTCTCGTTACTATGAGTGACCCGGTTGGGGACTACTCCTTTGCCTATATCATGACAAATAAGGGGGAGTAGTTTATGGTAAGGGGAGATGCAAATTGGTGTTGCAATTGTGCACATTGGGGAGATAACACATTGAGGGGGAGTAACCCTTTGAGGGGGAGCATTGCATTTATCATACATTGCATATATTTTGTAATGTTGTGCCTAAATTCTAAAAATGCAAATGCTTGTTTTTGATATCACTTGATTAATCTCACATTTCACTTGTATTGGAAAACATAGAAATCTTATTTACAGGGCTTGATTATTCTACAAGAGATTGAAGACTTGAAGTTTTTATTTTCTTATCTCTTTGTGTTGTAGAATATCATAGTTGTCCCGTAGTTTCTATTTCTTTGTGAGGAATCAATGTGAGTGGTGGTTTTGTCACGAAATAGCCAAAGGGGGAGATTGTAAGGTTCCCATTTGTTGATTGGCTCATTTCGTAGACAACCACATGTTGGGGTTCTTTGTAAGGGTAGCCTAAGTATCGGTCTTATTGTTCGAAGCCCTTTGAAGACCTCATGTTGACAAGCACCGAAGGTAAATTTCTATGTGCTTACTTTTCTTTGAAGAGATTAGTTGCACACACACACTTAACATTCATTGCATATGTGTGCATTCTCTTCATTTGTCACATTTCACACTTGCACTTACTTATTATATTTTGTTGTGTGTGAAACAAATTATAGCACGGTGTGTATAAAGCTATCTAGAGGGGGGGTGAATAGATTTTACGCTTTTTACCCAATTTTTTGTGTTAGTCAAAATTACGAAAATGCCCTCAAGATAATATAAACAAGCAAGTGTAATATGGTGCGGAAATTAAAACAACACTTGGTTTTTACGTGGAAACTCTCACGGGAAAAACCACGGGCTATGTAAGTAAGCCACACTCGAACCTCGAATCCACTAAATGTGCAAACGATTACAACCTAATCCCGGAAGTAATCACACACCTACCTAATCCCGGTATGAGTGAACCTAGTCCAATTTGCTTGCATTCTAAGCAACCTAATCCCGGATGCTACACACAAGACTTACTTTCTCTATGAAGAGAATACAACCCTAAGTGAATATATGTAAATATCCAAAATGCAACATAGAGCAAGGGAAACCCTATATGCTTATCTAAGATGATTAATATGCAATTAAGAACAATCCTAGATATCAAAACTAAATGACATGTCAATTAGTTTAGCTAATCAATATTGAGCACAAAACCTAATATGCTAGCACAATACAACTTCTCAAACATACATCATACTCATCTCAATATTGTATCCAAAGCATACAAAATAATCAACAAGTAATTAATTGAGATTGCTAGATAAGAGAAACACAAAACATGTAAGATATTAGTGAAAAACTTACCAAGCAAAGTATGATGAAGATTCCATGCAAGATGACATCTAGATGATCCAAGATGATGCTAGATGATGATTGATGATCATGAAAAAGTGTTTGAGTGATTAAAAATGAGTTCTTTGTGTATTTTTCTTCTCTTGAAAAATATCCTAAGTATAGAATATGAATAAGAACTCTCTTTGCTGACCTAAAGTCAAAGTGTTATATATATAGGGGCCATAAGTGAAGTGTGGTCGTTTTGAAAAACGCACCAAAAATTGCTCTGTGCGCTGGTGGCCTTGCGCTGGACGACAGGCGCTGGACCAGCGCACACGCACATTTTTGCATTGGTGCTGGACGACATGCGCTCACACATGTGCCAGACCAGCGGAGCCACACTGGGCGATCAGCGCTGGTGACCTTGCGCTGGTGTAGACCAGCGCACGACCGGCGACAGAGAACTGGACGATCTACGCTGGTGGGCTGCGCTGGTGTGGACCAGCGCACGACCAGCGGCACGCCACTAGGCATTTTACGCCGGTGAGTGGCGCTGGACGTCGGGCGCAGGTGGACCAGCGCACAGCCCACAACTTTGAACCCCACAAGCAATCATGCAAGGGGAACAAAGGTAAACTAAAATGCATCCTAAAAGCCTAAATGCTATGATGTTATAAACACAAGATGCAATCAATATACCAAGCAAGAAGAGATGTAAATAGGCATTGATGCACAACAAAAAGAAACACAACATACAAAGATTAAACATATGCATGAGTTGTGAGTGTGTGCATCTATCTCTTTAAGACAAGTAAGAACTTAGAGTTTTACCTTTGGTGCTTGTCAATCATGAGGTCTTCAAAGGGCCTAAGCAATAACAAAAACATCTAAACTACCCTTACAAAGAATCCCCACATATGGTTTGATCACAAAATAAGCCAATTAAAAACAACGGGAATCCTTACAATCTCCCCCTTTGGCTATTTCGTGATAAAACCATCACTCACATTGATTCCTCACAAAAAAATAGAAACTGAAACAAATTATAGCACGGTGTGTATAAAGCTATCTAGAAGGGGGGTGAATAGATTTTACGCTTTTTACCCAATTTTTCGTGTTAGTCAAAATTACGAAAATGCCCTCAAGATAATATAAACAAGCAAGTGTAATATGGTGCGGAAATTAAAACAACACTTGGTTTTTACGTGGAAACCCTCACGGGAAAAACCACGGGCTATGTAAGTAAGCCACACTCGAACCTCGAATCCACTAAATGTGCAAACGATTACAACCTAATCCCGGAAGTAATCACACACCTACCTAATCCCGGTATGAGTGAACCTAGTCCAATTTGCTTGCGTTCTAAGCAACCTAATCCCGGATGCTACACACAAGACTTACTTTCTCTATGAAGAGAATACAACCCTAAGTGAATATATGTGAATATCCAAAATGCAACATAGAGCAAGGGAAACCCTATATGCTTATCTAAGATGATTAATATTCAATTAAGAACAATCCTAGATATCAAAACTAAATGACATGTCAATTAGTTTAGCTAATCAATATTAAGCACAAAACCTAACATGCAAGCACAATATAAAATCTCAAACATACATCATACTCATCTCAATATTGTATCTAAAGCATACAAAATAACAAACAAGTAATTAATTGAGATTGCTAGATAAGAGAAACACAAAACATGTAAGATATTAGTGAAAAGCTTACCAAGCAAAGTATGATGAAGATTCCTTGCTAGATGACATCTAGATGATCTAAGATGATGCTAGATGATGATTGATGATCATGAAAAAGTGTTTGAGAATCAATAATGGAGTTCTTGTAATTTTTCTTCTCTTTGAAAAATATCCTAAGTATGAATTCTGAATATGAACTCTCTTTATTGACCTAAAGTCAAAGTGGCATATATACAGAGGGCCAAATCAAAGTGAGGTCGTTTAAGTAAGTTTCAAAGAAACGCGCCAATCGGCGGTTTCATTCGGCGGCCAGGCCGCAGTTAATGATCGCCGAATTGAGCTCGTGAAGAACAGAGCATAAACGGCGGTTCATTCGGCGGTTTCGTGACCGCCGATTCCAACCGCCGAATCAGAACAGAGAGATCAAAATCAATCAGGTATGAACGGCGGTTTCGAACGGCGGTTTTGTGACCGCCGATTCAACCGCCGAATTAGACTGAGAGATAAATCAATCAGGTCTTGAAACGGCGGTTTCGAACGACGGTCGTGACCGCCGATCTCAACCGCAGAAATGCTTCAGACCAATCTGGACTGAGACTGCGGTTTCATTCGGCGGCCAGGCCACCGATCATAACCGCCGATCACCTAGATAGGTGAAAACCAAGGAGAAGCCAAGGGCATTCTCCATAGGCGGTCCTCGCGCTAAACCAAGCACATTCTCGTGCATGCGCGGACGTTTCCGAAAGTTATCGGGAAACGAATTACACAACAACATGACACAATTACACACAACAAAATATAATAAATAAGTGCAAGTGTGAAATGTGACAAATGAAGAGAATGCACACATATGCAATGAATGTTAAGTGTGTGTGTGCAACTAATCTCTTCAAAGAAAAGTAAGCACAAGAAATTTACCTTCGGTGCTTATCAACATGAGGTCTTCAAAAGGGCTTCGAACAATAAGACCGATACTTAGGCTACCCTTACAAAGAACCCCCACATATGGTTTGATCACGAAATAAGCCAATTAAAAACAACGGGAATCCTTACAGAAACTACGGGACTACAATGAAATTCTACATTACAAAGAGATAAGAGAATGCAACTTGAAGTCTTCAATCCTCTTGTAGAATAATCAATCCCTGAAAAGAGTTTCTAACATTTCCAATACAAGAAAAGTGTGAGATTAATCATGTGAGTACAATACCAAGCATTTGCATTTTTAGAATTTAGGCACAACATTACCAAATGTATGCAATGTATGATAAATGCAATGCTCCCCCTCAATGGGTTACTCCCCCTCAATGTATGTTCTCCCCAAAGTGTACAATAGCTTCTATATTTTGCACCTCCCCTTACCATATCCTACTCCCCCTTTTTGTCATGATATAGGCAAAGGAGTAGTCCCCAACTGGGTCACTCATAGCAACGAGAGATAGAAGCATGCAAGATTTGCATATACATATAAGTCACTTTATGCACTTTAATTAATTTGAGAGAAACAAGGAGATTTATTTTGAGAAAAATGTGTGAATCTAACATGCTTTGCATACAAGACATATAGCATTCAAGTCCAAAATACAATGGTATTTGGCAAAGCAATTGACAAAGGTTTCTAATAAGAATTCAAACCAATTTCACCAATGTCATGGGAAAAGCAAGGATATAGAGATTATTGATTTCAATTTAAGAGCAACTATATCCAACTTTATAAGCGAAACATGGCATGAGCGACTTTGCACCCTATTTGATTTTTCCGGATAAGATATCCGTATGATAGTAACCATGTTCAACTAATAAAGAAAAAGAGACATTTGGAATGTAAATTCCTTTGAATGGATACAAGATCCTTTATTCATTTTGAGTCTCATAAGCTTTCACACAAGTTTTGCATTTTAAGAATATGCAATCATCAATTCATGCTTTTCATGTGAGCATGTTATATGAATTTCATGCTTTTTCATTTGTCATTAGCATGTTATTAAAGAATCATCATGTCATGGAGATAACTATAGGTCATTCACATCATACTTCCTATGTAAATCTCCTAGTCCAAAAATGCATGTTTGAACATAAATATGGCATGGATTGTAGACAAGCAAGGGTCACACTTATAGAATTTGAAAACATATATACATATGTACAACCAAGCTTACTCAAGCAATTAAAAGAAGAGGCATAAGATATTTCAAATTTTTTGCAAGTGACAAGAATGCAAACTAGCTCTCTTTGCTTGAGTTCCCCATATGGGGTCAATCATAGAACATCACTCCACAAGACATACCCCAATAGATCTACTAAGAGTTTTAAATAGGTCCGCAAGTTGATCATTTGTACCTACATGTTCAAGTACTATGCATTTATTTTCAACAAGCTCTCTAATGAAGTGATGTCGGATGTCAATATGCTTAGTTCTAGAATGTTGCACCGGATTCTTGGAAATATTAATGGCACTCATGTTATCACAAAAGAGAGTGAGAGTACCTTGGTTGAATCCGTAATCTACTAGCATTTGCTTCATCCATATAAGTTGAGTGCATCCACTCCCCGCGGCTATGTACTCGGCTTCCGCCGTGGACAAGGAAATCGAATTTTGCTTCTTGCAAAACCAAGACACCAAGTTGTTGCCTAGAGTGCATCCACTCCCCGCGGCTATGTACTCGGCTTCCGCCGTGGACAAGGAAATCGAATTTTGCTTCTTGCAAAACCAAGACACCAAGTTGTTGCCTAGAAAGAAGCAACCGCCCGATGTGCTCTTCCTATCATCACAATTTCCTGCCCAATCCGCATCACTATATCCTACAAGACTAGGATTAGTGTCAAATGAGTACCAAATCCCATAGTTGGAAGTCCCATTCACAAAGCGAATGACTCTCTTAACCGAAGAGAGATGGGACTCCTTGGGATCGGATTGGTACCTAGCACAAACTCCTACACTAAATGATATATCGGGCCTACTTGCGGTCAAATAGAGCAAGCTCCCTATCATGCCACGATATAAGGTTTGGTCCACACTTTTACCGCTAGCATCCTTGCTTAGCTTCAAAGTGGTGCTCATAGGAGTGTCACAATGTTTGGCTTTTTCAAGACCAAACTTCTTCACAAGGTTTTTGGCATATTTGGCTTGGGTTATGAAGATCCCATTATCAAGTTGCCTAATTTGCAAACCTAGGAAGTAATTAAGCTCACCAACAAGACTCATCTCAAATTCATGAGACATGACATCAACAAATTGTTGGACTTTGGTGTTGTTGGTGGAGCCAAACACTATGTCATCGACATATATTTGAGCTATGAAAAGCTCATCATTGTCTCTCTTGATGAATAGTGTCTTGTCAACACTACCTCTTGTGTAGTTATTGTCAACAAGAAATTGAGTGAGGCGCTCATACCAAGCCCTCGGTGCTTGTTTCAACCCATATAGTGCCTTCTTGAGGCGATAGACATGATTGGGGTGATGTGCATCCACAAACCCCTTAGGTTGTTCAACAAACACTTCCTCTTGCAAGAAGCCATTGAGGAAGGCACTCTTGACGTCCATTTGGTGCAATTTGAACTTGTGCACACAAGAGATGGACAAGAGAAGCCTAATGGACTCTAAGCGGGCAACAGGACCAAAAGTCTCCTCAAAGTCGATACCCTCAATTTGAGAGTACCCTTGTGCTACAAGTCTAGCCTTGTTCCGCACTATGTTGCCATCCTCATCGGATTTGTTCCTAAATATCCATTTAGTGCCTATGACATTAGTGGTCTTAGGCCTAGGAACTAGAGTCCAAACCTCATTCCTTTCGAATTGGTTTAGCTCTTCTTGCATGGCAAGAACCCAAAATTCATCATTTAAGGCTTCTTCAACCTTTTTGGGTTCAATTTGAGAGGTGTAGCAAGTATAGCTAATAAGATTAGCAAGTTGACGTCTAGTCCTAACACCCTCATTTACCTCTCCAATGATATCTTCTTTATCATGGAGTTTCCTAACCCATGGAGCGGGTTCTTTAGAGTCCAAGAGAGGAACTCTAGCAATAGGTTGTGTGTCATCATTGTTGACATTAGATGTCCCAACATTAGGAGACACCACAACCTTCTCCAAAGGATAACCATCACTAAAAATAACCTCCTCCTCATGATCATTGGACTTGAGCCTAGTATCATCAAATACGACATTGGATGATTCCATAACACTTAGAGTCTTTAAATTGAAAACTCTATAGGCTCTACTATTCAAGGCATAACCAATAAAGATACCCTCATCACTCTTAGCATCGAATTTGCCAAGTTGATCACGGTCATTCAAAATGTAGCATTTGCTTCCAAAAGTGTGGAAGTAGCTAACATTTGGCCTCTTGCCTTTCCATAACTCATAGGAGGTATTTCTAGTACCGGGCCTTAGGAAAACACGATTCCCTATATAGCAAGCCGTATTGACGGCTTCGGCCCATAGGTTCCTAGGGACATTGTTGCTAAGCAACATCACACGGGCCATCTCTTGAAGGACCCTATTTTTCCTCTCAACAACTCCATTTTGTTGAGGTGTCCTAGGAGCCGAAAACTCATGGGAGATACCTAAACCATTACAAAAGGTTTCAAAGGTAGCATTCTCAAATTCCCTCCCATGGTCACTTCTAATATGTTTTATGCTTTTAATATTAGAGTTCATTTCATTTTGAAGTTTATTACAAAGCATTTTAAACTTATCAAAAGTTTCGGATTTTTCTCTAAGAAAATATGTCCATGTGAACCTAGAGAAATCATCAACACATACAAAAATGTATCTCTTTCCACCCAAACTTTCGGTTTGCATGGGACCCATGAGGTCCATGTGGAGAAGCTCAAGTGGCTCCTTGGTGGTGAGATACTTACCCTTTTTGTGCATGCTTTTAGTTTGCTTTCCTTGATGGCAAGGTCCACAAACACCATTGGCTTTCTTCCCAAGCTTAGGGAGGCCACGCACACACTCGAACTTTCCAAGGGTCCGTAGATCCCTAAAGTTCATGTGGCCAAGTCTTTCATGCCACAACTCAATTTGCTCATCCATGGACACATTGTTTGAGACTATTCTAGCTTCAAGACAATAGCAATTGTCGCTAGATCTCATACCTTTCAATAAGGTTTGTCCATCGGGCTTTAGGATCGAGCAATCATCTTTACAAAACAAGACGGGATATCCTTCATCACTTAGATGTGAAATGCTTATTAAATTGGCTTTCAAGCCATCAACAAATAAAGCATCGGATAAGGAGGGTAATCCGGGAACGGAAATGGTTCCTTTCCCTACAACTTTCTTTTTGGATCCATCACCAAAAGTGACATATCCACCTTCCTCCATAACAAGAGTCTCGAAGAAACTCTTGTTTCCCGTCATGTGCCTAGAGCACCCACTATCTAAATACCAAAAATTAGAAGAATTTGCCTTCAAGGCTATTTGAGCAACATGGCAAACAATTTCATTCTTTCTAATCCACCTAAAAACAATCTTAGCTTTCTTAGTGGTCTTTGGTACATGGGCTCTAGATGTCCTAGGATCATGCATAATAATATTATTATTCCTAGGAACATGCATCATGGCTCTTTTCTTTTTCTTCTCTATCATGCTTCTAGTTTTGCACATTTTTATATATCGAAAGCAATGTGGTCTAATATGACCATCAAATCCACAAAAGTGACATATAGGAGTAAAATAAGGAATCATACCTTGTCCTTGTCTTTGTGGATGAAAGGGTTCAATCCTTCTTCGTTGTTGAACCGGTCTTGGTTGCTTCCTAGCTTGAGGTTGCATGATAGGTCTCTTTCCTTTGTGAGCCATTTGAGGAGGAATGTTGGCTTGAGAGACCCTAGGGGGTTGAGCTTGAGGTTTCCTTCTTGGCCCCATCTTCACTTGTGCATTAGAGCATTGTCCTACTTCTAATTTCTTTCTAGGAGCTTGCACAAATGAAGTTTCTTCTTTCTTCAAGCTCTTGACAAACACGGTCTTGTTAGAGGTAGAGATCTTCTTGTCATCTTCATACCCAAGACCCCTCTTGTCACATGGACTCTTTCCAACACCAAGCATATGGTCAAGCTTCTTGGTGCTAGAATCAATCCTAGTCATAGAATTTCTAACTTCTTCAAGCTCACTCTTTAGACTTTCTTCATTCCTCCTAGATAAAGCTAACTCCTCTCTTAGCTTATCTTCTATCTTCTTGAATTTTTCCACTTGTTCACCTAAGTGGTCATTATGAGATGCAAGCTCAAGATTTTCTTCTCTCAACATCTTGATCTTTCTTGTGCTCTTGATTGCTAAATCATTAAACTCGGCATGACATTTAGCAAGCACCTTTTTCTCCACAAAACTACTTATGGAGTTAGATGAGGAATCACTTTCTTCTTCACTTGAGTCATTTTCCTCTTGACTCATTTCCTCTCTCTCACTAGCACTTTTGCTTTTATGGGATGAGGCAAAAGCTAGGAGATTAGCCATGAGCTCTTCATCACTTGAAGACTCATCTCCCTCAATGGAGTCATCACTACTTCCACTCTAAGTGGCGGCCATCACTTTTCCCTTTTTCTTTTCATTGTGATTTGCACATTCGGGGGCAAAATGACCTATGCCACCACACTCGAAACATCAGACCCCTTTCCTTTCGGTCCTCTCTTGCCTAGGTTCAAACTTCTTGAAAGAGCCCTTTTTCTTCAAGTCTTGACCTTTTGACCCAAAGCTCTTTTTTCTAAACTTTATAACCTTGTTGAACCTCTTTACAAACAAGGCAAGGTCTTCATCCGAGTCAACCTTCTTTGCCTCCTTTTCATCCTTGGAGGTTTTTAAAGCAATTCCTTTTTGCTTTTTAGTGGGTGTGGAGATAGGCCCTTTCCTAGACTCATAAGCTAGAAGTCTCCCAATCACCTCACTCGGCTTCATATCCTTGTATCCACTATTTTCTTCTAAAGCCGTCACCTTCGATTCAAACCTATCGGGTAGAGATCTCATAATCTTTTGCTTGATTCTCCTATCCGAATATGGATCACCAAGTTGATAGCTTTGGTTGACTATATCCATCAACTTGATCTCGAAGTCGTTGAAGCACTCATTCTCCTCCATCTTAAGCATCTCGAATTGAGTTTGGAGGACTTGAAGCTTAGAGTCCTTCACCACTTCGGTTCCCTCATGTCCAATATCTAGGATGTCCCAAGCCTCTTTAGCTATCCTAGTATTTTGAATCAATTTATATTGATTTTCATCCATAGCACACAAGATGGCATGCATCGCCTTCCTATTCCACTTTGAAGCCTCAAACTCTTGCGCGTTCCATTGCGCCTTAGGCTTCAATACTTCTTCTCCTCCACCATCGGGAGTCATCATAGGGAGATCATATCCGTCTTCCACCGCCATCCATGCACGGTCATGAATTTGGCATATGTAGGATTCCATCTTCCCTTTCCATTGGGAATAGTTCAATCCGGTAAGAAGTGGAGGCCTTGTGCTTGAGGCACCTTCGTTGCCACCACCATTTCCACCGTTTCCACTCATAGTGTTTATGAATGAATGAAATGAATGCAAATGTATGAATGATCAAAAATCACACAAAATGCAAAACACACCAAAATAAGCAAGGATCACCTATGTATGTCTAGGAACCCGCTCTGATACCAATTGAAACAAATTATAGCACGGTGTGTATAAAGCTATCTAGAGGGGGGTGAATAGATTTTACGTTTTTTACCCAATTTTTCGTGTTAGTCAAAATTACGAAAATGCCCTCAAGATAATATAAACAAGCAAGTGTAATATGGTGCGGAAATTAAAACAACACTTGGTTTTTACGTGGAAACCCTCACGGGAAAAACCACGGGCTATGTAAGTAAGCCACACTCGAACCTCAAATCCACTAAATGTGCAAACGATTACAACCTAATCCTGGAAGTAATCACACACCTACCTAATCCCGGTATGAGTGAACCTAGTCCAATTTGCTTGCGTTCTAAGCAACCTAATCCCGGATGCTACACACAAGACTTACTTTCTCTATGAAGAGAATACAACCCTAAGTGAATATATGTAAATATCCAAAATGCAACATAGAGCAAGGGAAACCCTATATGCTTATCTAAGATGATTAATATGCAATTAAGAACAATCCTAGATATCAAAACTAAATGACATGTCAATTAGTTTAGCTAATCAATATTAAGCACAAAACCTAATATGCTAGCACAATACAACTTCTCAAACAAACATCATACTCATCTCAATATTGTATCCAAAGCATACAAAATAATCAACAAGTAATTAATTGAGATTGCTAGATAAGAGAAACACAAAACATGTAAGATATTAGTGAAAAACTTACCAAGCAAAGTATGATGAAGATTCCATGCAAGATGACATCTAGATGATCCAAGATGATGCTAGATGATGATTGATGACTATGAAAAAGTGTTTGAGTGATTAAAAATGAGTTCTTTGTGTATTTTTCTTCTCTTGAAAAATATCCTAAGTATAGAATATGAATATGAACTCTCTTTGCTGACCTAAAGTCAAAGTGTTATATATATAGGGGCCATAAGTGAAGTGTGGTCGTTTTGAAAAATGCACCAAAAATTGCTCTGTGCGCTGGTGGCCTTGCGCTGGACGACAGGCATAGGACCAGCGCACACGCACATTTTTGCATTGGTGCTGGACGACATGCGCTCACACATGCGCCAGACCAGCGGAGCCACACTGGGCGATCAGCGCTGGTGACCTTGCGCTGGTGTAGACCAGCGCACGACCGGCGACAGAGAACTGGACGATTTGCGCTGGTGTGGACCAGCGGCACGCCACTGGGCGTTTTGCGCCGGTGAGCGGCGCTGGACGTCAGGCGCAGGTGGACCAGCGCACAGCCCATAACTTTGAACCCCACAAGCAATCATGCAAGGGGAACAAAGGTAAACTAAAATGCATCCTAAAAGCCTAAATGCTATGATGTTATAAACACAAGATGCAATCAATATACCAAGCAAGAAGAGATGTAAATAGGCATTGATGCACAACAAAAAGAAACACAACATACAAAGATTAAACATATGCATGAGTTGTGAGTGTGTGCATCTATCTCTTCAAGACAAGTAAGCACTTAGAGTTTTACCTTTGGTGCTTGTCAATCATGAGGTCTTCAAAGGGCCTAAGCAATAACAACAACATCTAAACTACCCTTACAAAGAATCCCCACATATGGTTTGATCACGAGATAAGCCAATTAAAAACAACGGGAATCCTTACAATCTCCCCCTTTGGCTATGTAAGGATTCCCGTTTTGTTGATTGGCTTATTTCGTGGTCAAACCACATGTTGGGGTTTTGAATGTAAGGGTAGTCCAAGTGTTTAGTGTTGAAGATCAAAGGCCCTTCCATGACCTCAAGATTCAAGCACGCCAAAGGTATAATCTCTTGTGCTTGTTTTTCTTTGAAGAGATTTAGTAGCACACACTCACTTAGCATTCTTGCTATGATTGCATACTTGCTTATTTTTATGTGCATCTCTTCACATGTCACTTTACACACTAGCACTTTGGTTGATATATCTTGTTGTGTGTATATGTGCCTTATAATTCGTTTCCCGACATTGTTCGGAAACGTCCGCGCTTGCACTAATGAGTGCTTGGTTTCGCGCGAAGACCGCCTATGGAGAATGCCCTTGGCTTCTCCTTGGTTTTCACCATTGTTGGTGATCGGCGGTTATGATCGGCGGCCTGGCCGCCGAATTAAACCGCCGTTTCAGTCCAGATTGGTCTGAAGCAATTATGCGGTCAATATCGGCGGTCACGACCGCCGTTCGAAACCGCCGTTCATACCTGATCGATTTTAATCTCTCGGGTTTGATTCGGCGGTTGTATCGGCGGTCACGTAACCGCCGAATGAAACCGCCGTTAATGCTCTGTTCTTCACGAGCTCAATTCGGCGGTCGTAATCAGCGGCCTGGCCGCCGATTAAAACCGCCGAACGGTGCGTTTCAGGGGCAAAAGTGTCTTTTCACATGCCCAATTCTTGATGTCTATAAATATCTTGTTTTCTCAATCTCTGAATAAGTTTCTTGAGCAATTAGAACCCTAATCTTTCAAGAGAGATTTTTGAGAAAAAATCAAATCAAGAACCTATCTTTAAACACTCAAATCAATTCCCTTTTGCATCAAATTTCATATTTGATCTTCTATGCCTTCATAGAATTGATCCATGCATGGTTTTGAATCATCACATCTTATTTGGTATGTTCTTCACTAATTTCATATTACTTTAGTGTTTTTCATATTAATACATCTCTTTAATTACTTGTATGCTTTTGATTATATGCTAGATACAAGTTAGAGATTATTTGTGATGAAAATTAATTGAGTGTTGTTTGTGATAGCTAATTAGGTTTTTAATTAATCTTGATTAGCTAAGCTATTTGACATGTCATTTAGCAATTGATATCTAGGGTTGATTAAATTGATTATATCATCATCCTAGATAAGCATCTAAGGTTACCTAGCCTTGTTTGTTATTTGAATATTCATATATATATTCACATAGGTTGTTTCTCTTCTTAGAGAAGTAAGTCTTGAGGCTAAGAGTGCTTAGGCCTCAAGCAAATTGGAATAGGGTTGCTAATAAAGGCCCGCTGGGTAGAAGTGAGGGGTTACAGACCGGAATGTTAGACGAGGTCTACATAGGTTGTAAACTTCATTTCAATTAGTGATTTCGAGTTCCGAGTGTGGCGCACTATACAGCCCGTGGTTTTTCCCAGTGGTTGGGTTTCCACGTATACATCAAGTGTTATTTAAATTCCGCACTATATTACACTTGTATGTATTTTTGACTAGTAGGGGCATTTTCGTAAAATTGACTTGCATGCGAAAATTGGGTAATAATAGCTAAAATCTATTCACCCCCCCCTCTAGCTTTATATTGAACACGCCTCGAGTATTTTAATAACTTTCAATTGGTATCAGAGCGGGTTCCTAGATATACTTAGGTGATCCTAGCTCATTTTAGGTGTGTTGTGCATTTGTGTGATTTTTGCTCTTTCATACATTTTGCATACATTTCATTCATTCATTTGATACAATGAGTGGATTCGGTGGCAACCATGAGGGTGCTTCAAGCACACGGCCACCCCTCCTCACCGGCATAAATTACTCCCAATGGAAAGGGAAGATGGAGGCATATGTGTGTCAAATCCATGATAGGGCATGGATGGCCATTGAAGATGGATATTCGCCTCCTATGATGACTCCCACGGATGGAGGAGAAGAAGTGCTCAAGCCTAAGGCACAGTGGACACAACCTGAGTTTGAGTTGTCCAAGTGGAATCAAAAGGCGTGGCACGCCCTCATATGTGCAGTGGATGAAAATCAGTACAAATTGATTCAGAACACTAAGATAGCCAAGGAGGCATGGGACATCTTAGAGGTTGCACACGAGGGAACCGAAGTAGTGAAGGACTCCAAACTTCAAGTCCTCCAAACTCAATTTGAGACACTTAGGATGGAGGAGAATGAGTGCTTCAACGACTTCGAGATTAGGTTGATGGACATTGTCAACCAAAGTCATCAACTTGGTGACCCTTACTCGGATAGAAGGATCAAGCAAAAGATAATGAGATCGCTTCCCGAGAGGTTTGAGTCTAAGGTGACGGCTTTAGAAGAAAATAGTGATTTTAAGGACATGAAGCCGAGCGAGGTAATAGGTAGACTTCTCGCCTACGAGTCTAGGAAGGGTCCTAGCTCCACTCCTTCAAAGAAGCAAAAAGGGATTTCTTTGAGAGCTTCCAAGGTTGAGAAGGAGGACAAGGATGACTCGGATGAAGACATGGCACTTTTAATGAGAAAATTCAAGAAGTTTGTAAAATTCGAGAAGAAGGGTCATGCATCCAAAGGGCAAGAATTGAAGAAAAGGGTTCCTTTCAAGAAGGTTGAGCATAGGCAAGAGAATAGTGAAAGGAAAGGGATCCAATGCTATGAGTGTGGTGGCATAGGTCATATCTCACTAGATTGTGGGAATTTGAAGAACAAGAGAGAAAAAATGATGGCCGCCATTTGGAGTGAAAGTGATGACTCCGAAGAAGGAGATAAGTCATCAAGTGATGATGAGCTTATCAATAACTTCAAGGCATTGGGTGCCAATTGTGAAGAAAATGAAGTTGTTGGTAAGAATTCCGTTGCTAGTGATCCCATAGAAGAGAAAGTCGAAGAAGTAGCTCTAGAGGAGATAGTTGTTGCTTCGCATTGGGATATGACACTTATTGACTCAAGAGATCAAGGTGAAGGTCTTGATGAGGAAATTGGATCCATAAGAGAGGAGGAGAGCCTAGAAGATGACACTAGTGGAGATGACTCCTTATCTAACTCTACAAATGGAAATGTAGAGAATATGGATATGCATAACTTTATAGTCAATGTTGAAAGCTCCATGAAGAAGAAAGATAGATTTCTAAGGATTTTAGAGGAAGAAAATCTAGAGCTTACAACATACAATGACCTCCTAAAGAAGCAAGTGGAGAAAATGGATCTTAAGGACAACTTTGAAAGTTTTGAAAGCTCTAAGTTAAAGAATGAAAAAGAGATTCAAAGGTTAAAGGAAGAACTACTTAGGCTTTCAACACAAGTTGATCACTTGAATGATGAAGTGATAAGATCCATGGTGGAAGAAGACAAGCTAAAAGATGAGCTAGCTTTGTCTAAGAGGAATGAAGAGGGTTTGAAGAGAGAGCTTGTTGAAGCCAAAGAGTCATTGACTAGAATGACCACAAGCACCAAGAAACTTGACAACATACTTGGTGTAGGAAAAAGCCCTTGTGACAAAAGAGGTCTTGGATTCGAAGTGAGCAAGGATTGCTCTATTCCTAAGAAGACCATCTTTGTGAAGAGTTTGGGTAAGATAGAAGCGTCACCGGTGCAAACTCCTAGGAAGAAGTTAGAACTAGGACAATGTTCGAAAAATGCACAAGTGAAGGTGGTGAAAACGAGACAACCCCAAGCTCAACGGATTAGAGCCTCTCGAGTCATCTCTCCTCAACAAATGACTCACTATGAAAAGAGGCAAAACATGCTACCTAATCCAAGGAGGCAACCCATTCCGGTTCAACCAAATAGAAGACATGAACCGACTCAACACCAAAAGAGACATCAAATGCATGATGAGTCTCCAATGACTTCACAAGAACATGGTATGAATTCTTACTTTGTACCAACTTGTCATTATTGTGGTGTTTATGGGCATATTAGGCCTAAGTGCTTTAAGTACATTAACCATTGTAGGATTGATAGCATGATAAAGAAAAAGAGGCTAAGAAGAGCCCATTTGCATGAGCCTAGGAAATCTTTTGTCAATAATCCTAGGTTAGTAAATGACATGCAACCTTTGTCCACTAGGAAGAAAAATGTTATATCTATGTGGATAAGGAAAAATGAACCCGCTTGCTACGAGACTAACAAGTCTCAAATAGGTTCAACTAAGTCCAATGGACTTGGTAGGTCCATAGGACCTCATGCCCTTCATTAATGAAGGATGATACTAACCCCATATGGGGAACTCAAGCAAAGAGAGCTATTTTTGCATTCTTGTCACTTGCAAAAAAATTTTTTGAAAAATCTTATGCTTCTTGGTTGATTGCTTGAGTAAGCTTGGTTGCACATATGTATATATGTTTTCAATTCAATAAGTGTGAACCTTGCTTGTTTACAATCCATGTCATATTTATGTTCAAACATGCATTTTGGACTAGGAGATGTATGTAGGAAGTATGATTTGAATGACCTATGATTATCTCCATGACATGATGATTCTTAAATAACATGCTAATGTCTTATGAAAAGCATGAAATTCATGTACATGCTCAAATGAAATAGCATGAATTGATAATTGCGTTCTTAAATGCAAAAACTTGTGTGAAAAAGCTAATGAGACTCAAATGAAAAAGGATCTAGTATCCATTCAAGGATTTTACAATCCAAATGTCTCTCTTTCTTTATTGGTTGAACATGTCTACTATCATACGGGTTTCATTCCCGGAAAAATCAAATAGGGTGCAAAGTTGCTCATGACATGTTTAGCTTATAAAGTTGGATATAGTTGTTCTTAAATTGAAATCAATGAAATTTCTATATCCTTGCTTCTCTCATGACAATGGTGAAATTGGTTTGAATTCCTATTAGAAACCTTTGTCATTTGCTTTGCCAAATACCATGGTATTTTGGACTTGAATGCAATATGTCTTGTATGCAAAGCATTTTGTTTCACACATTTTATCTAATAAAACTCCTCGTTTCTCTCCGATTAATTGAGATTGCATAAAGTGACTTATATTGATTATGCATATACTAGAATGCTACTATCTCTCTTTGCCTTGAGTGACCCGGTTGGGGACTACTCCTTTGTCTATATCATGACAAAAAGGGGGAGTATAATGTGGTAAGGGGAGGTGCAAATTGTTGTAGCAATTGGTGCACATTGGGGAGAATATACATTGAGGGGGAGTAACCCTTTGAGGGGGAGCATTGCATTCATCATACATTGCATGATGTTGTGTTTAATTTCTTAGAAATGCAAATGCTTGTTTATGTCCTCACTTGATTCATCTCACTTTTACTTGTTTCGGAAAGTTTAGAAACCTTGTTTCAGGGAATGATTGTTCTACAAGAGATTGAAGACTTCAAGTTTTATTTTTATATATCTCTTTGTATTGTAGAAAATCTTCATTGACCCATAGGTTTATTTTTGTTGTGAGGAATCAATGTGAGTGGTGGTTTTGTCACGAAATAGCCAAAGGGGGAGATTGTAAGGATTCCCGTTTTGTTGATTGGCTTATTTCGTGGTCAAACCACATGTTGGGGTTTTGAATGTAAGGGTAGTCCAAGTGTTTAGTGTTGAAGATCAAAGGCCCTTCCATGACCTCAAGATTCAAGCACGCCAAAGGTATAATCTCTTGTGCTTGTTTTTCTTTGAAGAGATTTAGTAGCACACACTCACTTAGCATTCTTGCTATGATTGCATACTTGCTTATTTTTATGTGCATCTCTTCACATGTCACTTTACACACTAGCACTTTGGTTGATATATCTTGTTGTGTGTATATGTGCCTTATAATTCGTTTCCCGACATTGTTCGGAAACGTCCGCGCTTGCACTAATGAGTGCTTGGTTTCGCGCGAAGACCGCCTATGGAGAATGCCCTTGGCTTCTCCTTGGTTTTCACCATTGTTGGTGATCGGCGGTTATGATCGGCGGCCTGGCCGCCGAATTAAACCGCCGTTTCAGTCCAGATTGGTCTGAAGCAATTATGCGGTCAATATCGGCGGTCACGACCGCCGTTCGAAACCGCCGTTCATACCTGATCGATTTTAATCTCTCGGGTTTGATTCGGCGGTTGTATCGGCGGTCACGTAACCGCCGAATGAAACCGCCGTTAATGCTCTGTTCTTCACGAGCTCAATTCGGCGGTCGTAATCAGCGGCCTGGCCGCCGATTAAAACCGCCGAACGGTGCGTTTCAGGGGCAAAAGTGTCTTTTCACATGCCCAATTCTTGATGTCTATAAATATCTTGTTTTCTCAATCTCTGAATAAGTTTCTTGAGCAATTAGAACCCTAATCTTTCAAGAGAGATTTTTGAGAAAAAATCAAATCAAGAACCTATCTTTAAACACTCAAATCAATTCCCTTTTGCATCAAATTTCATATTTGATCTTCTATGCCTTCATAGAATTGATCCATGCATGGTTTTGAATCATCACATCTTATTTGGTATGTTCTTCACTAATTTCATATTACTTTAGTGTTTTTCATATTAATACATCTCTTTAATTACTTGTATGCTTTTGATTATATGCTAGATACAAGTTAGAGATTATTTGTGATGAAAATTAATTGAGTGTTGTTTGTGATAGCTAATTAGGTTTTTAATTAATCTTGATTAGCTAAGCTATTTGACATGTCATTTAGCAATTGATATCTAGGGTTGATTAAATTGATTATATCATCATCCTAGATAAGCATCTAAGGTTACCTAGCCTTGTTTGTTATTTGAATATTCATATATATATTCACATAGGTTGTTTCTCTTCTTAGAGAAGTAAGTCTTGAGGCTAAGAGTGCTTAGGCCTCAAGCAAATTGGAATAGGGTTGCTAATAAAGGCCCGCTGGGTAGAAGTGAGGGGTTACAGACCGGAATGTTAGACGAGGTCTACATAGGTTGTAAACTTCATTTCAATTAGTGATTTCGAGTTCCGAGTGTGGCGCACTATACAGCCCGTGGTTTTTCCCAGTGGTTGGGTTTCCACGTATACATCAAGTGTTATTTAAATTCCGCACTATATTACACTTGTATGTATTTTTGACTAGTAGGGGCATTTTCGTAAAATTGACTTGCATGCGAAAATTGGGTAATAATAGCTAAAATCTATTCACCCCCCCCTCTAGCTTTATATTGAACACGCCTCGAGTATTTTAATAACTTTCAGGCTATTTCGTGACAAAACCATCACTCACATTGATTCCTCACAAAAAAAAAGAAACTACGGGACTACAATGAAATTCTACATTACAAAGAGATAAGAGAATGCAACTTGAAGTCTTCAATCCTCTTGTAGAATAATCAATCCCTGAAAAGAGTTTCTAACATTTCCAATACAAGAAAAGTGTGAGATTAATCATGTGAGTACAATACCAAGCATTTGCATTTTTAGAATTTAGGCACAACATTACCAAATGTATGCAATGTATGATAAATGCAATGCTCCCCCTCAATGGGTTACTCCCCCTCAATGTATGTTCTCCCCAAAGTGTACAATAGCTTCTATATTTTGCACCTCCCCTTACCATATCCTACTCCCCCTTTTTGTCATGATATAGGCAAAGGAGTAGTCCCCAACTGGGTCACTCATAGCAAAGAGAGATAGAAGCATGCAAGATTTGCATATACATATAAGTCACTTTATGCACTTCAATTAATTTGAGAGAAACAAGGAGATTTATTTTGAGAAAAATGTGTGAATCCAACATGCTTTGCATACAAGACACAACCTAATCACAATCAACAAATGATTCACTTAGGTCTGATCCATTAATTTTAACTCATTCCACTAAAGAGCTAAAATTGAACTCTTAAATAAAGATAGAAAAGGAAGATGTTCCTCTTTCAGAACCCTAGACAATCATATTGGAGATAGTGTATCCTCGTGATTAATATCAGTAATCGCCAAGAGTTCATAGACCGCCTATAACTCTCCAAGTTACCATATTTACTCATATGACCACGTTTTGAACTTGGATATTTTGACTTGTCCAGAAGCCATGTTTTCAATAGTCACTATCGAAAACTCAACGTTGAGATTTAATATCCAATTACCTCAAAACATCCATATGATGATATTATACTCTCATTTAATAAATGGAGCCACGATGTCCATATCTATAAATGAAGTCCTCTATCGATTAACAAATGAATATCACCAAACTATCGAGGATAGACTATGCGATATAATCGTACTCATTGATAACTCAAATGATATCACTTGCATCCATAAGTCCATCATTTATCTCAGGATTAAGATAGACTCTCCGATTGTCCTGATAATGAAAAGACTTTTATCTACTGACGGTTATAGATAAAGTATGTTGACGGTGATTTTTGGATTGCCACGTACTCAACAATTATATCAGTTTAATATAAACAAGAAAATTAAGAAGGCATGCAAAAGACAGGTTTTACGTGGAAAACCCTTGAACGGGAAAAAACCACGGCGCCCCTGGGGGCAGAAAAATAATACTAGGTTTTCGTTGCCTTATTACACGCTTAGATCTCTCTTACAGTTGCTTTCTTTTTTCTCTCTTTTCTGAACCCCCTTCTCGAGGGATAGGTGGTTCTATTTATACATGATATTTAGGGTTTTTCCCTTGATTTTAGTCCTACTCATAGTAGGATCTCCTTTCAGATTCATACTGGGAATCCCACGTTGTTACGGATACAGATAGGTCTTCCCCTTTTCCTCCCTTGATTCCTTGTTGTTTATGGGTTTTCTAAAGTGTAGGGTTTATTTCTGTGTTTATGCCGAGTCGGTTTAGGCCCAGTATGCTGGTGCAGCGAGTACATTTATTTCTGGGTTTCGTTTCTTCGGCGACCATATATCTAGATTTGGCGAGTACATATCCAGTTTCGGCGAGCGTGTTTCTGACCTTTTTGGTTTCGAGGTACTTCGATATTGACTTGTCACATTTCCTTTATTGACCCGGTCAATGAGTGACGTGGCCATCTTTATTGACTCTTTTTGATGACGTGTCGGGTTGGCGAATTTATGCATACAACAATACCCCCATAAATACTCCGAGCTGGGCGAATGATTTTGTTCTTCTTACTTCGTTTGTCTCTGCGAGTAGTATTTATTTTTATACTTACAAGGTTTCGATGCATTTTGTAATACCTCCTCTTTTCCTTTTTGTCACGCGCTGTATTGATTAATTGATTCTTCTGGTGCAAACTTTCAACTTGGTCCACATAATTGTTGACGCACCTATTTACCTGACGGAAGAAGGGACATTTTGACCGCTTGGCTTTCCCCGAGATGCCACGTGTCTGTTTTCTGATGGTGGCTATTGCGGCTGGTCACTGTGGCTGTCATTCTCATTAATTGCATATCTTTTTACTTGATTTTCTTTTTTGAATTTCGAAACTCCCTCTTTTTAAGGCCCGATCGTTTCTCTTCTCTATTTCATTCTTTCCATTTTATTTCTCTACTGGTTTTCTCAGAGCAAAAAAGAACAGTTTGATTCTTCACTTTTATCTACCTTGTTGCTTCGAGTTCTTGCTACAGTCCTTTCCCTGTGTTTTCTATTTATCAGACGGTTCATCGGAATCGATTATTCCTGCCTCTCTACGAATCTTCTGCGAATCTAGGGTTTTCCGGTGAGTTCCCATGGATCCTTCTTTACGCTCTTCTCTTTTTAATCGAATGATGCAAGCCATGGAGCTTGGTGATAAAACTACTGCGGACAAAATTGAATCTTTGATTCGTAATTTTCGTCCAGATTCTCCGGTCCCAATTTCTGTTTATGTTCCATCTTCTGGAGATGTTTTTATTCCTAACATCTCTCCTTCATCTTCTAACAGCGGTTCTCCAACAATGCCGAAATCTTCTAGACCAACAAGCAGCAGACGGCGCGCTTCTAGGGTTCCACGTGAATCTCTGCTGGATGCGCAGACGATTGTCGACTCTGATGTTGAAGACCATCAGAGGGATAGGCTACGCTTCTCGCCAAACCATCCGTGCTCTTTTGATACAGAGGTAAGCGTGGTCGGCGAGGTTGAGCTTTGTAAATACAAGAGTTGTTTTGACTTGCCAGACTCGGTGAATCTCATTTTACCTGGCGACCGGGCTGTGTGGAATCCTCCCGAAAATGCAGTTGCTATTTACGGGGCCATGCTTAGCTGTGGGGTGACTCTCCCTCTTCAGCCTTTCATCGCTAGATTTCTTACGGAGGCTCAAATTGCACCGGCACAGCTCGCTCCAAATAGCTACAGGATATTGATGTGTCTGTGCCTTATGTGGAAGTTGAAGGGTTACGGGCCCCCTACTCCTCGTGAAATCCGCCATTTTTACACGCTAAGGCAGGCGGGCCATGGTGGTACGTACTTCCTTATCTCTTCGCCCGTGGAGAGCTGGATTCCTGAGGGTGTGGCGAACCCCGGTCAAGTAGAAACCTCCAGCGATGAGAAGAAAAAGGGGTTCATCTGGGGTTTTCCTACTTCGAACAAGAGGTGGAAGAACAACTGGTTTTTCGTTGATGGCGAGTGGGGTCGTGATTTGCCCGCCAGTAGTCGCCATAATTTCTTGGCGAAGAAGGTTCCCAGGCACTTCACATCGCCTAAAGTTTGGTTGAATGCGGCCCCTGTTTTACTGAATAGAGAGGTTTCCCACCTCGCCGCAGCAGCTGTCCTCCCTTTGAGAGAAAGGGATAGGTCTTTCCTCTTGGATGAGGAAAAACTGATTTCCGAGGGGATTTTCACACGCCTACATGCAAGGCTTCCTCGCTGTAAGTCTTTGTCCACTCCTTCTTTGTTTTACTATCTTATTCTGTTAGTTGATGCTTTGTTTATTTTTCTTGCAGTGTGCGATTTTGACACAGTTTGCGATCAACACGCCCGGGCAGTAAAGAATTCTGAGGCAACTAGTAGAAGACATGCTGCTGGGTTGGCCAAGGAAGGACTTGCTAGTCCGGATGGCGGCGATCCCTCCGATGGCGAGGAGGTTGGTGATATTCCTGAGGGTGGGGTCGAATCGGAGCAACCCCCTGTGTACACAGAGGCTGCTGTGAACATTCCTGCTGCGAATACTTCTGCTGTGACCGCTCCTGCAGCTACCCCCAGCCGCAAGGGAAAAGAAAACGTTGGAGTTTCAGGGCCAGTCTGTGATACTCCTATTTTTGACGCGGATGTCCCTGAAATTCCTCTGGATCCTGCGAATGATCTAACTCCTAGGACTGGTAAAGGAAAACGCCCGGCTGAGGGTACCCCTGACCATACTACTCGACCTTTGAAGCGGGCATCAAGAGTCGTGCAGTATGTTGTTTCTTCTGACGAGGAGGGTGCTGATGGACCTGTGTTCGCCGGAATTCCTTCTACTCATCCAACTGTGCCTGAAGCCCCCGCTGAAGGGATGAGTGAGGTAGCGTCTCCACCTCCTGAAAGAGTTGGTGAATTGAATGTTCCTGCTTTCTCTCCAACTGGTGCAGCTTCTCCTCCAGCGACTGTAGAGGAGCCGAACGTGTCGACTGCCGATCAGCCTGGGCCATCTGGTCAGCCGGGGCCAGCTGATAGGTCGGGGCCATCGAAGTAAACTGGGGCTTCCGCGTCAGGTTCGGGTGTTACCCATGAAGTTCCTCCCGTGGATCCAACCGGAGTTGGTGAGGGAGAGGGGTGTGTGTCCCTTTCAGATTTCACGGCTGCGGAGATCTGCTCACATATAATGAACAACAATGTTTATATTGATGAGGGTTGGGAGCGCATGAAGAGCAGATCCTGCAACAAGAAGATGGAATTTTTCTTTGATTGTCAGTCCCTGGTGAGTCTCTTGTGATATTTGTGTTTTTGTGCTTTTCATTTGTATGTTTCCTGACTTGACTGTTTTTCTTTTTTAGATGATGTCTGAGTTGACCGACGCTTACAGGCGAGGGAACTTCCTTTCGAGGGATGTGAAACGCTTGCGGGAACAGACTTCTATTTTGGCCGCTGAGAAACTCTCTGCTGAGGAAATCCATACTCAGCATCTCGCTCAGATGAGGGAATCTGCGGATGGCTATCTTTCAGCTCAACTTGTCGCTGAAGATAAATTAGCTGCTGCTGAGGAAGAGATTCGTTTGCTGCGAGAGCAACTCTCCGCTAATCAAGAATCACTCGCAGCACGTTTTGAGGCTGAGCAACTGGCTGAGGAGGCAAAGGAGAAAGCTGAGCGTGAAGCCTTGGACTTGCGCAACCAGTTGTCCTCGCATGAAGTTATTCTGAACGATCTCAAGGCTGTGCTGGAGGTTGAATCGGTTGATCGTTTCAAGAGATCCCCTGCCTATGACGCGCTTTTATTGCGTGAATTTGAAAAAGGCATGAGGCAGGAGAATAAATTCTTCGCCATGAAGGATCACTCCAATGAGAAGGCTCTGGGGCGTTTCGACCGGTCTTTTCAATAGCATATGGCCAGCGGAGTGGACTCGATTAAAGAGCAGATAAAACGTTGGAAAGCCCACTGTCGCTACAACATGACTGAACCTCACCCTATGCATTTAGAAATCCCCATCAAGCGTACCTTCAATACTTATTATTCGGGTCGGAAGGGCAGCTTTTCTGGTTCTGGTGCTGAGCCTGACTTGGGCCCTATTGCTGGAAGGGATTATGAGCGTTTTATGCCAGAAGGGGATGAGGAAGTCGCCTGGCCTTCAGACGAGGAGATCGAAGATGAGGAAGATATCGAGGGCCCTCATGCAGCTAGTTGATTTTTTGTATTTTCATTCTTAATTCTTTAATTGTAAATAACTCTATTTATAAGAAGTTATAAACTTCTTCTTTGTTCAGCTGCTTTTACTGAATTTTCAATTTACTCAGTATTTCACCAAGTTTTAGCACATTTTGTATTCAGCTGCCGTTGCTGGATTTTGGCGTACTTAGTGTTTCACCAAGTTTTTAACTTATTTTGTATTCAGCTGCCGTTGCTGGATTTTGGCGTACTTAGTGTTTGTCAGAACGTATCCGACCATACACCAAGTTTTTAACATGTTTTTATTTATTCAGCTGCCATTGCTGAGTTCTGGCGTACTTGGTGTTTATTCAGGGCCTATTTGCCCATACCAAGTTTTCCTCCGGAGATCTTATTCTCCTTGTGGGGGCGATCCCCAATTTCTGTAGCTTGGGCTATGGCGACTAAGTCGCTTTCGGCTTGCTTTTAATTTCGTTGAGTTGTCACTTATTCTCACTGCTGCGAGTACGAAACTCGTTTTTATGCAATGGTATTGACATATGTCGGTGAGTGTCCTTTTGTAATTGGCGAGTCAAGTCGCGATTTCTCAGTAATAAATTACTCTTTATTTGGATAATTCCTGCAACTTTGTTAACATAATCACAAAGAAAAGAAAACAAATACTAGTATGAAAACTGTTCTAAGAAAAATAAAAGGCTCACACCAATTCTAAATTTGACCCCCAAGTTATGGATAATATATCTTCAAGTACTGCGCATTGCATGGACGGGGTAGTTCGCCAAAACCTTCTCGAGTGATGCGATATGCCCCGTGGCCAGCTATGCCTGTAATCTGATAAGGCCCCTCCCATTTGTCTACGAGTGACCCTGCAGCTTTGTCTTTTGTTCCTTGGTTCACCCTTTTCAGCACTAAGTCGCCCAGCGAGAACCTTCTTTCACGCACATGTGAGTTGTAATATCTGGTTACCCTATGTTGGTATGCAGTATTCCTTATTTGCGCGCGCTCTCTTCTTTCCTCTAACTCATCTAGGCCGCACTTTAGCATATCAATGTTGATTTCTGGCTGAAAAAGTTGCACCCTCGGCGAAGAGAAAGATGTTTCCACGGGAATGACAGCTTCAGCTCCATATGCCATGGAATATGGGGTCTCGCCTGTTGAACTCCTTTCTGTGGTTCGGTATGCCCAAAGTACCTGTGGTAATTCGTCTGCCCAGCTGCCCTTTTTAACTGCCAATTTAGCCTTCAGGTTATGTTTTATGATTTTGTTTACTGCTTCAGTCTGGCCATTCATCTGTGGGTGTGCTGGAGAGGCATAGTAGTTGTTGATGCCGTACTTATCACATAGCTCCCTGAATTTCCTCCCGTCGAATTGGGTCCCATTGTCCGTGATGATGGTGTTTGGTATCCCGAATCTGTAAAGGATATTTTTCTTCACAAAGCTTACAGTGTTTGCTTCAGTTATGTGTACCAATGGCTCGGCTTCTACCCATTTTGTAAAATAATCCACAGCTACTATGGCATGTTTTGCTCCTCCAGTTGCTATTGGCATTGGGCCGATCAAGTCAATCCCCCACATGGCGAACGGCCAAGGCGAGGTAATACTTTGCAAGAGTTCAGGTGGCTGTCGGATGTTATTAGCAATCTTCTGACAAGCCTCACATCTCGCTGCCACCCTTTTAGAGTCGGCGAACAGTGTTGGCCAGTAAAAACCCTGCCTTAATGTTTTGTGGGCTAGACTGGCGCCCCCAGCGTGATTCCCACAATTTCCACTATGTATGCTTCTCATGATACCTTCTGCTTCTTCAGGCCCAACACATCTCTGTAGTGCCCTCGAGTATCCCCTTTTGTACAGTTCTCCATTGAGTACTGAGTATCTTGTAGCTCTGTACTTCAGCCGCTTTGCTTCTAACGGTTTACTTGGGAGTACATCATTGATGAGATATTCTTTGATTGGTGTGATCCAGCTGTCCCTTTCGCCAAAGACTGCCCCAACTTCCTTTGTTTTAACTATACTCGGCTGCAATAAGCGGATCATAGAGATATTTTTGGGCCAGATGCTGACTGTGGTAGATGCCAGTTTGGCCAAGGCATCAGCTTTCTCGTTTTCTTCTCGGGGGACATGAACAATCATGTATTCTTTAAATCTTTTTAATAACTCCTTTGCCAATTCCAGGTAGGTGATCATGCTCTCATCTCTTGCTTGGTATTCATCTAGTACTTGATTGACAACAACTTGAGAGTCGCTAAAAACTTCCACTTCGTCTGCTCCTAGGACTGTGCTAATTTTTAAACCTGCTATGAGTGCCTCGTACTCGGCTTGATTGTTGGTAGCTTTGAAGTCAAAACGCAGGGCACATTCGACTGAATCTCCTTTTGGGGTTGACACTAGTACCCCTGCCCCGCTGCCATGCGTGTTTGATGAGCCGTCAACGCGGAGTTGCCATTTATATATTTTTTAATTTTCTTCCTCCATCATTCTCGCTACTTCCACGTTTGGTTCGGTGAACTCTGCTACAAAGTCTGCCACTGCCTGGGCTTTAATTGCTGTCCTTGGGAGGTACTCTACATCGAATTCACTTAACTCGATTGCCCACTTTGTTAGTCGACCGGATACTTCTGGTTTCTGCAGGATTAACTTCAATGGGTAGTTGGTGTATACTCTGATTTTATGAGCCTGGAAATATGGCCTCAGCTTCCTCGCTGCTGTTATTAGAGCTAGTGCCAATTTTTCAGCCGGTAAGTATCTGGTTTCGGCTGGCAACAATGCTTTGCTGGTGTAGTATATTGGTTTCTGGACCCCATCTTCCTGTTTTACTAGCACGGAACTTGTGGCTGCTCCAGAGATGGACAAGTACATGTACAATGTTTCTCCTGTTTCTGGTTTTGATAGCAGCGGTGCTTGCCCTAGGTAATCTTTCAAGGCTTGGAAAGCCTTTTCACACTCCTCATTCCACTCGATTCCCTTTCCCTTTTTTAGAGCTTTGAAAAAAGGTAGGCATCGATCTGTTGATTTGGCTATGAATCTGCTCAGCGATGCTAAGCACCCTGTGACTTTTTGAACGTCTTTCAGAGTTCTTGGCGAGACCATTTTTGCTAGTGCTTGGATTTTTTCAGGGTTCACCTCTATTCCCCTTTGATGTACTTGATATCTAAGAAACCTCCAAGATGGTACGCCGAATACGCATTTTGCTGGATTCAACTTCATTCCATACTTGACCAGCACGTCGAATGTTTCCCTCAGGTCATCTGTATGTCTATCCGCTGTGGTGCTTTTTGTTAGCATATCGTCAACGTAGACTTCCATATTTCTCCCGATTTGTCTGGCGAACATTCTGTTGACCAAGCGCTGGTAAGTTGCCCCAGCGTTTTTTAGGCCGAATGGCATGACCGTGTAACAATACAACCCCTGATCTGTGGTGAACGCTGTCTTCTCTTCGTCTGGCTTGTGCATCTTTATTTGGTTATATCCTAAATACGCATCCATGAAGCTCAACGTTTCATGTCCAGCTGTTGCATCGACTAACTGGTCAATCCTTGGTAGTGGGAAGCTATCCTTGGGGCAGGCTTTATTCAGATCGGTGAAGTCGACGCACATCCTCCATTGATTGTTTTTCTTTTTCACTAAGACCACATTCGCCACCCATTCTGGGTATTTAACTTCTCTAATTGACCTTGCGGCGAGCAATTTCGATACTTCCTCCTTTATCGCTGCACTTCTTTCTGGGTTGAAACTCCTCCTTTTTTGCACAACCGGCTTGCATTTCTCATTCACAGCCAGATTGTGCGAAATTACACTTCTATCAATCCCTGGCATGTCTTCGTGGCACCAAGCGAAAATCCCCCTATATTCCTTCAACAAGTTTGTCACATCTTTCTTAACTTGTTTAGCTAGCCTTGCTCCGATCTTTACTGTTTTGTCTGGTTCCGCTTCGTCTAGAATAACTGACTCAGTTAGTTCTTCTTTCTCTCTGCTTGTTTTGTCCCTTGGGTCCAGTTCGAAGTTTCCCTGACTATCTTCCTACACCTCCCTGTCCACTTCGAATATGTTTAAGGTTTCCATCCCTGCTTTATCTTTGAAGATTGATAGGTTGGCGCGGCGAGCCATCTCCTGTGACCCTCTCAATTCTCCGACACCAAATTCCGTAGGGAATTTTATTTTCAATGCATGGGTTGAAGTGATAGCTCGAGCTTTGTTAAGAAACGGTCGGCCAAGTAAAGCATTATACGGCCAATTGTGGATGTCAACCACGACAAAGTCCAGAAGGATTGTTCGCCGGCATGGTGCTGTACCAAATCTCACAGGCAGTTTAACAGTTCCTAACGACCTAACTTCTGCGCCACCAAATCCCTTTAGTGGTACATGGAATGGTTCGAGATCTTTTCTGTCCAGCCGCAATTCATCATATACTCTGGCACTTAAGATATCGGCTGAACTTCCATTGTCAATCATCACCCGAAGGACATCCCTATGGGCTATTCGAACCCCTACGACAATTGCATCGTTAGGTTTTGCATCTATCCCGTCTGAGTCTTCTGCTGTAAATGTTATAGGGTCATGTCCTTCTCTTCCCTTCTTGGGGCTTCTCTGTACGGAATTGATCTCCATGCTTCTGCTTTCATACATTACTTCTCGAACTTCTGACATCCTTTCTCGATTGCTTCTCCCAGTATGAGGTCCGCCGAAAATGGTGTTTATGGTGGCGTTAGGGCTGTTCCCCCTTGGACTTTTCCTTTGCTGCCCGTTTCCCTGGCTGCTATCCTGGCGACCACCATATTTATCTCCCTTCAAGGCAAAATCCTTCAGGTGCCCATCTCTGATCAAACTTTCAATGTGGTCACGCAGCTGGAAACACTTTGAGGTTTCATGCCCATAATCTTTGTGGAATCGGCAGTACTTAGTTGTGTCTCTCCTGGCATTCGCTGACTGCTGTCGAGGATATTTAGCGAGTTCTTTGTCTTCCACCACAGAAAATATCTCCTCTTGATCGCCGGTTAAAGGGGTGTAATGGTTGTACCTTCCTCGAAACCTACTGGCTCGAGGATTTCCTTTGCTTTCTCTCGAGTGCCCCTTTTGGCCTTTCTCGTCTCTCTGGCGATCACGTGATACCGTCTTCTTGTCATCCTTTCGATCTGATTTTGAGTCAGGTTTGTGTCCATGCACGTAGCTACCCCCTTGTGCTACTTCTTCTTCTTCTGCTAATGCATAGTCGCCAGCTATTTCCATCATCTCTTCATAAGTTTTTGGTCTCTCTCTTCGCAGGTCAAAAGATAATCGCCCGCTTTGTAACCCATTGGTGAAAGCGGCGATCACAGCTACATCGCTGGCATCTTCAATTTGAGCAACTTCCTTACCAAATCTTGCTAGGTACTTCTTGATTGACTCATTGTGCTCCTGTTTCAAATTTGATAGATGAGCGAGTGACTTCCTTCTCTGCACGCTTCCCATGAACTGTCTTATGAACGCCTTGCTGAGGTTTGAGAAACTGCTTATACTTCCGGGCGGAAGTGTTCCAAACCACCTAGAGGTGATGAAACAAATAATAGCACGGTGTGTATAAAGCTATCTAGAGGGGGGGTGAATAGATTTTACGCTTTTTACCCAATTTTTCGTGTTAGTCAAAATTACGAAAATGCCCTCAAGATAATATAACCAAGCAATTGTAATATGGTGCGGAAATTAAAACAACACTTGGTTTTTACGTGGAAACCCTCATTGGAAAAACCACGGGCTATGTAAGTAAGCCACACTCGAACCTCGAATCCACTAAATGTGCAAACGATTACAACCTAATCCCGGAAGTAATCACAGACCTACCTAATCCCGGTATGAGTGAACCTAGTCCAATTTGCTTGCGTTCTAAGCAACCTAATCCCGGATGCTACACACAAGACTTACTTTCTCTTTGAAGAGAATACAACCCTAAGTGAATATATGTGAATATCCAAAATGCAACATAGAGCAAGGGAAACCCTATATGCTTATCTAAGATGATTAATATGCAATTAAGTATAATCCTAGATATCAAAACTAAATGACATGTCAATTAGTTTAGCTAATCAATATTAAGCACAAAACCTAATATGCAAGCACAATATAAAATCTCAAACATACATCATACTCATCTCAATATTGTATCTAAAGCATACAAAATAACAAACAAGTAATTAATTGAGATTGCTAGATAAGAGAAACACAAAACATGTAAGATATTAGTGAAAAGCTTACCAAGCAAAGTATGATGAAGATTCCATGCTAGATGACATCTAGATGATCCAAGATGATGCTAGATGATGATTGATGATCATGAAAAGTGTTTGAGAATCAAGAATGGAGTTCTTGGAATTTTTCTTCTCTTTGAAAAATATCCTAAGTATGAATTCTGAATATGAACTCTCTTGATTGACCTAAAGTCAAAGTGGCATATATATAGGGGGCCAAATCAAAGTGTGGTCGTTTAAGTAAGTTTCAAAGAAACGCGCCAATCGGCGGTTTCAATCGGCGGCCAGGCCGCCGTTAATGACCGCCGAATTGAGCTCGTGAAGAACAGAGCATAAACGGCGGTTCATTCGGCGGTTTCGTGACCGCCGATTCCAACCGCCGAAACAGAACAGAGAGATCAAAATCAACCAGGTATGAACGGCGGTTTAGAACGGCGGTTTCATGCCCGCCGTTTAAACCGCCGAATTAGACCGAGAGATAAATCAATCAGGTCTTGAAACGGCGGTTTCGAACGGCGGTCGTGACCGCCGATCTTAACCGCAGAAAAGCTTCAGACCAATCTGGACTGAAACGGCGGTTTCATTTGGCGGCCAGGCCGCCGATCATAACCGCCGATCACCTAGATAGGTGAAAACCAAGGAGAAGCCAAGGGCATTCTCCATAGGCGGTCCTCGCGCTAAACCAAGCACATTCTCGTGCATGCGCGGACGTTTCCGAAAGTTATCGGGAAACGAATTAACACAACAACAAGACACAATAACACACAACAAAATATAATAAATAAGCGCAAGTGTGAATTGTGACAAATGAAGAGAATGCACACATATGCAATGAATGTTTAGTGTGTGTGTGCTTCTAAATCTCTTCAAAGAAAGGTAAGCACATAGAAATTTACCTTCGGTGCTTATCAACACGAGGTCTTCAAAAGGGTTTCGAACAACAAGACCGATACTTAGGCTACCCTTACAAAGAACCCCCACATATGGTTTGATCACGAAATAAGCCAATTAAAAACAACGGGAATCCTTACAATCTCCCCCTTTGGCTATTTCGTGACAAAACCATCACTCACAATGATTCCTCACAAAAAAAATAGAAACTACGGGACTATAATGATATTCTACATTACAAAGAGATAAGCTAATGCAACTTGAAGACTTCAATCCTCTTGTAGAATAATCAATCCCTGAAAAGAGTTTCTAACATTTCTAATACAAGAAAAGTGTGAGATTAATCATGTGAGAACAATACCAAGCATTTGCATTTTTAGAATTTAGGCACAACATTACCAAATGTATGCAATGTATGATAAATGCAATGCTCCCCCTCAACGGGTTACTCCCCCTCAATGTATGTTCTCCCCAAGGTGTACAATAGCTTCTATATTTTGCACCTCCCCTTACCATATCCTACTCCCCCTTTTTGTCATGATATAAGCAAAGGAGTAGTCCCCAACCGGGTCACTCATAGCAACGAGAGATAGAAGCATGCAAGATATGCATATACATATAAGTCACTTTATGCACTTCAATTAAGTTGAGAGAAACAAGGAGATTTATTTTGAGAAAATGTGTGAATCCAACATGCTTTGCATACAAGACATATAGCATTCAAGTCCAAAATACAATGGTATTTGGCAAAGCAAATGACAAAGGTTTCTAATAAGAATTCAAACCAATTTCACCAATGTCATGGGAAAAGCAAGGATATAGAGATTATTGATTTCAATATAAGAGCAACTATATCCAACTTTATAAGCGAAACATGGCATGAGCGACTTTGCACCCTATTTGATTTTTCCGGATAAAATTATCCGTATGATAGTAACCATGTTCAACTAATAAAGAAAGAGAGACATTTGGAATGTAAATTCCTTTGAATGGATACAAGATCCTTTATTCATTTTGAGTCTCATAAGTTTTCACACAAGTTTTGCATTTTTAAGAATACGCAATCATCAATTCATGCTTTTCATGTGAGCATGTTTTATGAATTTCATGCTTTTTCATTTGTCATTAGCATGTTATTAAAGAATCATCATGTCATGGAGATAATCATAGGTCATTCAAATCATACTTCCAATGTAAATCTCCTAGTCCAAAAATGCATGTTTGAACATAAATATGACATGGATTGTAGACAAGCAAGGTTCACACTTATGGAATTTTAAAACATATATACATATGTACAACCAAGCTTACTCAAGCAATATAAAAGAAGAGGCATAAGATATTTCAAATTTTTTGCAAGATACAAGAATGCAAAATAGCTCTCTTTGCTTGAGTTCCCCATATGGGGTCAATCATAGAACATCACTCCACAAGACATACCCCAATAGATCTACTAAGAGTTTTAAATCGAGTAGCATCTAAGGGTTTAGTAAATAGGTCCGCAAGTTGATCATTAGTACCTACATGTTCAAGTACTATGCATTTATTTTCAACAAGCTCTCTAATGAAGTGATGGCGGATGTCAATATGCTTAGTTCTAGAATGTTGCACCGGATTCTTGGAAATATTAATGGCACTCATGTTATCACAAAAGAGAGTGAGAGTACCTTGGTTGAATCCGTAATCCACTAGCATTTGCTTCATCCACATAAGTTGAGTGCATCCACTCCCCGCGGCTATGTACTCGGCTTCCGCCGTGGACAAGGAAATCGAGTTTTGCTTCTTGCAAAACCAAGACACCAAGTTGTTGCCTAGAAAGAAGCAACCGCCCGATGTGCTCTTCCTATCATCACAATTTCCTGCCCAATCCGCATCACTATATCCTACAAGACTAGGATTAGTGTCAAATGAGTACCAAATCCCATAGTTGGAAGTCCCATTCACAAAGCGAATGACTCTCTTAACCGAAGAGAGATGGGACTCCTTGGGATCGGATTGGTACCTAGCACAAACTCCTACACTAAAAGATATATCGGGCCTACTTGCGGTCAAATAGAGCAAGCTCCCTATCATGCCACGATATAAGGTTTGGTCCACACTTTTACCGCTAGCATCCTTGCTTAGCTTCAAAGTGGTGCTCATAGGAGTGTCACAATGTTTGGCTTTTTCAAGACCAAACTTCTTCACAAGGTTTTTGGCATATTTGGCTTGGGTTATGAAGATCCCATTATCAAGTTGCCTAATTTGCAAACCTAGGAAGTAATTAAGCTCACCAACAAGACTCATCTCAAATTCATGAGACATAACATCAACAAATTGTTGGACCTTGGTGTTGTTGGTGGAGCCAAACACTATGTCATCGACATATATTTGAGCTATGAAAAGCTCATCATTGTCTCTCTTGATGAATAGTGTCTTGTCAACACTACCTCTTGTGTAGTTATTGTCAACAAGAAATTGAGTGAGGAGCTCATACCAAGCCCTCGGTGCTTGTTTCAACCCATATAGTGCCTTCTTGAGGCGATAGACATGGTTGGGGTGGTGAGCATCCACAAACCCCTTGGGTTGTTCAACAAACACTTCCTCTTGCAAGAAGCCATTGAGGAAGGCACTCTTGACATCCATTTGGTGCAATTTGAACTTGTGCACACAAGAAATGGACAAGAGAAGCCTAATAGACTCTAGACGGGCAACGGGAGCAAATGTCTCCTCAAAGTCGATACCCTCAATTTGAGAGTACCCTTGTGCTACAAGTCTAGCCTTGTTCCGCACTATGTTGCCATCCTCATCGGATTTGTTCCTAAATATCCATTTAGTGCCTATGACATTAGTGGTCTTAGGCCTAGGAACTAGAGTCCAAACCTCATTCCTTTCGAATTGGTTTAGCTCTTCTTGCATGGCAAGAACCCAAAATTCATCATGTAAGGCTTCTTCAACCTTTTTGGGTTCAATTTGAGAGGTGTAGCAAGTATAGCTAATAAGATTAGCAAGTTGACGTCTAGTCCTAACACCCTCATTAACATCTCCAATAACATCCTCTTTGTTATGGAGTCTTCTAACCCATGGAGCGGGTTCATTAGAGTCCAAGTTAGGAACTCTAGTAATGGGTTGTGTGACTTCATTAGATGTCCCAACATTGGGAGTCACCACAACCCTCTCCAAAGGAGTGTCATCCTCTAGAACATCCTCCTCCTCATGGTCATTAGACTTGAGCCTAGTATCATCAATGACCACATTTGATGATTCCATGACGGTTCGAGTCTTCAAGTTGAAAACTCTATAGGCTTTACTATTCAAGGCGTAGCCAATAAAGATACCCTCATCACTCTTAGCATCAAACTTGCCAAGTTGATCACGGTCATTTAAAATGTAGCATTTGCTTCCAAATGTGTGGAAGTAGCTAACATTTGGCTTCCTACCCTTCCATAGCTCATAGGAGGTGTTTCTAGAACCGGGCCTTAGGAACACACGATTTCCTATATAGCAAGCCGTATTGATGGCTTCGGCCCATAGGTTCCTAGGGACATTGTTGCTAAGCAACATCACTCGGGCCATCTCTTGGAGGACCCTATTTTTCCTCTCAACAACTCCATTTTGTTGAGGTGTCCTAGGAGCCGAAAACTCATGGGAGATGCCTAAGCTATCACAAAAGCTTTCAAAAGAGGCATTCTCAAACTCTCTCCCATGGTCACTTCTAATCCGTTTAATGCTTCTAATGTTAGATTTCATTTCATTTTGTAATTTAGTACAAAGCATTTTAAACTTATCAAAAGTTTCGGATTTTTCTCTAAGAAAGTATGTCCATGTAAATCTAGAGAAATCATCAACACATACAAAAATGTATCTCTTTCCACCCAAACTTTCGGTTTGCATGGGACCCATGAGGTCCATGTGGAGAAGCTCAAGAGGCTCCTTGGTGGTGAGATACTTACCCTTTTTGTGCATGCTTTTAGTTTGCTTTCCTTGTTGGCAAGGTCCACAAACACCATTGGCTTTCTTCCCAAGCTTAGGGAGGCCACGCACACACTCGAACTTTCCAAGGGTCCGTAGATCCCTAAAGTTCATGTGGCCAAGTCTTTCATGCCACAACTCAATTTGCTCATCCATGGACACATTGTTTGAGACTGTTCTAGCTTCAAGACAATAGCAATTGTCGCTAGATCTCATACCTTTCAATAAGGTTTGTCCATCGGGCTTTAGGATTGAGCAATCATCTTTACAAAACAAGACGGAATATCCTTCATCACTTAGATGTGAAATGCTTATTAAATTGGCTTTCAAGCCATCAACAAATAAAGCATCGGATAAGGAGGGTAATTCGGGAACGGAAATGGTTCCTTTCCCTACAACTTTCTTTTTGGATCCATCACCAAAAGTGACATATCCACCTTCCTCCATAACAAGAGTCTCGAAGAAACTCTTGTTTCCCGTCATGTGCCTAGAGCACCCACTATCTAGATACCAAAAATTAGAAGAATTTGCCTTCAAGGCTATTTGAGCAACATGGCAAACAATGTCATTCTTTCTAATCCACCTAGAAACAATCTTAGCTTTCTTAGTGGTTTTTGGTATATGGGCTCTAGATGTCCTAGGATCATGCATAATAGTATTATCATTCCTAGGAACATGCATCATGGCTCTTTTCTTTTTCTTCTCTATCATGCTTCTAGTTTTGCACATTTTTATATATCGAAAGCAATGTGGTCTAATATGACCATCAAATCCACAAAAATGACATATAGGAGTGAAATAAGGAATCATACCTTGTCCTTGTCTTTGTGGATGAAAGGGTTCAATCCTTCTTCGTTGTTGAACCGGTCTTGGTTGCTTCCTAGCTTGAGGTTGCATGATAGGTCTCTTTCCTTTGTGAGCCATTTGAGGAGGAATGTTGGCTTGAGAGACCCTAGGGGGTTGAGCTTGAGGTTTCCTTCTTGGACCCATCTTCACTTGTGCATTAGAGCATTGTCCTACTTCTAATTTCTTTCTAGGAGCTTGCACAAATGAAGTTTCTTCTTTCTTCAAGCTCTTGACAAACACGGTCTTGTTAGAGGTAGAGATCTTCTTGTCATCTTCATACCCAAGACCCCTCTTGTCACATGGACTCTTTCCAACACCAAGCATATGGTCAAGCTTCTTGGTGCTAGAATCCATCCTAGTCATAGAATTTCTAACTTCTTCAAGCTCACTCTTTAGACTTTCTTCATTCCTCCTAGATAAAGCTAACTCCTCTCTTAGCTTATCTTCTATCTTCTTGAAATTTTCCACTTGTTCACCTAAGTGGTCATTATGAGATGCAAGCTCAAGATTTTCTTCTCTCAACGTCTTGATCTTTCTTGTGCTCTTGATTGCTAAATGATTAAACTCGGCATGACATTTAGAAAGCACCTTTTTCTCCACAAAACTACTTATGGAGTTAGATGAGGAATCACTTTCTTCTTCACTTGAGTCATTTTCCTCTTGACTCATTTCCTCTTTCTCACTACCACTTTTGCTCTTATGTGAGGAGGCAAAAGCTAGGAGGTTAGCCATGAGCTCTTCTTCACTTGAAGACTCATCTTCCTCATTGGAGTCATCACTACTCCCACTCCAAGTGGCGGCCATCACTTTGCTCTTCTTCTTATCATTGTGATTAGCACATTCGGGGGCAAAATGACCAATCCCACCACATTCAAAGCATCGGACCCCTTTCCTTTCGGTCCTCTCTTGTCTAGGCTCAAACTTCTTGAAGGAACTCTTTTTCTTCAAATCTTGTCCTCTTGACCCAAATCCCTTCTTCTTCTTGAACCCCATAACCTTGTTGAACCTTTTCACAAATAAGGCAAGGTCTTCATCCGATTCATGCTTTGCCTCCTTTGCATCCTTAGATGCTTTCAAAGCTATTCCTTTAGACTTCTTAGGAGGAGTAGTGGTGCTAGGAGCCTTCCTAGACTCATATGCAAGGAGACGCCCAATCACCTCACTTGGCTTCATATCCATGTAGCCACTATTTTCTTCTATGGCCGTCACCTTGGATTCAAACCTATCGGGGAGAGATCTCATAATTTTTTGCTTGACTCTCCTATCCGAATACGGGTCTCCGAGTTGATGGCTTTGATTTACAATGTCCATCAATTTGATTTCGAAGTCATTGAAGCATTCATCCTCTCCCATCCTTAGAAGCTCAAACTGAGTTTGGAGGACTTGAAGCTTGGACTCCTTCACCACCTCGGTTCCCTCATGTGCAACTAGAAGGATGTCCCATGCCACTTTGGCAATCTGAGTATTCTGAATAAGCTTGTACTGATTCTCATCCATAGCACACATAATGGCATGCATAGCCTTCCTATTCCACTTAGAAGCCTCAAACTCTTGCGCGTTCCATTGCGCCTTAGGCTTCAAAACATCTTGTCCTCCACCATCGGGAGTCATCATAGGGAGATCATATCCGTCTTCCACCGCCATCCATGCACGGTCATGAATTTGGCATATGTAGGATTCCATCTTCCCTTTCCATTGGGAATAGTTCAATCCGGTAAGAAGTGGAGGCCTTGTGCTAGAAGCTCCTTCGTGGCCACCACCATTTCCACCGTTTCCACTCATAGTGTTTATGAATGAATGAAATGAATGCAAATGTATGAATGATCAAAAATCACACAAAATGCAAAACACACCAAAATAAGCAAGGATCACCTATGTATGTCTAGGAACCCGCTCTGATACCAATTGAAACAAATAATAGCACGGTGTGTATAAAGCTATCTAGAGGGGGGGTGAATAGATTTTACGCTTTTTACCCAATTTTTCGTGTTAGTCAAAATTACGAAAATGCCCTCAAGATAATATAACCAAGCAATTGTAATATGGTGCGGAAATTAAAACAACACTTGGTTTTTACGTGGAAACCCTCACGGGAAAAACCACGGGCTATGTAAGTAAGCCACACTCGAACCTCGAATCCACTAAATGTGCAAACGATTACAACCTAATCCCGGAAGTAATCACAGACCTACCTAATCCCGGTATGAGTGAACCTAGTCCAATTTGCTTGCGTTCTAAGCAACCTAATCCCGGATGCTACACACAAGACTTACTTTCTCTTTGAAGAGAATACAACCCTAAGTGAATATATGTGAATATCCAAAATGCAACATAGAGCAAGGGAAACCCTATATGCTTATCTAAGATGATTAATATGCAATTAAGTATAATCCTAGATATCAAAACTAAATGACATGTCAATTAGTTTAGCTAATCAATATTAAGCACAAAACCTAATATGCAAGCACAATATAAAATCTCAAACATACATCATACTCATCTCAATATTGTATCTAAAGCATACAAAATAACAAACAAGTAATTAATTGAGATTGCTAGATAAGAGAAACACAAAACATGTAAGATATTAGTGAAAAGCTTACCAAGCAAAGTATGATGAAGATTCCATGCTAGATGACATCTAGATGATCTAAGATGATGCTAGATGATGATTGATGATCATGAAAAGTGTTTGAGAATCAAGAATGGAGTTCTTGGAATTTTTCTTCTCTTTGAAAAATATCCTAAGTATGAATTCTGAATATGAACTCTCTTGATTGACCTAAAGTCAAAGTGGCATATATATAGGGGGCCAAATCAAAGTGTGGTCGTTTAAGTAAGTTTCAAAGAAACGCGCCAATCGGCGGTTTCAATCGGCGGCCAGGCCGCCGTTAATGACCGCCGAATTGAGCTCGTGAAGAACAGAGCATAAACGGCGGTTCATTCGGCGGTTTCGTGACCGCCGATTCCAACCGCCGAAACAGAACAGAGAGATCAAAATCAACCAGGTATGAACGGCGGTTTAGAACGGCGGTTTCATGCCCGCCGTTTAAACCGCCGAATTAGACCGAGAGATAAATCAATCAGGTCTTGAAACGGCGGTTTCGAACGGCGGTTTCGAACGGCGGTCGTGACCGCCGATCTTAACCGCAGAAAAGCTTCAGACCAATCTGGACTGAAACGGCGGTTTCATTCGGCGGCCAGGCCGCCGATCATAACCGCCGATCACCTAGATAGGTGAAAACCAAGGAGAAGCCAAGGGCATTCTCCATAGGCGGTCCTCGCGCTAAACCAAGCACATTCTCGTGCATGCGCGGACGTTTCCGAAAGTTATCGGGAAACGAATTAACACAACAACAAGACACAATAACACACAACAAAATATAATAAATAAGTGCAAGTGTGAATTGTGACAAATGAAGAGAATGCACACATATGCAATGAATGTTTAGTGTGTGTGTGCTTCTAAATCTCTTCAAAGAAAGGTAAGCACATAGAAATTTACCTTCGGTGCTTATCAACACGAGGTCTTCAAAAGGGTTTCGAACAACAAGACCGATACTTAGGCTACCCTTACAAAGAACCCCCACATATGGTTTGATCACGAAATAAGCCAATTAAAAACAACGGGAATCCTTACAGGTGAGATCGCCGAACGTTTGAGGGAAGGTGAGGCATAAAAGCCCGTCATTAGATGAATACTGGGCCATGATGTTGCGGAATCGGCGAACATGCTCCTTCGGGTCCCTGTTCTCCTTGTACTGCTCAATGGTTGGCATTCTAAATCTGTCTGGGAACTGGGTGCGAGCAATATCAGCAATGAATGGGCTATCTGACTCATCATCTGAAGATACGTTACGACCGTACCTTCGTGCCATCGCTGAAACCTTTCTAGATAGCTCTTGTAGGGTGACATCTCGCTGACCAGTCGGCTCTCCTGCTGGATCAAGTCTGCTCTTAATTGTCATTCTCCCATGGTTGTTCCTATTATCCGGGCTCCTTCGATCTTCTGTGCTTTCGGATCTCCTTCGCCAGGTTCTTTTGGACCGTAACTCTCTTTGTGGACGCGGACTCTTATCTTCAGACGAGATAGAACGGTGTCTCCGTCGGTTCCGTTGGTATGTGTCACTGGAATTGACCCCATGTGTCCGCGCCTGGTCTCGCTCCTCTCTGGATTCTTCATTCATCACACCTTTTCCTTTCATTTGTTTTCTCCTTTCGAAATACTCTGGGTGGTCCTGGGGAGTTTCCTCGGCGGATTGTCTTGCTTGAGTATCAGGGATTACGATGTGAACTTCTGATCGTAGCTTTCTGGGAGGATGGATTCCAGGGGTAGTTAACTCATAAGGGGATGAAACTCCCAAACCGATAGGAAGCAAAAGCCCTATCTTGTTGGCTTCGCTGATTAGGTTTACCAACGCAGCTTGGAAGTGCTGCAGAATCCCAAGGTCGGCGGCCCTAGTCCCTGGTGTTGCCGCCGATTGTTCCCCGATCGTTACTACCCTATCTCCTGTCGGCGCAGCTGGTTCAATAACCTGATCTCCGCTGGAGTTAACGTCTCTGTCACTGTCGTTGCTCATGTTCATGTTCATGTTCTTTAATTCGCAAGGGTTCCTCGAAGTTTTTTGTAAAGCCCCCTTCTTCTAGCGCCAATTGTTGACGATGATTTTTGGATTGCCACGCACTCAACAATTATATCAGTTTAATATAAACAAGAAAATTAAGAAGGCATGCAAAAGACAGGTTTTACGTGGAAAACCCTTGAACGGGAAAAAACCACGGCGCCCCTGGGGGCAGAAAAATAATACTAGGTTTTCGTTGCCTTATTACACGCTTAGATCTCTCTTACAGTTGCTTTCTTTTTTCTCTCTTTTCTGAACCCCCTTCTCGAGGGATAGGTGGTTCTATTTATACATGATATTTAGGGTTTTTCCCTTGATTTTAATCCTACTCATAGTAGGATCTCCTTTCATATTCGTACTTGGAATCCCACGTTGTTACGGATACAGATAGGTCTTCCCCTTTTCCTCCCTTGATTCCTTGTTGTTTATGGGTTTTCTAAAGTGTAGGGTTTATTTCCGTGTTTATGCCGAGTCGGTTTAGGCCCAGTATGCTGGTGCAGCGAGTACATTTATTTCTGGGTTTCGTTTCTTCGGCGACCATATATCTAGATTTGGCGAGTACATATCCAGTTTCGGCGAGCGTGTTTCTGACCTTTTTGGTTTCGAGGTACTTCGATATTGACTTGTCACATTTCCTTTATTGACCCGGTCAATGAGTGACGTGGCCATCTTTATTGACTCTTTTTGATGACTTGTCGGGTTGGCGAATTTATGCATACAACAAAGTATTTCATTGTGATCCAGTTCAATGCACCCAGTGCACTAGATTCTTTTGCTAGAAGACACTCCGATGATTTTAGACTCATCATATCTCATTTGATCCCACTCAAATGCTAGCAAAAGAATTCTACAACTTTAACAAGATAAAGGTGCCCAACCTTTAACTTAAGTTGTGAACAATATTCAAGACTAACTAAAGAATTGTGTCTACCACATACATATCCAGATGTACGAACAATTCTTCTTTTCTCATAGTCTTTAGACCTTATGATTATTTACTTTGACAATTATAATATTAAACTATAAATGCTATAAGATTTGTTAAACCAGAAAACACTTTATTATTATTAAAAAGATTGTTAATTACAACATTACACTCTTGCTATTGAGCATAATTCTAACACGTTCACCACTAAAGGCATAAGAGCCACTAAATGTTTAGGATTAATACACTGATGTATATGGTCCTATGAGCATTCAAGCTAGAGGTGGATATGAGTACTTCATCACTTTCACAGATGATTACTCGAGATTTGGCTATGTGTATCTCATGAGACATAAGTCGAATGCTTTTGACATGTTCAAAGCATTTAAAGCTGAAGTGGAAAATCAGCTAGAGAAACACATAAAAATCTAGAGATCTGATCGTGGTGGAGAATATCTATCTAGTGAATTTCAGCAATATCTTATTGATAATGGAACCATTTCTCAGTTTTCTACACCAAGTACACCTCGACAAAATGGGGTGACAGAAAGGAGAAATAGAACTCTTTTGAACATGGTTAGGTCTATGTTGAGTTATTCAATGCTTCCTAATTCTTTTTGGGGATATGCTTTATAAACTGCAATATACATTCTAAACGATGTATTGATCAGTCTAATTCTATGCTTATATTTTGCCACTTTTTCCTATGTATATGCTTGTTTCTTGGGTCCTTTTGGTGGGTTGATGTGTTTGTTAAGCCTTTGTAGGTCTCTCGGAGAAGATGGAGTCATAAGAGGAAGAAGAGGCTAAATTTTCCATTTACCGCGGCCCCGTGCCGCTCATCAGGAAAGTGCACCATCGGCGGCACGCTAGGCGGTCAAGAAGAATGCATTACCGCAGCCCATACCGCTCAGGAGGCAAGTGCCTCCCAAGCGGCCTACCCAGCGAGCCATATCAGAAGGTTGTCCTTTGGAATTCCGCTGCCCATGCAAGTGCCTGCACAGCGGTACGGGCAGCGGTAATCCGCTTTCCTCGTTTCCTCAGGACAAGGCAGAAGCCCTAAATGAAAGAAAAAAAGAGATATTTAAGAGAAGGACGATCAGCTCGAGAACGGGAGCCACCACAAGGGGATTAGACCCAAAAACACCATTCTTTCACATTGATTCATTCCATTGATTCTTTCATTCACATCATCCATCCTTGGAGGATTCTTGGAAGCAAGAAGAAGGAGATTTCCAGCCAAGAAGCTATCAAGATAAAATATGGGTTTTCTCTACATCTCTTCTATGTTTTTATTCTCTCCATTGATGTGTAACTAAACCTTTATTAGGGGATTGATGTAACCAATTTTGGACAACTCTATGTAATCAATTAGTCTATCTTTTGTTAATCAATTGGGTTTTAGTCTTGTCTATTGAATTAATTGCTCTACATTACTCATTCATATTATTTTGTGGCCTCAATTAATATGGGTTTGTGATTTAGTTTATCCATGAGATTAGGGTTTAGATGTGAATGTCCTTTTCCATTTAAACCATGATCATAAGCTTAATAGACTTTGAAAGTTAATGTTTGCATGGCCTTGTTGCATTGATTTGGCTTAGAGGTTTGTTATAAAGGATTTCGTTAATATTACTTGATACATGGCCTTTGTGCAAGTGGTAGGAAAGAGATTCATTCTTAATTGTTTATCAAAACAAGCCCTAAACTTTATTGAAGTATTTATTGAGACTGGTTGAGAGCATTGAGTGTCTAAGAAAGGTGCATCGATTCCCTAGTTTTTCTCTCCATATATTCATTCCTTGTGTGTGATCTCTGATTTGATTTGATTTGATTTGATTTTAGTCTTTAGTTCAAGTAGTCATAATTTAGGTCAATTTTAGAATTAAACAAATTTCCAAAACAAAGCATTATGCAATTTAGTTTTTCGCACTTAGAGTAATCCTTGCTAGATTAATTGGCTTTGACCGATAGAATCGCCGATCCCAGTGAACGAACTTTCTTAGTAAATTGAACACAGATTTTACTGCATCATGTATCATCTAAGTCGGTTCCTCAAACACCGCATGAGTTGTGGACTGGGCGAAAGCCTAGTTTACAACACTTAAGGATATTTGGTTGTCCTGCACATGTGTTAAAAGGAAAGACAGAAAAGATGGAGTCCCGTTCGGAAACATGCATATTTGTAGGGTATCCAAAAGGGACTAAAGGATATTATTTCTATAGTCCTTCAGATCTTATAGTATTTGTTTCGACAAATGCTAAATTTCTGGAAAAGGACTATATGAATGATTTTGTACCTAAAAGTAGAATTGTCCTGAATGAGATGTCAGGAGATACAATTCCACAAGAGGTTACACAACCTAGCCTAATTGTAAGTTTCGCACCAACACAAAATCAACAACCTACCATTCCTCGTCGTAGTGGGAGGGTTAGTAGACAACCCGAGAGATACATCAGTCTGGGAGAATCAGTGGAGAATCTCCCGGACGACGATGATCCCTACACATATAAGGAAGCAATGGAGGATGTTGATAGTCACCGTTGGCAAAAGGCAATGCAATCTGAGATTGAATCCATGTTCAATAACAAAGTCTGGTCCCTTGTAGACTTGCCTAAAGGGATAAAGCCCATTGGTTGCAAGTGGGTATACAAGAGGAAAAGAGGTATGGATGGAAAGGTGGAAACCTTTAAAGCTAGACTAGTAGCTAAAGGTTACACACAGAAAGAATTTATCGATTACGAGGAAACCTTCTCTCATGTGGCCATGCTTAAATCTATTAGGATATTCTTATCTATTGCAGCATCTCTAGATCTAGAGATTTGGCAAATGGACGTCAAGACAGCTTTCCTTAATGGAAGTCTTGACGAAAGCATTTATATGGTGCAACCAGAAGGATTCATTGAAAAAGGCCAAGTGGAAAAGGTATGCAAGTTGCAAAAATCCATATATGGATTAAAGCAAGCATCCAGATCTTGGAATATAAGGTTCGATCAAGCTGTTAAAGGTTTTAGATTTATTCAGAACTTTGACAAACCCTGTGGTTACAAAAGGATTAAAGGCGACAAGATGGTTTTCCTCATTCTTTATGTTGATGATATACTACTCATTGGAAACGATATAGGTGTATTGACATCAATAAAAGAATGGTTAGCAAAACAATTTGATATGAAGGACTTAGGAGAAGCAAGTTATATTCTCGGTATCCAAGTAATAACGGATAGAAAGAATATAACAATTGCACTATCCCAAGCTTCATACATAGATAAAATATTGTCTAGGTTTTCCATGCAAGATTCTAAGAAAGGTATGTTACCTTTCAGACATGGAATCAAACTTTCTAAGGAACAAGTTCCTAAGAATGAGCATGAAGAGCAATTCATGAGTAGGATTCCATATGCCTCGGCAGTTGGAAGTCTCATGTATGCAATGCTCTACACTAGACCAGATATTTGTTTTGTTGTTGGCATAGTTAGTAGGTTTCAATTGAAACCTGGTCCTGATCACTCGACGACATTCAAGCATATTTTCAAGTATCTCAAGAGACACGAGACAATATGCTTGTATACTCTAGAGGGGATTTGATTCCTATTGGATATACAAATTCTGATTTCTAATCGGATTCTGACTCCAGAAAATCCACATCAGGATTTGTGTTTACTCTAGGAGGAAGAGTAGCCATATTGAGGAGTATCAAGCAATCCTGTATTGCTGACTCCACCATGGAAGCTTGTTAGGTTTCTAGTTTGTGTTGGCATATATTCCATATCAAAATGTGTTTCTTTTGTAATGTTTAGTGGTCCATATGTTGAAGATTTATGAAGACGAAGAAAGTCTTGGCCACAATTCATGCAAAATGCCAGCTTCAAAGAGATATGTGCTTCATTGATCATCAAAGGTAATATAAGACCTCATATCTCTTACAAGGCTAGGCACACACACACACACATGGCATCCTTGTGTGTTCCTTCATGGTTAAACATCATTTATATATCACTTTCACACACTTGATAATATATGCTCATGCATTTATACTATCTTGACAAACTTTGCTTATTGCATGTTCTAGGACTATGTCTAGGAAATAGCATATGTGTGTGTCTTTGTGTTTTTATATTTCCATATTTTTGTATTTGGACTTGAATATGCTCTATTATGATTCCTTATTGAGTTCTGGTGGTTTCGGTTACTCATTCATTTAATTTCGAGTCCAAACGATGTAGCTACGCTACTTTTCGCTCTCATTCGTTGAGTTGACTTCATCGTCATTTTCCGAGATGATTTCTCAACCATTTTTCAAAGTTGTGTAGTCATCATCGTGCGTGAGGTAGTCACGGTTCGTAATCCAAAAATGGATTCAAAATCAAAGGTCGGATGCCCAAGATACGGCTGAAGAACGTGAGGGAGCGCGCGAGAGGCAAAAGTGGCCAACAGGCCACGTGGCCCAAGCCGTGTGGGAGCCGTGGGCCCCATGGCCAAAGAGCCTCTCTGGCCCCGTGTGGCCCACGCGCCCCCCACGGGCTGGGGTGACGCGGCCACTCTTGATTGGTCCATTTTTTCTCCTCCTTTTTAATTCCCTTCATTCCCTCCATTTTGTTTTCAAGAAGAAAAACTTAGAATTCCCGTCAGATTTTTTCTCCTAAATTTTCTCACCTTCCAAACACCATAACTTCTTCATACAGAGTCAGAATTGAGTGATTCAAGTTGGAGATCGTTCATAATCGAGTCCTCTACCTTTTCCAAGTGGTTTGGCAACTGTTTGATTGATGTTCTGGTGGTTCTACACAGAAAACCGAACCAGCTCGTGAATCCAAGGTATTGGTCTAATCTTTGGGATTTCTTCTTTTATAACCTTCAATTTGCTTGGGGTTTCTTTTCTATATATACTTGTATGTTTGGTGAATGCTATTGAGAAAGATATCTTCACAATCAATCCTAATCAAAAGTCTATTTAGAGATATTTGTGAACTAGTGTTAACCCAAAATTGTCACCGGGGTGCAATCTCAAATTAACGGTTTGAGAGAGACCCGGATCTGATTAGACCTGGGCTAGTGGGATGCAGTATACCCCGATATCCCGCTAGTTCTTTGGACTCCGCTAGGTGCGATAGTTACCTACTTGTAACGGACCCAGATCGAGGTAGATTGGGGGTAGCGAGGTACTTAGTGGCCGATACCACGCTGATTCTCGTAAATCAAGTGTTATGTTGGATGTAAGTAGTAAGATGGATAAATTTCTTATATGGTGGATGTATAAAGTAGAAAAACTATTGACATATCAGTATTACAATACTTATATCAGTATTACAGCATGGATAAACTACCGCCTTGTAGGGTCGATTTAGGTACGATCCTTACAACCTGGTATTTGAAATATCAGTATTACAGCATGGAAAAAATAAAGCATATAGGGGAGCAATGGAGATGGAGCTTTTTATGCCTGTCGATAAGTAGAAAAAAGTGAAGTAGGGTTTCGATCCCTTTCCCTGTCATCACATGATCAATATATAGGCTCGCTTTCTTGCTGAGCACTCCTAGAACTTCGGTCTAGGGTTTCCGTGGTGTACGGGTCTTCCTTTGAAGTTTAGCGAATTCGTCGGGACACTGATCTCGAAAGATCAGGTGGTTCCTTCTTTCCCGGTTCCAAATGAGTTGACTCCTATTTAAAATAGGACCCTACAAGGCGGGAAAGAATGCCGCGTTGTATCTTGAGTTTTTATCTTGAACGGTGACGTTTAATATTTGCTTTTATATGTAGTCTGCTCTTCAAGGTGCTCGCCTCCTGCTTCAGCGGGGTCGGTCTACTGGGATCCTGGTGTATATCTTGCCATGTGTATGTCATGAGTTTTGCTGGTTGGGGTACTCCAGGTACCACGCTTCCTTCTTGCTCTTCCTAACCCCAATGTTTACAGATATCGGAGTTCCAGGTATCAGGGTACCAAGATACTCGGGGTAGCTGGATGCCAGGATCTTATGATGGTCGTGTCTTTAAGGCACTTCTTTTTACGGCGTTCTAGTTTTTTCCTGGTTCCGGAGATTTTGGACCTGATCGGGGTGGGTAGAAGCTCCTACTCTAGCCTGTCAGCTAGCAGACGGGGTACCCAGATATCTTTCCCGTTACTACTTTGCATCCCGGCTTTCTTCTTAAAGCTAATGGAAAATTCTTTTTTGGTCCCCGCCATTTTAGGCGGTTAACAGAAGTCCCCTCTGACTTGTCTACCGGTATCTTGCTGGGGTTGGAGTCAAGATCCTTTAGTCCGTTTGAAGGGTTTTCCATCTTGTTCGCTTGTCTAGTCCCGTCCGGCTGGTTTCCATAATCGATGAGAGGATCTTTCTTGGATTTGATAGCATTTAATGCTCGACCCACGTGTTAGATAACGTCTGTCTTCGGATTTTAAACGGGCCGTTTTTGGCTTGATTCCCTTGAAACCGTCATGATTCATCTTCGACTCCGTCCCTTCCTCTACCTTGATAACTGTCCGCCTTTGCCTATAAATGTGCCATTCTTTTTTTTTTTTTCCTCACACGCTCACGCTTATTTGAACCTTTTAGAGCTTCTATTTCTTCTTCTTTCTCCAGCCTTTTCTCTCTAAAAATCTTCCTGGTCTTCCCCTTCTTATTTGAATGGCCTCACCATCTAAAAACCCAGCTTCTACGTCGATCCTCCCAGAAGATGGTCCAGCGGTCTTGGCTACCCCTCAACCTGCTTCTTCGAATCCTCCTGACAGCATTGACGAGATGCTAGACGCGGGGCGAATGGGGTCGGGAGAAGACTCCCCGACGTCTAAAGAGTTGAAGCGAGGTCGGGATGAGGGCGACGTTGCTGATGACAGTACTCTGCTAAAACGTCGTTGTTCTGAAAAGAATCAAGGAACCAGGTCTGGTTCTGGCACTAGGCCCGAAGACCCAGCCCAAATCACTGATGAAAACAACGACGACGTTGAAATCGAGGCGGAGGAAGGGAACACCCTAACTACCGGCCTATCTGGGGTTCAAACAGGCCCATTGTCTTCCTTCCATGACGGTCGGATTATCCTGAATTCCGTGTGTACGTCTGACACCCTTATTCGGTTGAGGAGAACTTTCAGGATACCGGACCACCTTTCGTTGTCTCTTCCTCATCGGGGTTACGATGTTTACGCCCCTTCTGTAGATCGTCTGTTGATCATTGTAGCCGCCTTCAAATGCGGGGCCTGGCTTCCACTTCACCCCTCACTCCGCAGACTACTTGTGGCTTTGGAGCTAGCCCCTCACCAGATTTCTCCTGGGTTTTGGAAATACTTGACGGGGTTCTTGGTGCTCTGGAGAGAACAATGTGAGAGGGATAACTTACAGAGGGAAGCAGGCCTCGACGAGATCCGTTACATTTACCAAGTGGCCAACATGTCACCTCGGGGTCAGTTTTATGTGAGACCCAGTAATAAAATGAAGTTCTTCGTACCTGGGGCAAACGTGAAGTATAATCCACCCTGGAAGGATGAATGGATAGTAGTTGATGGGGAGTGGGGCCGCTCGGTGTACATCGGGGGAACTGAGTACTCCGTACCTACCCAGTTCTCCCCCAAAGAAAAATAAAGTTCGAGGGAGCTGTCTTCTGAATCCAAGGGGATCCTGAAGAGGATCCAGGAGCGGGGCTATATTAACATGAAGTACCCTTCCTGTGACCACTTCGAAGGAGCCCGGCTAGAGAGGTATCTGAGGATATCTATTGCTGAACCCGGTAAGTGACCGTGCTTGGTTAACACCCCTCCTTCATTCTTTCAACGTTGCTTTCTCGCCCCTTTTCTTTTTCTTTTTCTTTTTCTTTTTCTTTTTCTTTTTCTTTTTTTTTTTAACATCTCTTTTCTCTTGCAGTTTCAGCAGTCCCTCCTCTAACATCTTCTCCTGCTATTTTGGAAACACTAATCCCGGTTTCCCAAACACCCTGGTCTCTCATTCCTTCTCCTCCTGGTGCCGAGGTCGCACCCCCCAGCCCCCTCCTCTCCTCCCATCGTGGTGGGGTCGCCGCTTCATTTTCTGGACCCTTTACTGACGAAAATCGTCACCCGTCCCTCTCTTAGCGAGATGTTGGCGAAGGCAGCGAAAGTCAAAACTTCTCCAGTCCCCAAAGCGAAGCCACCCGCTAAGGCTGCTAAACCTACAGTTTCAGCTGCCCATCATCCTTCTCAAATTTCCTCTGCCAAGCATTCCACCAGGGCGGAGAAGGCTAAACCTGCCCGGGTGGACAAAGAAACAGATTCCCACTCTAGAGCTCCCCATGCTAGCCTTCCATCCGGGTCAAGGTCACAGGATAGCAGCCATGACGAAATCGTCTCTAAGTTTATCGCGGCGTGTCCTAGTGGGGGGTTGCAGTCAATGTCCTATCTGCCTACTAAGATTCTGGCTACCAAAGGGGCTTCTCTGCTCGTCGAGGTATGATCTCACTTCTTTTAAGTTGGTATACATATATGTATATTTTGGTATCCCATTGACTGTTTATTATTTTTCAGGGTTTCAAGTTTGTCTTAACTATCGGGCAATAGGTGGCAACTTTGAAGGAGGCCAATCTGGCGCTTCAGGCTAGATTGAAAGAGGCCTATGCCGATCTAACCCGGACTGAAGACAACGCCACTACCCTAGTCCAGGCTACAACTGAGTCTGAATCCAGGAGGTAGGCTGCTCTGGTGGAATTGGAAAGGATGCGGCGTGCCTATGATATGGAGACTATCATCTTCACCCGGCGCAAAGCTAAGAGGGAGTTCGTCAAGGCAGAGATGGTAGTCCTTTTGGATGAGAACCGGTTCCTACGTGGTTCCGTGAAGGTTTTAGAATCCCGGATGAACTCTTCCTTCACGGATGGATATTTTACTGCCTCCTACGAGGTTGCCAAGGCCTTCACTCATCCTTTCAACTTACTGACTCCTCTTGGTAAGGATTAGGACCACATTATGGCTAAGGCTACTAGTCTTTCAGATGCTGATCCTAATCAAGGAGGTCCTTCACATGAGGTTGTCATCCCGGACCCATCCTCTAACCTACCTGGCTATAATGGCTCACTCGGGATTGAGGCTCAAGATCCCCCTTCTGCTTCAGCCGACCTAGGATAGCCTGCTCAGCACATAGAGGAAGTAGGTTCTCCAGTTGCAGCTAGCTCATTTGAAGGAAAGCATGTAAGGATTCCCATATATTGATTAGCTTATTTCGTGGACAAGCCACATGTTGGGGTTGAAAATGTAAGGGTAGTTTAGGATTGAACTTCATGCTCGAAGGCCCTTACAAGACCTCGAGGTACAAGCACGCCAAAGGTACAATTTCTAGTGCTTGGTTTTCCTTGAAGAGATTTAGTTAGCACACACATACTTAGCATACTTGATCTTGTGTGCATACTCTTCACATGTCACTTTACACACTAACACTTTGTTTGATATCTTGTTGTGTGTATATGTGCTTAGTAATTCGTTTCCCGACATTGTTCGGAAACGTCCGCGCTTGCACCAATGAGTGCTTGGTTTCGCGCGAAGACCGCCCACGGAGAATGCCATTGGCTTCTCCTTGGTTTTCACCATTGTTGGTAATCGGCGGTTATGATTGGTGGCCTGGCCACCGAATGAAACCGCTGTTTGCTTCCAGATGTGCCTGGAGCAATTTTGCGGTCACGAACGACGGTCACGACCGCCGTTCGAAACTGCCATTCATACCTGATCAATTTTAATCTCTCGGGTTTAATTCGACGATTGGATCGGCGGTCACGAAACCGTCGAATGAAACCGCCGTTGATGCTCTGTTCTTCACGGGCTCAATTCGGCAGTCGTGATCGGCGGCCTGGCTGCCGATTAAAACCGCCGATCGGTGCGTTTCAGGGGCAAACTTGTCTTTTCACATGCTCAATTCTTGATGTCTATAAATATCTTACTTTCTCATTCTCTGATCAAGTTCTTTGAGTTATTAGAACCCTAAACTTCAAAGAGAGATTTTTGAGAAAAAATCAAATCAAGAACTCACCTTTAAACACTCAAATCAAATCCTTTTTGCATCAAAGTTCATCTTGCATTCATCTATGATTGGGTTTGCATCATCACAACATGCTTGGTAAGATTTTGATTAATTTCATCTTATTTTAGTATTTTACTATCAAGCATATTCTCTTTTAATTACTTGTATGTTTTTGATCATATGATAAATACAAGATTAGAGAATTAATTGTGATGAATTGATTGAGTGTTGTTTTGTGCTAGCTAATTAGGTTTTTGACTAATCTTGATTAGCTAAGCTATTTGACATGTCATTTAGCAATTGATATCTAGGATTAATTTATATTGATTATATCATCATCCTAGATAAGCATCTAAGGTTACCTAGCCTTGTTTGTTATTTGAATATTTATACATATTCACATAGGTTGCATAATCTCTTCATAGAGAATTAAGTCTTAAGGCTAAGGTTGCTTAGGCCTCAAGCAATTAGGACTAGAGCCACTTTTAAAGGCCCGAGTGGTAGAAGTGGGGGGTTATTGACCGGAGTGTTAGACGAGGTCTACATAGGTTGTAAACTCCATTTCGATTAGTGGATTTCGAGGTCCGAGTGTGGCGCACTAAACAGCCCGTGGTTTTTCCCAGTGGTTGGGTTTCCACGTATACATCAAGTGTTATTTAAATTCAGCACTATATTACACTTGCTTGTATTTTTGACTTGCTAGGGGTATTTTCGTAAAATTGACATGCACGCGAAAATTGGGTAATAATTAGATAAAATCTATTCACCCCCCTCTAGATATATATATCGAACACACCGTGTATTTGTTTCAAAGCAGACAGGAGGAGAGCAGATGGAGGGATCCCGGCAGGAAACGTACGCGGGAGAAGGGGGCGACACATGACTTTACCTTTTACTTTAATGAGATTTGCCTTGTAAATTATTTGTAGCCTTGTAACGGGGATTGGGCACCCTGCTTGACTTAATGAATTCCATCCCCTTTTTTTTTTTGCGATTATTTCCTTTCTCCATACGCTTGTTTGTAAACTTATGCCTTACTCAAGAGAGGGACTTGTATGTTTGTACGTGATCCAAGTAAGGATTACCCTGATTCATGTATAGCTTAGCTCTCTCCTCAACTTGCTGTTGGATAATCCCCATTAGTAGTAATCGGCTACTAGATACTCAATGTTACGATCATTGTCCGTTTTTCCTTTGCGACTTCCTCGTCGGGAATTTTGATGATGGAGTCATCTTAGTCGCCCATCGGGGTGAAATGTCCGGCCCCTGGGAGTGATGGCCCAGTTTCTTGATACGTAGTCTTGAACGGCTACTTGGTTTTTTGGTGAACCGTCTTGGTAAGCAGCCAAGGCCACTTTGACACCAGGTTCATCCTGAAAGGGGTATTCCTCGTCCGAGGCTTCAGGAGGCCCATATAGGTTCTCCTGGTCTTGATAAGATAGATCCTGGCGGGTGACTACACCTCTTATGCGTTTGAACACCAGGTCCTTCATGGAGGAGGGTATACCCCGACCAAGGCAGCAGGAATGCCATATGGCTTTTCCTGGTCTTGAGGCGAGAAAGGAGCGATGAAGACTTGCTAGGCGAAATTAGGAACACAAAAACTGACTTTATTGATTCTCAAAAGCAAATACAAAGTCGAAAAGGTCGAGGTATATACATCAGAATTATACCTGTAAGGATTCCCATATATTGATTGGCTCATTTCGTGGACAAACCACATGTTGGGGTTGTTTGTGTAAGGGTAGTTTAGGTGTCTGATCTTCAAGCTCGAAGGCCCTTCCAAGACCTCAAGAGACAAGCACGCCAAAGGTATAATTTCTTGTGCTTGGTTTTCTTTGAAGAGATTTAGTTAGCACACACACACTTAGCATACTTGATCATGTGTGCATACTCTTCACATGTCACTTTACACACTAGCATTTTAATTGTTATATCTTGTTGTATGTATATGTGCTTAGTAATTCATTTCCCGATAGTGTTCGGAAATGTTCGCGCATGCACTAGAATGTGCTTGGTTTTGCGCGAAGACCGCCCATGGAGAATGCCCTTGGTTTCTCCTTGGTTTTCACCTCTGTTGGTGATCGGCGGTTATGATCAGCGGCCTAGCCGCCAAATGAAACCGCCGTTTGCATCCAGAAGTGTCTGAAACAATTCTGCGGTCAAGATCAGTGGTCACGACCGCCGTTTGAAACCGCCGTTCATACCTGATCGATTTAATATCTCGGGTTTGATTCAGCGATTGGATTGGCGGTTACGAAACCGTCGAATGAAACCGCCGTTGTTCCCATGTTCTTCTCGGGTTCAATTCGGCGGTTATGATCAGCGGCCTGGCCACCGATCGGTGCGTTTCATGGGCAAACTTATCTTTTCACATGCCCAATTCTTGATGTCTATAAATATCTTACTTTCTCATTCTCTGATCAAGGTTTTTGAGTCTTTAGAACCCTAAACTTCAAAGAGAGATTTTTGAGAAAAAATCAAATCAAGAACTCACCTTTAAACACTCAAATCAAATCCTTTTTGCATCAAATTTCATATTGCATCTTCTATGTCTATATAGAATGCATCCACGATTGGGTTTGCATCATCACAACATGCTTGGTAAGATTTTGATTAATTTCATCTTATTTTAGTATTTTACTATCAAGCATATTCTCTTTTAATTTACTTGTATGTTTTTGATCATATGATAAATACAAGAATAGAGAATTAATTGTGATGAATTGATTGAGTGTTGTTTTGTGCTAGCTAATTAGGTTTTTGATTAATCTTGATTAGCTAAGCTATTTGACATATCATTTAGCAATTGATATATAGGGTTGATTTAAATTTATTATATCATCATCCTAGATAAGCATCTAAGGTTACCTAGCCTTGTTTGTTATTTGAATATTTATACATATTCACATAGGTTGCATAATCTCTTCATAGAGAATTAAGTCTTGAGGCTAAGGTTGCTTAGGACTCAAGCAATTAGGACTAGAGCCACTTTTAAAGGCCCGAGTGGTAGGAGTGGGGGGTTATTGACCGGAGTGTTAGACGAGGTCTACATAGGTTGTAAACTCCATTTCGATTAGTGGATTTCGAGGTCCGAGTGTGGCGCACTAAACAGCCCGTGGTTTTTCCCAGTGGTTAGGTTTCCACGTATACATCAAGTGTTATTTAAATTCCGCACTATATTACACTTGCTTGTATTTTTGACTAGTAAGGGCATTTTCGTAAAATTGACTTGCATGCGAAAATTGGGTAATAATAGTTAAAATCTATTCACCCCCCCCCTCTAGATATATTTATCATACACATCGAGCGTTTATTGTATTACTTTCAATACCAACCGAGCTAACATTCTTCTTAAAATCTTGAGACTAAGTCCTCCTAGAGTGACCCCTCTTCCCAAGGTGACATACCGGGTACTCAACTTCATTTCCAAACTGTTCTACGGGATACTTCACAAACCATTCTCACTCTTCTCCCATTATGTTCTCAAATTATGCCTCCCCGATACCCGGCTTATGGATAACGTGGGCATATTGCCTTGCTAACGTAGCAGGGTTGGCAGACACTACATAACATGTGCGGGTTGCTTGCTGGTCTCCCCTGACTTCTCGTACTTTGGTCCCAACTGGAAATTTTAGGACATTGTGATAAATGGACAGGACTCCCCGGATACCTGACAAGAAAGGTCTTCCCAAGATCGCATTATAGGCGGATGGGGTATCTACCACAATGAACTCAGTCATGATGTTCTGCTGAAGGGGGGCTTCTCCAATTATCACGGGCAAGATGTGTGTTCCTATTGGCATCACGGAGTCCCCGGTAAATCCGTATAGAGGTGTAGTGCAACTGTTGTAACAAGGATTTTTAAGGTTGAGTTTTTCCAATGCTCCTTTAAACAGGATATCCACACTACTTTCGGTGTCTATCAGGATGTGGTAGACCCAGTAATTGGCAATCTGGACTGTGATCACCATTGGATCGTCGTGGGGTTGCGCCATGTTATAAGCATCATCCTCAGTGAAAATGATCTGAGCGGACCATGGGTACTCCCAAGTCCCTCGGGATACCCGGAACACATCTTGGCCAGCAACGAGCTTCGGGATCTTCTTAGCATGGTTCTTTCTTGAATTGTTGGAAATCCCGGCTAGAGTTGGCCTCCACTAATGGTATGGATGACTTGGATCTGTTGCATTAAATCCTTCCCTTCGTCTTTCCTCCTTTCTTCTGCATCCCGCATTTCCTTCTGTACTTCCTTTCCCATTTTGATGCTGTCCCGTACTTGTTGCAGGAATTCAGTTAAAAGTCCCCCTTTCACCAATCCTTCGATCTGGTTGTGGAGGCTATAGCATTCAGATGTGTTGTGCCCGATATCCTCATGAAAGTCGCAATACTTGTAACGATTTCTTTGATCAGCCGAGACTTTTATTGGATCGGGCTTCCTGAGTAAACCCTTATCATGAATGGCAAGGTATATGGTTTCCCGAGAGGCATTGAGAGGAGTGTTATGGTTGTACCAATCTTCCTCAGTTGATATGCGGGCTACCTCTCTTAGCGGAGGGATTGCTCCGGGTGGAGTCCCTTTAGCAAGGTACCTTTCCCAATATTGAGGAGGCGGGGCCTGTATGTCGATCAATTCGGAAGAGGGTTCTGGACTCTCTTCGTAGGTGCCGACTTAGGAGATTCCTTCTTAGACCACTTGGATGACCGGGCTTTGTCGTGTTCAACCTTAATTCGGAGCTGTTCATTTATGTCTACCTGCTCTAACGCCCTATCATAGGCCTCCTAGTATGTTTCAGGCGGGTGTTTGGCAAATGATCGGAATAACCTGCCAGTCCACAAGTTCCTTCTGAAGTTGGCAAGGGTTTCCTTCTCGGTGAACACTTCCATCTGGACCACCTCCTTATGAAACTTCTCTACGTAAGATCTCAGCGTTTCACCCCGTTCCTGGATTACATATTGCAGTAGGACGGGATCCTTGGGGCGAGGCTTGATCCCCTGAAATTGAGCACAAAAATCGGTAGTGAGCTTTGTAAATGAATCCACACTTCCCGGGGGTAACTTTCTGAACCAAGTTTTAGCACAGTCGGTCAGTGTTGAAGGGAACATCCTGCACATGGCTGACCGGGTAGCATTCTGGATTTCCATCTGGTGGATAAAACTCTCCATGTGACTCACGGGATCCTTTGATCCGGAATACTTCTCAGTGGGCATTTTGAACTTGGGGGGTAACTCGGCCTCCCGAATCCTCCTGGAAAAAGGCGCGTTCATCTCCCCTAGGGGGTTCTTCCGAGTACCCCGTTATTTCACTTTCTTCAGTTCCTCGAGCTCCTTCGCCATTTTGGCCATCTGATCCTCAAGGCATTTAGATCCTTGATGGAGGTGTTTAGATCTGTTGTGTTCGGATCGTGCTACTGAGTCTTCATTGTCCGAGGTTTCTGATTCCCCGGTAGGTTCCTTACGCTCTTTTTCCCGACAACCGGTACCCCGCTGATCCCTCCTGGATCTTGTACTGCTACCTACGTCGGGATGAGGATCCCTTTTTCTTACCGCCGGCCTGGTTGTCGACTGGGCCTTTCTTGGCGGGATATCCATAGCTGATTTTGCCAACCGGTGTCTTAGATCTTCAGGATGATTATGCACGGGTAAAGGTGGTCTGAGTCTATCAAAAACCGGTGCCCGGGTATTTGGTCCAGTCCCTTCTGTAAGTCGAGGTGCCTCAAAGGGTATCCCTTGGGCGATCATCCGAAGGTGGATGCTTTCCACGTAGGCAGAGGCATGTTGCTCTATGGCCTCCCTAGCCGCTTCTGGGACCACGGGGTCCGATGGTGCTGATCCGGGATTTGGTGATGGGACTGGTGCCAGGATCTGGCTTCTGGTTCCCTTCCTTTTCCCTTGATTTCTCTAGGTGGAAGCGAGGGAATGAGGCCCTGAGTTTACGGGTTACCCCTGGGAGGATCGGAGCCTCATCTTCTATCTTCTATGTTCTATCTTCTATCTTCTTCTGAGTTGAATCTTTAAAGTTTGTTAATGGTGGGGGGTTCGTTTCCCACAAACGATGCCAAAGTGTTAACCCAAAATTGTCACCGGGGTGCAATCTCAAATTAACGGTTAGTGAGGGACCCGGATCTGATTAGACCTGGACTAACGGGATGCAGTATACCCCGATATCCCGCTAGTTCTTTGGAATCCACTGGGTGCGATAGTTACCTACTTGAAACGGACCCAGATCGGGGTAGATTAGGGGTAGCGAGGTACTTAGTGGCCTGATACCCCACTGATTCTCGTAAATCAAGTGTTATGTTGGATGTAAATAGTAAGATAGATAAATTTCTTATATGGTGGATGTATAAAGCAGAAAAACTGTTGACATATATATATGTTGATTTAGATACGATCCTTACGACCTGGTATTTGAAATATCAATATTACAGCATGGAAAAAATAAAGCATATAGGGGAGCAATGGAGATGGAGCTTTTCGTGCCTGTCGATAAGTAGAAAAAAGTGAAGTAGGGTTTCGATCCCTTTCCCTGTCATCACATGATCAATATATAGGCTCGCTTTCTTGCTGAGCACTCCTAGAACTTCGGTCTAGGGTTTCCGTGGTGTACAGGTCTTCCTTTGAAGTTTAGCGAATTCGTCGGGACACTGATCTCGAAAGATGAGGTGGTTCCTTCTTTCCCGGTTCCAAATGAGTTGACTCCTATTTAAAATAGGACCCTACAAGGTGGGGAAGAATGCCGCATTGTATCTTGAGTTTTTATCTTGAACGGTGACGTTTAGTATTTGCTTTTATATGTAGTCTACTCTTCAAGGTGCTCGCCTCCTGCTTCAGCGGGGTCGATCTACTGGGATCCTGGTGTATATCTTGCCATGTGTATGTCACGAGTTTTGCTGGTTGGGGTACTCCAGGTACCCCAATTCCTTCTTGCTCTTCCTAACCCCAATGTTTATAGATATCGGGGTTCTAGTTATCGGGGTACCAAGATACTTGGGGTAGCTGGATGCCAGGATCTTATGATGGTCGTGTCTTTAAGGCCCTTCTTTTTACGGCTTTCTAGTTTTTTCCTGGTTCCAGAGATTTTGGACCTGACCGGGGTGGGTAGAAGCTCCTACTCTAGCCCGTCAGCTAGCAGACGGGGTACCCGGATATCTTTCCCATTGCTACTTTGCATCCCGGCTTTCTTCTTAAAGCTAATGGAAAATTCTTTTTTGGTCCCCGCCATTTTAGGCGGTTAACAACTAGTTTCCATGATTCTAGGTTTTTCACATGATTGTGAGTTGTATTGTGATTAGGTTGATATCTTAGGTTGTTTGTGACTTGATTGAATCAATTTTTTGATAAATGACCTTGAGATTTGATTTGATCCTTTGATTGATGAAATCTAGGATTATTGTATTTGTATGTGTTTTAGAGTAATCTAGGGTTTAATTGATTTACATCTTAAATCCTTGCTCTATATTTTTTGCTAGAATATTGATTGATTTAATCTCATGTATCTAGCATTTTATTGTATGTTGATAGCATCTTGAACTTGTACTTCATGAATATATTTTGTTCAAGTGTTGTATGTGTGAATGAGACTTTGAGCTTATGTGTTTGGTGTTTACACATACTTTAGGTTTTATTCTTGTATTTTGCATCTAGACTTTTATTACTTGTGATACCACATGTTTAGGTCTATTTGTACCATGGAATGTATTGATCACATGTTCTATGTTGAATTGGTTGTTTGCATCATTTGCATTCACATGACCACACTAAGAAGTCCTTGTAAAGGCATGAAGTCTTGGTTAGAGTCGAGATGACTCGGATAGCCAAGCAAAAAGTCTTGTCTAGAGTGATCGGACCAAAATTGATATGATTTTGGCCCTCATTTCCTTCTCCTTTTGCTTAATTCTCGGGCATTATCCCGTGATTTAATGGTGTAAATTAAGTGTTTTTAGATATTTACAGAATTCAGGGGTATTGAGGTAATATTGGAGAAATAGGGGCAAAAGCGTAAAATGTGAAGAAGGTTTGGAGTTATCGCAAACTCAGAGGAGTTCAGGGGTCCTTTACGTAAATTGCCAAGCAAATCAGCAAGTGCGCCACGTCACCCATACAAAACGGTGCGTTTTAGGTTAATGGGCCTCTGATTGCACCTCAAGGCAGTGCTAAGTGCACCCAAAAGAGAAGCAGCCCATGCGCATTAGTGAAACGGTACGTTTTGGGGTTGTGGGATTCTAAACGCACCCCACGCGTCTTCTAAGCGTACCCTAGGAGAGACAAAACAACAGCTGTCTTCGTGCACCCCCTCCTCAGTGCTAAATGCACCCCTTTCACCTGTTCATCTTCTTTAACCTCGCGAACAGCCATGGCACAAACCCTAAGCCATCGCCGCCGCCTAAATGATGCCGAAAATCGAGCTACCGTCGGTCAGTTTTCGACCCAAATGAACGGCGAACCGACCGACTGCCTGATCGTTCCTTTTTCAGGCCACCAATCGGTCGGAATCGATCTCCTCCTCCCCACGCCTCCTTTGCCCGTTTGATCGCCACATGTCCCTCCCTTGTCGCCATTTGGTCCTTTGTTGTCGCCATGGCGACAGGGAGTTGATATCCACTCTAGATGTGTCGCCATTTGCGTCGCCCAAGCGTCGCCATGAACCCAAAGTAGAGACCTCTTCTCTGTCAAAAACTGATTGGGTGTGCAAATTACACAATGACCCCCTCTATTGGACTAAATGGTAATTTGCCATCTAGGAGGGGGTTTTGGTAATTTACCACCCGTGACCTAATTTGAAAAGCCTATTAATTCATCACTATTTTCCTCTTTTGAAAACTCTTGACATATCTTGTGAATCAAGAAACCTCCTTTCTCCACCATTCCTAATCCCACCATTCTCCTCTCCAAGAAACACTTAGATTACCTCACCACAAACACTCCTCTCTTTTCATCTTCTCCACCCATTTCCTTTGTCACTCTCCATATGACTCCACCTATCTAGACATATCCCCAACACCCACTCTTGCACAAGATTCAAGCAAGGAAGCTCAAGGAAGGATTAAACTTACCAAAGAGACCTAAGGGTGATTTCTCTACATTTTACTTCCTTTTCTTGTTTGTAATTATGTGTAATTAAACCCCCATTTTAGGGGATGATTTGAGAAGACTTTTTGGACATGAGTATTTATTAAAGCTTTGAATATTATGTTTGCATGATTATAGTTTTATTTACTTTTTAATTAGATCTTGCACTTATGTGATTAAATGAGTATTGACACACTTGTTGATTATAATCTGTTGTAGGATTTATTTGTGATAAAATTGATTGAGTTATTGACACACTTGATTGATTATAGCACATAGTGAATAGGATAGGCTTTGTGAGGGGTGATCAACCTCTATTGCCTAGGCCATTCGATCGTCACTAACCGATCCCGCCGTGACCCCCTCTAATTAATCGGTTAGGCATTGCGGTGGGAAGTTGCTTAGGGTTCGTAGTGACGGTCTAAGCAACACTTTCGAATGAGATCGGTCCTTGATTGTGTAGATAGCGCATTAAAGAAGTCTTGTATGAATTGCTCATAGTCCATTAGCTACTCTATCATTTTCCTAGAATTTCTATTAATTGTTTAATCCATTTTCTTATCTAGGTTGTTTGTATTGGATTCCTATCTCCATTCATATTCTCTTTAATTTCTTGTAATTTACTTTTCATGTATTGTTTGGTGGTTTCTCAAACCACAATTTATCAAACTTAACATGGTTTATTTTCTTGCACACTAGTTAGACTAATTTAGATTAGATAGCAAATCGATTAATCTAACCTAATCCCTATGGAACGAATCTTAAGCTTACCGCTTTACTAGTTTTCAAAACTTAAAGTATATTGCGTAAGAATTCATTTATAAATATCTTTTTGATAATTCGCAATTTGGTAACGACACGAAAAGCGAGTCATCATAGAGTCGGGATGACTCGGATAGACAAGCAAGAAGTCATGGCTAGAGTCAGGAGGACTCGGATAGTCATGTATAGGAGGCTCCCTAGAGGCATGAGTGCTTTGGATAGGGAGTTGGCTATTATATTGGTAGGCCTAGGCGTATGGTTTGACATAGACTCCAAAAGAGCGGGGTACACGGGAGGTGTATGCACTCTTGAAGAATTTCTAATCTTCCATCGATGTTGGTTTTGTGTGTTGTCCAATATATGGTGGTTCCGCATCATTGAGGGATTTCATACTTTCCAATAGGGTTGGGTAGACTTAGACTCCACTAGGTTGGGTGAGCTAAAGATTGGTCACTTTGTGGATTCTTTATTTTTATCATCCAATATATATATATAGTACCCTAATAGTTGTATTTCAACCCGTGGATGTTTCCTCCTTGGAGGTTTTACCACATTAAAAAATCTCTTGTGTTAATTCTTCCTATCTCTATCTTTTATATTTTATTTGTGTATGTTATTATCTTGTTTCATATTATTCACTTATGATATATAGCGAAGCAAGTATTTGTAAAGTGTGATTTGTGGATTCATTCTTTTGATCATTTTTGTATATATGATTCTTTTATATATTGTAATTTTTTGTATAGTGATATTTGATCACTCTTGTAACTCATTGAACATCTATTGAAATACAAGTATTCTTTGTTGTTGTGTTTATTTGTTCTTATACCTCACACAACTAGATGATATACATTGACCTTGTTCACATGATTATATTCTCATATTGTCTATGTATGTCTTTCTTGATTTATTTTGTTGTGTGTAAGGCTACCTTGAGGGACAAACGAAAGTTTGTTCAAGGGATTGAAAAAAAGGTGTAAAAACCTATTCACCCCCCCTCTAGATATGCCTTAAGCAATTTTCAAAGCTGAGTATGTTGCCGCATGCGAAGCTGCCAAAGAGGCTGTTTGGCTCCGCCAATTCTTAATTGACTTATAAGTGGTTCCTAGTGCGAATAACCAGAACACTATCTACTGTGACAACTGTGGAGCAGTGGCTAATTCGAGAGAACTAAGAAATCATAAGAGAGGAAAACACATTGAAAGGAAGTATCATCTTCTTAGGGAGATTGTGCATAGGGGTGACGTGACGATTACTAAAATCGCGTCAGCAGATAATCTAGCAGATCCCTTCACAAAGGCTCTACCCTAGAAAATTTTTGATGGGTACCTAGAGAACATGTGAATAAGAGATATGACACATTTGCTATAGCGCAAGTGGGAGATTGTTAGGATTATGCTCAATAGCAAGAGTGTAATATTGTAATTGACAATCTTATCATATTAATAAAGTGATTTCTATTTTAACAAAATCTTATAGCATTTATAATTATAATTGTCAAAGTAAATAATCATAAGGTCAAAAGACTATGAGAAAAGAAGAATTGTTCGTACATCTGAATATGTATGAGGTAGACACAATTATTTAGTTAGTCTTGAATAATGTTCACAACTTAAGTTAAAGGTTGGGCACCTTTATCTTATTAAAGTTGTAGAATTCTTTTGCTAGCATTTGAGTGGGATCAAATGTGTTATGATGAGTCTAAAATCATCGGAGGGTCTTCGAGTAAAAGAATCTAGTGCACTGGGTGCATTGAACAGGATTACAATGAAATACTTAATCTAGAACCGTCAGTAGATAAAAGTTTTTTTATTATCAGGACAATCGGAGAGTCTATCTTAATCTTGAGATAAATGATGGTCTTATGGTTACAAGTGTTATCATTTGAGCTATCAATGAGTACGGTTATATAACATAGTCTATCCTCGATAGTTTGGTGGTATTCATTTGCTAATCGGTAGAGGACTTCACTTTTAGATATGGACATCATGACTCCATTTATTAAATGTGAGTAGAATATCATCATATGGATATTTTGAGGTATTGGATATTAAATCTTAACGTTGAGTTTTCAATAGTGACTATTGAAAGATGACTTATGGACAAGTCATAATATATATCCAAGTTCAAAATGTGGTCATATGAGTAAAAATGGTAACTTGGAGAGTTATAGGCAGTCTATGAGCTCTTGGCGATTACTGATATTCTTCACGAGGATTCACTATCTCCTATAAGATTGTCTAAGGTATGAGAATCATTTACTTATTCTATCTTTATTTAAGAGTGCAATTTTAGTTCTTTAGTGGAATGAACTAAAATTAATAGATTAAACCTAAGTGAATCATCTGTTGATTGAGATTGGGTTATGTCTATTGAAGCTTAAATTTAGACAAGCCCGGCAAGATCCTCAATCCACACGGACTTGCATGGATCACTTGATATATGCTACCGGATTAATTATGGGTCCATCTAGAATTGTATTAAGGCATGTGGACTTGTTTCTTTTAGTAAGAATGGGCCTAGTTCACATGTGGGCCTTTTAATTAAAGGTCCAATGGATTTAATAAAATGAAAAAAAAATATTTGGGCCTATCTTTGTGTATAGGCGGCAAAAATAGCCTAATATATTATTTTATTTTATTATTTGATTAAATGGAAATTAATTAATTGGTTGATTAATTATTTAATTAAGAATCAAAATCTTAATTTTTTCTGACTAGGAAATATGTTTCTTAGTGTTATACTATTGGTAGTAGTATAATAAATATAAAAGACTTTATTTGGTAAGTAGATAAATAAGGGATTTATTTATCTAGTCAAATAAGGAAGTCTTTTATATAGTCATAATTGAATAATACACTAAAGAGTTGGATTAGGGTTTGGATTCTAAAAAATGATAGGAGTGTGGGTGAAACACAAATCCTCTTATAGTGAGGATTTCGGCCACCTACAAGTCTCCTTATCATAGAATGCGGCAACCCTAGTTATTTTAGGGTAAGGAATTCAGCCACCCTAGTTGCTTGGCTTGAGAGTTATTTTTCTTTTGCTTGAAAAATAAAATCCAACTCTAGACAATAGTGTGAGAATTCGGCCAAGAGGAAAAGTGAGAAGAGATCGTTCTTATTTCGATAGTGCACTAGTAGCTTTTTCATCAAAAGGCTTTGTGCACAATTTCGAATAAGGTTCACGCGAATTTCGATCTAAGGATTGTGAATTCAAAAGTGACTGGAACGTTCTTTGTAATCTCTTGGAACTTATAGTGACTAACGAAAAAGAAAAAGCTTTTTTTTTTATCCATCGTCAAGTATACAATTCAAAGAGAAGGGAGACCACGCTCCTAGGTGATTCACGTTCGTGATTGGATTGAAAGATCTTACGGATTACCATCGACGCAACATCAATCGGATCACGCGACAAAGGTACGATACTTTTAATCATATATGTTAATTAATTAAAGGGTTAAGGTTCAACTTATGGAAAAAATTTAAACTATACTAAAACCTTTTTTAGTCTCGCTTCCGCTGCGTGCATGCGTTTTTCCCTACAAGAGAGATCATTATCAACAACCAAGACAATCACAAAGACATGGGAAAGCTCAAATGCATACTCAAGGTTATGGTATGATTCCTAACTTTATTCTTTCATGTCATTTTTGTAGTATTGATGGTCACATTAGACCAAATTGCTTTCATCATATCAAAATGCGTAGAATTGAAAGCATGATAGGAAAGAAAAAGGCTAGAGCCAAGAAGCATGTCCTTAGGAAAAATGAAACAAATTTGCATGATCCTAGGACATCTAGAGCCCATGTACCATTGACCACTAAGAAAGAAAGTGTTTCACCTAGGAGGATTAGAAGAGATGCTTTATTTTTGCTATGTTGCTCAAATTGCCTTGAAGGCAAATTCTTCTAATTTTTGGTACTTAGATAGTGGGTGCTCTAGGCACATGACGAGAAATAAGAGTTTCTTCGAGACTCTTGTCATGGAGGAAGGGGGATGTGTCACCTTTGGTGATGGATCCAAAAAGAGAGTTGTAGGGAAAGGAACCATTTCCATTCCCGGATTATCCTCCTTGTCCAATGCTTTATATATTGATGGTTTGAAAGCCAATTTAATAAGCATTTCTCATCTTAGTGATGAAGGATTTTTCGTCTTATTTAGTAAAGATGATTACTCAATCCTAAAGCCCGATGGACAAATCTTATTGAAAGGTATGAGATCTAGCGACAATTGCTATTGTCTTGAGGCTAGAGTTGTCTCTTGTAATATGTCCAAGGATTAGCAAATTGAGTTGTGGCATGAAAGACTTGGCCACATGAACTATCAGGATTTATGAATTCTAGATAAGTTCAATGTTGTGCGTGGCCTTCCCAAGCTTGGGAAGAAAGTCAATGGTGTTTATGGATCTTGCCAACAAAGGAAACAAACCAAGAGCATGCACAAAAAGGGCAAGTATCTCTCCACTAAGGAGCCCCTAGAGCTTCTCCATATGGATCTTTTGGGTCCCATGCAAACCAAGAGTTTAGGTGGAAAGAGATACATTTTTGATTGTATTGATGATTTCTCTAAGTTCACATGGACATATTTTCTTAGAGAAAAATCCAAAAATTTTGATAAGTTTAAAATACTTTGCAATAAACTTGAAAATGAAAAAGACTAAATTATTAAAAGCATTAAATGGATTAGAAGTGACCATGAGATAGAGTTTGAGAATGCTTATTTTGAAAGCTATTGCAATAGCTCAGGCATCTCCTATGAGTTTTCAGCTTTTAGGACACCTCAACAAAATGAAGTTGTTGAGAGAAAGAATATGGTCCTTTAAGAGATGGCCCGTGTGATGTTGCTTAGCAATAATTTCCCTAGGAACCTATGGGTCGAAGCCGTCAATACGGCTTGCTATATTGGAAATAGAGTCTTCCTAAAGCCCGGCACTAGGCAAACCTCCTATGAGTTATGGAGAGGTAGAAAGCCAAATGTTAACTACTTCCACACTTTTGGAAGCAAGTGCCACATTTTAAATGACCATGATCAACTTGGCAAGTTTGATGCTAAGAGTGATGAGGGTATCTTTATTGGCTATGCCTTGAATAGTAAAGCCTATAGAGTTTTCAATTTAAAGACTCGGAGCGTCATGGAATCATCAAATGTTGTCTTTGATGATAATAGGCTCAACTCTAGTGACCATGAGGAAGAGGTTGTTGTAGTAGATAACTCTCTTTTGGAGAAAGTTATGGAGACTCCTATTGTTGGGACGTCTAACCTTGATGAAGAGGACACACAACCTCTTGATAGAGTTCTTCTCTTAAACTCTAATGAACATGCTCCATGGGTTAGAAGACTCCATAACAAAGATGATGTTATTGGAGATGTGAATGAGGGTGTTAGAACTAGGCGTCAAACAGCTAATCTTATTAGCTACACATGCTACACCTCTCAAATTGAGCCCAAAAAGGTTGATGAGGCCTTAAAAGATGAATTTTGGGTTCTTACCATGCAAGAAGAGCTAAACCAATTCGAAAGGAATGAGGTTTGGGCTCTAGTTCCTAGGTCTAAGACCACTAATGTCATAGGCACAAAATGGATATATATGAACAAATCCGATGAGGATGGCAACATTGTGCATAACAAGGCAAGACTTGTTGCGCACAAGGGTACTCTCAAATTGAGGGTATTGACTTTGATGAGACATTTGCTCCCGTTACTCGTTTAGAGTTTATTAGGCTTCTCTTGTCCATTTCTTATGTGCACAAGTTCAAATTGCTCCAAATGGATGTGAAGAGTGTCTTCATCAATGGCTTATTGCAAGATGAAGTGTTTGTTAAGCAACCCAAGGGGTTTGTGGATGCTCATCACCCCAACCATGTCTATCGCCTCAAGAAGGCTTTATATGGGTTGAAGCAAGCACAGAGGGGTTGGTATGAGCGCCTCACTCAATTTCTTGTTGACAATGACTATACAAGAGGTAGTGTTGACAAGACTCTATTCATCAAGAAAAACAGTGATAAGCTTTTCATAGCTCAAATATATGTTGATGATATAGTGTTTGGCTCCACCAACAACACCAAGATCCAACAATTTGTTGATGTTATGTCTCATGAATTTGAGATGAGTCTTGTTGATGAGCTAAGTTACTTCCTAGGTTTGCAAATTAAGCAATTGAATAATGGGATTTTTATTACCCAAGCTAAATATGCTAAAAATCTAGTGAAGAAGTTTGGTCTTGAAATTGCCAAACATTGTGATACACCCATGAGTACCACTTTGAAGCTTAGCAAGGAAGCTAGTGGAAAAAGTGTGGAACAAACTCTATATCGGGGCATGATTGGTAGCTTACTTTATTTGACCGCAAGTAGGCCCGATATATCTTTTAGTGTGGGTGTGTGTGCTAGGTACCAATCGGATCCTAAGGAGTCCCATCTCTCTTCCGTTAAGAGAATCATTCGCTATGTGAATGGGACATCCAACTATGGGTTTTGGTACTCTTTTAACACTAATGCTAGTTTAGTTGGCTTTAGTGATGCGGATTGGGCAGGAACTTACGATGATAGGAAGAGCACATCGGGTGGTTACTTTTTCCTTAGGAACAACTTAGTTTCTTGGTTTTGCAAGAAACAAAATTCAATTTCCTTGTCTACGGCCAAAGCCGAGTACATAGCCACAGGGAGTGGATGCACACAACTCCTATGGATGAAGCAAATGCTTGTCGACTACAAATTCAATCAAGGTACTCTAACCCTCTTTTGTGATAATATGAGTGCTATTAATATTTTTAAGAATCCGGTGCAACATTCTAGGACAAAGCATATTGACATCCGACATCATTTCATGAGAGAACTAGTTGAAAACAAATGCATTGTACTTGAACATGTAGGTACAAATGATCAACTAGCGAACTTATTTACTAAACTCTTAAATGCATCTAGGTTTAAAACACTTAGTAGATCTATTGTGATATGTCTCGTGAAGTGATGTGTTTTTGGTGATTGACCCCATATGGGGAACTCAAGCAAAGAGAGTTATTTTGCATGCTTGTCACATGCAAAAATTTGATAAACATTATACTTGTTATTAATTGCTTGAGTAGCTTGGTTGCACATATGCTTATATGTTATTTTCTTCAATAAGTGTGAACCATTGCTTTGATTGCAATCCATGTCATATTTTTGTTCAAACATTCATTTTTAGACTAGGAGATTTACATAGGAAGTACACTTTAAATGACCTATAGTTATCTCCATGACATGATGATTCTTTAAATAACATGCTCAAAATGAAAAAGCATGAAATTCTTATGACATGCTTCAAAATGAAAAGCATGAATTGATTATTGCAATTTCTTAAATGCAAATCTTGTGTGAAAAATCAATAATGAGACTTCAAATGAATAAATGATCTTGTATCCATTCTAAGGATGTTAAAATCCAATGTCTTTCTTTCTTTATTTGTCAAACATGGCTACTATCATACGGATATTGTTGTATGCATAAATTCGCCAACCCGACACGTCATCAAAAAGAGTCATTAAAGATTGCCACGTCACTCACTGACCGGGTCGATAAAGGAAACATGACAAGTCAATGTCGAAATACCTCGAAACCAAAGAAGTCAGAAACACGCTCGCCGAAACTGGATATGTACTCGCCAAATCTAGATATATGGTCGCCGAAGAAGCGAAACCCAGATAGAAATATACTCGCTGTACCAGCACACTGGGCCTAAACCGACTCGGCAGAAACACGGAAATAAACCCTACACTTTAGGAAACCCAAAAAACAACAAGGAATCAAGGGAGGAAAAGGTGAAGACCTATCTGTATCCGTAACAGCGTGGGATTCCCAGTACGAATCTGAAAGGAGATCCTACTACGAGTAGGACTAAAATCAAGGGAAAAACCCTGAAACATCATGTATAAATAGAACCACCTATCCCTCGAGAAAGGGGTTCAGAAAAGAGAGAAAAAAGAAAGCAACTGTAAGAGAGATCTAAGCGTGTAATAAGGCAACGAAAACCTAGTATTATTTTTCTGCCCTCAGGGGCGCCGTGGTTTTTTCCTGTTCAAGGGTTTTCCACGTAAAATCTGTCTTTTGCATACCTTCTTAATTTTCTTGTTTATATTAAACTGATATAATTATTGAGTGCGTGGCAATCCAAAAATCACCGTCAACAATTGGCGCTAGAAGGAGGGGGCTTTACAAAAAACTTCGAGGAACCCTTGCGAATTAAAGAACATGAACATGAACATGAGCAACGACAGTGACAGAGACGTTAACTCCAGCGGAGATCAGGTTATTGAACCAGCTGCGCCGACAGGAGATAGGGCAGTAACGATCGGGGAACAATCGGCGGCAACACCAGGGACTAGGGCCGCCGACCCTGGGATTCTGCAGCACTTCCAAGCTGCGTTGGTAAACCTAATCAGCGAAGCCAACAAGATAGGGCTTTCGCTTCCCATCGGTTTGGGAGTTTCATCCCCTTATGAGTTAACTACCCCTGGAAACCATCCTCCCGGTAAGCTACGATCAGAAGTTCACATCGCAACCCCTGATACTCAAGCAAGACAATCCGTCGAGGAAACTCCCCAGGACCATCCAGAGTATTTCGAAAGGAGAAAACAAATGAAAGGAAAATGTGTGATGAATGAAGAATCCAGAGAGGAGCGAGACCAGGCACGGACACATGGGGTCAATTCCAGTGACACATACCAACGGAACCGACGGAGACACCGTTCTATCTCGTCTGAAGATAAGAGTCCGCGTCCACAAAGAGAGTTACGGTCCAAAAGAACACGGCGAAGGAGATCCGAAAGCGCAGAAGATCGAAGGAGCCCGGATAATAGGAACAACCATGGGAGAATGACAATTAAGAGCAGACTTGATCCAGCAGGAGAGCCGACTGGTCAGCGAGATGTCACCCTACAAGAGCTATCAAGAAAGGCTTCAGCGATGGCACGAAGGTATGGTCGTAACGTATCTTCAGATGATGAGTCAGACAGTCCATTCATTGCTGATATTGCTCGCACCCAGTTCCCAGACAGATTTAGAATGCCAACCATTGAGCAGTACAAGGAGAACAGGGACCCGAAGGAGCATGTTCGCCGATTCCGCAACATCATGGCCCAGTATTCATCTAATGACGGGCTTTTATGCCTCACCTTCCCTCAAACGTTCGGCGATCTCGCCTCTAGGTGGTTTGGAAGACTTCAGCCCGGAAGTATAAGCAGTTTCTTAAACCTCAGCAAAGCGTTCATAAGATAGTTCATGGGAAGCGTGCAGAGAAGGAAGTCACTCGCTCATCTATCAAATTTAAAACAAGAGCACAATGAGTCAATCAAGAAGTACCTAGCAAGATTTGGTAAAGAAGTTGCTCAAATTGAAGATGCCAGCGATGTAGCTGTGATCGCCGCTTTCACCAATGGGTTACAAAGCGGGCGATTATCTTTTGACCTGCGAAGAGAGAGACCAAAAACTTATGAAGAGATGATGGAAATAGCTGGCGACTATGCATTAGCAGAAGAAGAAGAAGTAGCACAAGGGGGTAGCTACGTGCATGGACACAAACCTGACTCAAAATCGGATCAAAAGGATGACAAGAAGACGGTATCACGTGATCGCCAGAGAGACGAGAAAGGCCAAAAGGGGCACTCGAGAGAAAGCAAAGGAAATCCTCGAGCCAGTAGGTTTCGAGGAAGGTACAACCATTACACCCCTTTAACCGGCGATCAAGAGGAGATATTTTCTGTGGTGGAAGACAAAGGACTCGCTAAATATCCACGACAGCAGTCAGCGAATGCCAGGAGAGACACAACTAAATACTGCCGATTCCACAAAGATCATGGGCATGAAACCTCAAAGTGTTTCCAGCTGCGTGACCACATTGAAAGTTTGATCAGAGATGGGCACCTGAAGGATTTTACCTTGAAGGGAGATAAATATGGTGGTCGCCAGGATAGCCGCAAGGGAAACGGGCAGGAAAGGAAAAGTCCAAGGGGGAACAGCCCTAACGCCACCATAAACACCATCTTCGGCGGACCTCATACTGGGAGAAGCAATCGAGAAAGGATGTCAGAAGTTCGAGAAGTAATGTATGAAAGCAGAAGCATGGAGATCAATTCCGTACAGAGAAGCCCCAAGAAGGGAAGAGAAGGACATGACCCTATAACATTTATAGCAGAAGACTCAGACGGGATAGATGCAAAACCTAACGATGCAATCGTCGTAGGGGTTCGAATAGCCCATAGGGATGTCCTTCGGGTGATGATTGACAACGGAAGTTCAGCCGATATCTTAAGTGCCAGAGTATATGATGAATTGCGGTTGGACAGAAAAGATCTCGAACCATTCCATGTACCACTAAAGGGATTTGGTGGCGCAGAAGTTAGGTCGTTAGGAACTGTTAAACTGCCGGTGAGATTTGGTACAGCACCATGCCGGCGAACAATCCTTTTGGACTTTGTCGTGGTTGACATCCACAATTGGCCGTATAATGCTTTACTTGGCCGACCGTTTCTTAACAAAGCTCGAGCTGTCACTTCAACCCACGCATTGAAAATAAAATTCCCTACAGAATTTGGTGTCGGAGAATTGAGAGGGTCACAGGAGATGGCTCGCCGCGCCAACCTATCAATCTTCAAAGATAAAGCAGGGATGGAAACCTTAAACATATTCGAAGTGGACAGGGAGGTGCAGGAAGATAGTCCGGGAAACTTCGAACTGGACCCAAGGGACAAAACGAGCAGAGAGAAAGAAGAACCAACCGAATCAGTTATTCTAGACGAAGCGGAACCAGACAAAACAGTAAAGATCGGAGCAAGGCTGGCTAAACAAGTTAAGAAAGACGTGACAAACTTGTTGAAGGAATATAGGGGGATTTTCGCTTGGTGCCACGAAGACATGTCAGGGATTGATAGAAGTGTAATTTCGCACAATCTGGCTGTGAATGAGAAATGCAAGCCGGTTGTGCAAAAAAGGAGGAGTTTCAACCCAGAAAGAAGTGCAGCGATAAAGGAGGAAGTATCAAAATTGCTCGCCGCAAGGTCAATCAGAGAAGTTAAATACCCAGAATGGGTGGCGAATGTGGTCTTAGTGAAAAAGAAAAACAATCAATGGAGGATGTGCGTCGACTTCACCGATCTGAATAAAGCCTGCCCCAAGGATAGCTTCCCGCTACCAAGGATTGACCAGTTAGTCGATGCAACAGCTGGACATGAAACGTTGAGCTTCATGGATGCATATTCAGGATATAACCAAATAAAGATGCACAAGCCAGACGAAGAGAAGACAGCGTTCACCACAGATCAGGGGTTGTATTGTTACACGGTCATGCCATTCGGCCTAAAAAACGCTGGGGCAACTTACCAGCGCTTGGTCAACAGAATGTTCGCCAGACAAATCGGGAGAAATATGGAAGTCTACGTTGACGATATGCTAACAAAAAGCACCACAGCGGATAGACATACAGATGACCTGAGGGAAACATTCGACGTGCTGGTCAAGTATGGAATGAAGTTGAATCCAGCAAAATGCGTATTCGGCGTACCATCTGGGAGGTTCCTCGGATATCAAGTACATCAAAGGGGAATAGAGGTGAACCCTGAAAAAATCCAAGCACTAGCAAAAATGGTCTCGCCGAGAACTCTGAAAGACGTTCAAAAACTCACAGGGTGCTTAGCATCGCTGAGCAGATTCATAGCCAAATCAACAGACCGATGCCTACCATTTTTCAAAGCTCTAAAAAAGGGAAAGGGAATCGAGTGGAATGAGGAGTGTGAAAAGGCTTTCCAAGCCTTGAAAGATTACCTAGGGCAAGCACCGCTGCTATCAAAACCAGAAACAGGAGAAACATTGTACATGTACTTGTCCGTCTCTGGAGCAGCCACAAGTTCCGTACTAGTAAAACAGGAAGATGGGGTCCAGAAACCAATATACTACACCAGCAAAGCATTGTTGCCAGCCGAAACCAGATACTCGCCGGCTGAAAAATTGGCACTAGCTCTAATAACAGCAGCGAGGAAGCTGAGGCCATATTTCCAGGCTCATAAAATCAAAGTATACACCAACTGCCCATTGAAGTTAATCCTTCAGAAACCAGAAGTATCCGGTCGATTAACAAAGTGGGCAATCGAGTTAAGTGAATTCGATGTGGAGTACCTCCCAAGGACAGCAATTAAAGCCCAGGCAGTGGCAGACTTTGTAGCAGAGTTCACCGAACCAAACGTGGAAGTAGCGAGAATGATGGAGGAAGAAAATAAAAAAATATATAAATGGCAACTCCGCGTTGACGGCCCATCAAACACACATGGCAGCGGGGCAGGGGTAGTAGTGTCAACCCCAGAAGGAGATTCAGTCGAATGTGCCTTGCGTTTTGACTTTAAAGCTACCAACAATCAAGCCGAGTACGAGGCACTCATAGCAGGTTTAAAAATTAGCACAGTCCTAGGAGCAGACGAAGTGGAAGTTTTTAGCGACTCTCAAGTTGTTGTCAATCAAGTACTAGATGAATACCAAACAAGAGATGAGAGCATGATCACCTACCTGGAATTGGCAAAGGAATTATTAAAAAGATTTAAAGAATACAGGATTGTTCATGTCCCCCGAGAAGAGAACGAGAAAGCTGATGCCTTGGCCAAACTGGCATCTACCACAGTCAGCATCTGGCCCAAAAATATTTCTATGATCCGCTTATTGCAGCCGAGTATAGTTAAAACAAAGGAAGTTGGGGCGGTCTTTGGCGAAAGGGACAGCTGGATCACACCGATCATAAAATATCTCATCAATGATGTACTCCCAAGTGACCCGTTAGAAGCAAAGCGGCTGAAGTACAGAGCTACAAGATACTCAGTACTCAATGGAGAACTGTACAAAAGGGGGTACTCGAGGGCACTACAGAGATGTGTTGGGCCTGAAGAAGCAGAAGGTATCCTGAGAAGCATACATAGTGGAAATTGTGGGAACCACGCTGGGGGCGCCAGTCTAGCCCACAAAACATTAAGGCAGGGTTTTTACTGGCCAACACTGTTCGCCGACTCCAAAATGGTGGCAGCGAGATGTGAGGCTTGTTAGAAGATTGCTAATAACATCCGACAGCCACCTGAACTCTTGCAAAGTATTACCTCGCCTTGGCCATTCGCCATGTGGGGGATTGACTTGATCGGCCCAATGCCAACAGCAACTGGAGGAGCAAAACATGTCATAGTAGCTGTGGATTATTTTACAAAATGGGTAGAAGCCGAGCCATTGGTACACATAACCGAAGCAAACACTGTAAGCTTTGTGAAGAAAAATATCATTTACAGATTCGGGATACCAAACACCATCATCACGGACAATGGGACCCAATTCGACGGGAGGAAATTCAGGGAGCTATGTGACAAGTACGGCATCAACAACTACTATGCCTCTCCAGCACACCCACAGACGAATGGCCAGACTGAAGCAGTAAACAAAATCATAAAACATAACCTGAAGGCTAAATTGGCAGTTAAAAAGGGCAGCTGGGCAGACGAATTACCACAGGTACTTTGGGCATACCGAACCACAGAAAGGAGTTCAACAGGCGAGACCCCATATTCCATGGCATATGGAGCTGAAGCTGTCATTCCCGTGGAAACATCTTTCTCTTCGCCGAGGGTGCAACTTTTTCAGCCAGAAATCAACATTGATATGCTAAAGTGCGGCCTAGATGAGTTAGAGGAAAGAAGAGAGCGCGCGCAAATAAGGAATACTGCATACCAACATAGGGTAGCCAGATATTACAACTCACATGTGCGTGAAAGAAGGTTCTCGCTGGGCGACTTAGTGCTGAAAAGGGTGAACCAAGGAACAAAAGACAAAGCTGCAGGGTCACTCGCAGACAAATGGGAGGGGCCTTATCAGATTACAGGCATAGCTGGCCACGGGGCATATCGCATCACTCGAGAAGGTTTTGGCGAACTACCCCGTCCATGCAATGCGCAATACTTGAAGATATATTATCCATAACTTGGGGGTCAAATTTAGAATTGGTGTGAGCCTTTTATTTTTCTTAGAACAGTTTTCGTACTAGTATTTGTTTTCTTTTCTTTGTGATTATGTTAACAAAGTTGCAGGAATTATCCAAATAAAGAGTAATTTATTACTGAGAAATCGCGACTTGACTCGCCAATTACAAAAGGACACTCACCGACGTATGTCAATACCATTGCGTAAAGACGAGTTTCGTACTCGCAGCAGTGAGAATAAGTGACAACCCAACGAAATTAAAAACCAGCCGAAAGCGACTTAGTCGCCATAGCCCAAGCTACAGAAATCGGGGATCGCTCCCACAAGGAGAATAAGATCTCCGGAGAAAAACTTGGTATGGGCAAATACGCCCTGAATAAACACCAAGTACGCCAGAACTCAGCAATGGCAGCTGAATAAATAAAAACATGTTAAAAACTTAGTGTATGGTCGGATACGTCCTGACAAACACTAAGTACGCCAAAATCCAGCAACGGCAGCTGAATACAAACTAAGTTAAAAACTTGGTGAAACGCTAAGTACGCCAAAATCCAGCAACGGCAGCTGAATACAAACTAAGTTAAAAACTTGGTAAAACGCTAAGTACGCCAAAATCCAGCAACGGCAGCTGAATACAAACTAAGTTAAAACTTGGTGAAACGATAAGTACGCCAAAATCCAGCAACAGCAGCCGAATACAAAATGTGCTAAAGACTTGGTGAAATACTGAGTAAATCGAAAATTCAGTAAAAGCAGCTGAACGAAGAAAAAGTTTATAACTTCTCATAAATAAAGTTATTTACAATTAAAGAATTAAAGATGAAAATATAAAAAATCAACTAGCTGCAGGAGGGTCCTCGCTATCTTCCTCATCTTCGATCTCCTCATCTGAAGGCCAAACGACTTTCTCATCCCCTTCTGGCATAAAACGCTCGTAATCCCTTCCAGCAACAGGGCCCAAGTCAAGCTCAGCACCAAAACCAGAAAAGTTGCCCTTCCGACCCGAATAATAAGTATTGAAGGTACGCTTGCTGGGGATTTCTAAATGCATAGGGTGAGGTTCAGTCATATTGTAGCGACAGTGGGCTTTCCAACGTTTTATCTGCTCTTTAATCGAGTCCACTCCGCTGGCCATATGCTGTTGAAAAGACCGGTCGAAACGCCCCAGAGCTTTCTCATTGGAGTGATCCTTCATGGCGAAGAATTTCTTCGCCTGACTCATGCCTTTTTCAAATTCACGCAATAAAAGCGCGTCATAGGCAGGGGATCTCTTGAAACGATCAACCGATTCAACCTCCAGCACAGCCTTGAGATCGTTCAGAATAACTTCATGCGAGGACAACTGGTTGTGCAAGTCCAAGGCTTCACGCTCAGCTTTCTCCTTTGCCTCCTCAGCCAGTTGCTCAGCCTCAAAACGTGCTGCGAGTGATTCTTGATTAGCGGAGAGTTGCTCTCGCAGCTAACGAATCTCTTCCTCAGCAGCAGCTAATTTATCTTCAGCGACATGTTTAGCTGAAAGATAGCCATCCGCAGATTCCCTCATCTGAGCGAGATGCTGAGTATGGATTTCCTCAGCAGAGAGTTTCTCAGCGGCCAAAATAGAAGTCTGTTCCCGTAGGCGTTTCACATCCCTCGAAAGGAAGTTCCCTCGCCTGTAAGCGTCGGTCAACTCAGACATCATCTAAAAAAGAAAAACAGTCAAGTCAGGAAACATACGAATGAAAAACGCAAAACACAAAAATTGCAAGAGACTCACCAGGGACTGACAATCGAAGAAAAATTCCATCTTCTTGTTGCAGGATCTGCTCTTCATGCGCTCCCAACCCTCATCAATGTAAACATTGTTGTTCATTATATGTGAGCAGATCTCTGCAGCTGTGAAATCTGAAAGGGACACACTCCCCTCTCCCTCTCCCTCTCCCTCTCCCTCTCCCTCTCCCTCACCAACTCCGGTTGGATCCACGGGAGGAACTTCACGGGTAACACCCGAACCTGACGCGGAAGCCCCAGTTTGCTTCGATGGCCCCGACCTATCAGCTGGCCCCGGCTGACCAGATGGCCCAGGCTGATCGGCAGACGACACGTTCGGCTCCTCTACAGTCGCTGGAGGAGAAGCTGCACCAGTTGGAGACAAAGCAGGAGCATTCAATTCACCAACTCTTTCAGGAGGTGGAGACGCTACCTCACTCATCCCTTCAGCGAGGGCTTTAAGCACAGTTGGATGAGTAGAAGGAATTCCGGTGAACACAGGTCCATCAGCACCCTCCTCGTCAGAAGAAACAACATACTGCACGACTCTTGATGCCCGCTTCAAAGGTCGAGTAGTATGGTCAGGGGTACCCTCAGCCGGGCGCTTTCCTCTACCAGTCCTGGGAATTAGATCATTCGCAGGATCCAGAGGAATTTCAGGGACATCCGCATCAAAAATAGGAGTGTCACGGACTGGCCCTGAAACTCCAACTTTTTCTTTTCCCTTGCGGCTGGAGGTAGCTGCAGGAGTGGTCGCAGCAGAAGTATTCGCAGCAGGTATGTTCACAGCAGCCTCTGTGTACACAGGGGGTTGCTCCGATTCGACCCCACCCTCAGGAATATCACCAACTTCCTCGCCATCGGAGGGATCGCCGCCATCCGGACTAGCAAGTCCTTCCTTGGCCAACCCAGCAGCATGTCTTCTACTGGTTGCCTCAGAATTCTTTACTGCCCGGGCGTGTTGATCGCAAACTGTGTCAAAATCGCACACTGCAAGAAAAATAAACAAAGTATCAACCAACAGAATAAGATAGTAAAACAAATGAGTGGACAAAGACTTACAGCGAGGAAGCCTTGCATGTAGGCGTGTGAAAATCCCCTGGGAAATCATTTTTTCCTCATCCAAGAGGAAGGACCTATCCCTTTCTCTCAAAGGGAGGACAGCTGCTGCGGCGAGGTGAGAAACCTTTCTATTCAGTAAAACAGGGGCCGCCTTCAACCAAGCTTCAGGCGATGTGAAGTGCCTGGGAACCTTCTTCGCCAAGAAATTGTGGCGACTACTGGCAGGCAAATTACGACCCCACTCGCCATCAACGAAAAACCAGCTGTTCTTCCACCTCTTGTTCGAAGTGGGAAAACCCCAGATGAACCCCTTTTTCTTCTCATCGCCGGAGATTTCTACTTGACCAGGGTTTGCCACACCCTCAGGAATCCAGCTCTCCACGGGCGAAGAGATAAGGAAATACGTACCACCATGGCCCGCCTGCCTTGGCGTGTAAAAATGGTGGATTTCACGAGGAGTAGGGGACCCGTAACCCTTCAACTTCCACATAAGGCACAGGCACATCAATATCCTGTAGCTATTTGGAGCAAGCTGTGCCGGCGTAATTTGAACCTCCGTAAGAAATCTAGCGATGAAAGGCTGAAGAGGGAGAGTCACCCCATAGCCAAGCATGGCCCCGTAAATGGCGACTGCGTTTTCGGGAGGATTCCACACAGCCCGGTCGCCAGGTAAGATGAGATTCACCGAGTCTGGCAAGTCAAAACGACTCTTGTATTTACAAAGCTCAACCTTGCCGACCAAGTTTACCTCCGTATCAAAAGAACACGGATGGTTTGGCGAGAAACGTAGCCTATCCCTCTGATGGTCTTCAACATCAGAGTCGACAATCGTCTGCGCATCCAGCAGGGATTCACGTGGAACCCTAGAAGCGCGTCGTTTACTGCTTGTGGGTCTAGAAGATTTCGGCATTGTTGGAGAACCGCTGTTAGAAGATGAAGGAGAGATGTTAGGGATAAAATCATCTCCAGAAGACGGAACATAAACAGAAATTGGGACCGGAGAATCTGGATGAAAATTACGAATCAGAGATTCAATTTTGTCCGCAGTACTTTTATCACCAAGCTCCATGGCTTGCATCATTCGATTAAAAAGAGAAGAGCGTAAAGAAAGGTCCATGGGAACTCACCGGAAAACCCTGGGATTCACGGAAGATTCGTAGAAAGGCAGCAACAATCGATTCCGATGAACCGTCTGATAAATAGAAAACACAGGGAAAGGACTGTAGCAAGCACTCGAAGCAACAAGGTAGATAAAAACGAAGAATCGAACTGTTCTTTTTTGCTCTGAGAAAACCAGTAGAGAAATAAAATGGAAAGAATGAAATAGAGAAGAGAAATGATCGGGCCTTAAAAAGAGGGAGTTTCGAAATTCAAAAAAGAAAATCAAGTAACAAGATATGCAATTAATGAGAATGACAGCCACAGTGACCAGCCGCAATAGACTCCATCAGAAAACAGACACGTGGCATCTCGGGGAAAGCCAAGCGGTCAAAATGTCCCTTCGTCCGTCAGGTAAATAGGTGCGTCAACAATTATGTGGACCAAGTTGAAAGCTTGCACCAGAAGAATCAATTAATCAATACAGCGCGTGACAAAAAGGAAAGAAGGAGGCATTACAAAATGCATCGAAACCTTGTAAGTATAAAAATAAATACTACTCGCAGAGACAAACGAAGTAAGAAGAACAAATCATTCGCCCAGCTCGGAGTATTTATGGGGGTATTGTTGTATGCATAAATTCGCCAACCCGACACGTCATCAAAAAGAGTCAGTAAAGATTGTCACGTCACTCACTGACCGGGTCAATAAAGGAAACATGACAAGTCAATGTCGAAATACCTCGAAACCAAAGAAGTCAGAAACACGCTCGCCGAAACTGGATATGTACTCGCCAAATCTAGATATATGGTCGCCGAAGAAGCGAAACCCAGATAGAAATATACTCGCTGTACCAGCACACTGGGCCTAAACCGACTCGGCAGAAACACGGAAATAAACCCTACACTTTAGGAAACCCAAAAAACAACAAGGAATCAAGGGAGGAAAAGGTGAAGACCTATCTGTATCCGTAACAGCGTGGGATTCCCAGTACGAATCTGAAAGGAGATCCTACTACGAGTAGGACTAAAATCAAGGGAAAAACCCTAAAACATCATGTATAAATAGAACCACCTATCCCTCGAGAAAGGGGTTCAGAAAAGAGAGAAAAAAGAAAGCAACTGTAAGAGAGATCTAAGCGTGTAATAAGGCAATGAAAACCTAGTATTATTTTTCTGCCCTCAGGGGCGCCGTGGTTTTTTCCAGTTCAAGGGTTTTCCACGTAAAATCTGTCTTTTGCATACCTTCTTAATTTTCTTGTTTATATTAAACTGATATAATTGTTGAGTGCGTGGCAATCCAAAAATCACCGTCAACAGGTATCTTACCCGAAAAAATCGAATAGGGTGCAAAAGTCGCTCATGCCATGTTTTGCTTATAAAGTTGGATATAGTTGCCTATAAAATTTAAATCAATGAAAACTCTATATCCTTGCTTTGATTCATGACAAATGGTGGAATTGATTTGAATTCTATTGGAAACCTTTATCATTTTCTTTGCCAAATACCATTGAATTTTGGACATTTAATGCAACATGTCTTGTATGCAAAGCATTTTTATTTACACATTTTCTTAAAATAAATCTCCTTACTTCTCTCCAATTAATTGGCTTGCATAATGTTCTTGTATATGACTATGCAAATTCCTTGTATGCTACTATCTCTCTTTACTACTAGTGACCCAGTTGGAGGATACTCTTTTGCATATATCATGACAAAAATGGGAAGTAGAATGTGGTGGTATAGGAGATTACTAATTGTAGTAGCGAATGAGCATGTTAGGGAGATTGCATATTGAGGGGGAGTAACCCGTTGATAGGGAGCATTGCATTTCCCATACATTGCATGATGTTGTGCTTAAATTCTTTAAATGCAAATGCTTGTTTTTAATTTCACTTGATCATCTCACATTGCACTTGTCTTAGAAGTGTAGAAACTTTGTTCTTGAAGGATTGATTGTTCTACAAGAGATTAAAGACTTGAAGATTTAGATTTTTAATATCTGTTTGTATTGTAGAAAAACTTTGTTGACCTTTAGTTTCTATTTTGTTGTGAGGATCAATGTGAGTGGTGGTTTTGTCACGAAATAGCCAAAGGGGGAGATTGTTAGTTCCTCAAAGTTTAATTGGCTTATTTCGGTGACAAACCACATGTGGGATTTGATGTAAGGGTAGCTTAGGCATTTGATTGTTGGTGCTCTTGCACAACAAAGGCCCTCTCAAGACCTCAAGAGAAGAAACACGACAAAGGGAAAATACTTATGCTTACTTGCTTTGAAGAGATCTAGTTGCACACACACACAACTCATGCATAACTCTACTCCTTGTTTGTTATGTGTTTCTTGTTTGTGCACTCATGTGTTTATCTCTTCATGCATTTGTCCATTGCCATGCCTTTAAGTAGCTTAAGATTGCATTTTTATCACTTAAGCCTTGCATGGTTTAGGAGACCACTGTCGGTACCGTTGTTGGAATCCGCAGCGGTAGCCACAGCGGTGAGTTGCTCTATTTCGCAGCTCCCCTGACCGTTGTGGCTTTCCGCAGCGGTAGACACAGCATCTTATGCCCAGTGCATACCGCTGTCGTAACCGCTATGCAAGCCACAGCAGGCGCAGCGGTTTATGTACCCGATGCGTATTTTAGTGCATCACTGTGGATATCGTTGCGGCTTTGGCAACAGTACCCGCAGCGGTTTGCCCTATTCTTTTCAAAATGGTGTTGCATCATCTTGGACTCCTATATATATATTGTTATGTCTTTAGGTCGTCCAACTTACTCAAAAAGTCATATTTTTAATTGAGAGCATTTTCAAAAAGAGCTTTTTCATCAAGAACTCATTTTTGATCACTCAAACCAAATTTCATATGCATAAATCATCATATAAGCATCATCCATGATATCTAGCATGTGCTAGTGCATAGATCTTCATCAACACACATGCTATGGTAAGTTAAACACTAATTTCATCTAATCTTAGTGTTTTTACTTAGCTATTTATCTCATTGATAACTTGTATGTTCTTAGATTAATTTCTATTTACAAGATTGAGATTATGTGTTGAATGTTTGAGTGTTATATTTTGATAGCTATTATTAGGATTGTCCTATCTTATATAGCTATGCTTTATGCCATGTCATATAGCAAAGATTGATATCTAGGATTGTGATTATTGTCATCTTTCATCCTAAATAAGCATTTAGTGTAACATAGTATTACTTGCTCTTTAAATATCATATTATTCACATTAGGTTGTTTAATCTCTTCATTGAGAAGTAAGTCTTGTGTCTACTGGTGAGTAGTGCAAGCAAATTGAACTAGGTTCACTTTTATAGGCCTACGGGTAGTAGTGTTGGGTTATAGACCGTGAGAGGTTGAGGTCAACCTAGGTTGTAAACACTATTACAATTAATGGATTCGAGGTTCGTGTGTGGTGCACATAACAGCCCGTGGTTTTTCCTTGTTGAAGGTTTCCACTTAAAAATCAAGTGTTATTTAAATTCCACACTTTACACTTGATTTATTGCTTTGACTAGATTGGGTTATTTCCGTAATATTGATTAATCGCGAAAATTGGTAATAATAGTTTAAAATCTATTCACCCCCCCCCCCCCCCCCCCCCCCCCCTAGATAGTTTTATACACACCGTGCATTATTAGTTTCACTTCTCTTCCACAACAGTTCTATTCTTCTATTCATTCCTTCTTTCTCTTCTTCTTCCATTATCTAACTTGAACAAAGATTTGAATCCAATTTTTACAAAAAATGTTACTTCGAAAACTCAGATCTTCAATTAAGCTTTGTTTCAGTTTTGAGTTGAAGATTTGAGGGAAGTTGTTTGGGGAAGTTTTTGGACAAAAACCAATTGAATTGGCTCTCGAAATGGTTAGGGTGTGTAAAATCTATTAGGTTTTCGCATTATTTTTGTTCCTTATAGTTTATATAACATGAGTTTTGTGTTATTGCAATAATTTGGGTTGTATTTGGCAAGATTTGTCAATTTTCTAAGATTTCAAAATTTCCTAAAGGTTTCACGAAACAAAAAAGTGAAACCTTATATTTTTCCCAGAAAATGTGAAACCTTATACTTTTCCTAAAAAAAACATGAAACCTTAGATTATTTCCATAAAAAAAAGGTTTTGTTAGCTCAAAAAACGTGAAACTTATACTTTTCAAGATTTTTTTCTTTTTTTAAATTTTTTAGCTCAGAATGACTGGTTTCAAGGTTTTTTTTTCACATAAAAAAAACCTTCATTGCAAAAAAATGAAGGTTTCATTTTATTTTTTTTTATAATTTTTTTTTTTATGTTTTCCCTTAAGGTTTCATGTTTTTTTACGTTTTCAAGCCAGGTTTCACGTTTCAACGTTTACAACCAAGGTTTCACGTTTTTAGAGGGAAATAGCTAGGTTTCATGTCTTTTCAAATTTTCTTTCTTATATATGAACAACTCATTTCAATTTCATCCACTTCTAATCCCTAAAATCATCCCCAAATCAATTCAACCAACCCAAACAACACAAATTATGGTTACATTTCATCAATTGCTAATCCCCAACCAACATCCTAACATCAAATCACATAAAAAAAAACATGGAATAATGACCAAAATAAAACAATCAAATCTTAGTTTTTTTATCACTTCAAAAAAAAAATGTTCTCCTATAGAAAACAAGCTTCAACGGACTCCTATCGGTGGGGGTTCCCCCTGCGGCGTTGACTCCACCACGTGCACTGTCTTTTCCTCCTCTTCACGGTGGTCTCTCCTCAACGATGGTGATCTCTCTCTCTCTCTCTCTCTCTCTCTCTCTCTCTCTCTCTCTCTCTCTCTCTCTTTATGGTCAAACAAGAAGAGAGGTTGAGATGTTTTTTATTTTTTATATTTTTCTTTTTATATAAAGGCATTACAGTAATAGTGCAAAAACAAGGTTATAAACAGTTAGATTTTCAAACATAGTTAAAAAAAAATTTACCTAATGTACATTTCTAATGGCTAGTTTTAAATTTTTCCCACTTTCTAATTTCTAATGATTAAAATTTGACCGGTCAACTGTTGGTTTTAACGGTCATCCATTTGGTCAAAGATACTAATCTGTCATTTTTAACAACATTGTGATCTGGTTGTAATATTAGCAAATGTCGAGTACTTTAGTACAATATCTCCTGTTATTATATTCGTGGAATCGTGGTCCCACACGATGGACCGATTTAAAATCACCAACTCTCTCTTCCTAAAGAAATTAAATTGAAAGGCTCTGCTAATAGCCTAATATCTATCATTCTTCTGTTGACTTTCTCATTTTCTATCTCAAATGGAGATTACATCCACTACTGCCTTCCTTTCTAGTTTGGTTACGATTGCTATAGCATGGATGTTGATGAGGGTACTGAACTGGGTTTGGTTGAGGCCAAAGAAGCTAGAGAAGTTTCTCAGACAACAAGGTTTCTCAGGAAACTCCTACAGACTTTTTCATGGAGACATGAAAGAGATGTTAGCCATGAGAAAACAGTCAAGAATTTCAAAACCCATCAACCTCTCCGACTCTCAAGTCCATAATATTGTCCCAAGAATCCTGCCTTTCAACCATCATATCAACGCCATCTACGGTACGCCCCTCCCATCAAAAATTTTATTTATATTTTATTACAAGTTTTAATTAAATATGACCGGCTATTGTTTTCCTAACTATGATCACATGCAGTCTCACCGGCAGTTATTTAATATTATTTTACTTTTTAATTATCTGATATTTCGAGCGGTACCGACGATCTTTCCTGTTTATTATTATTATTAAAAATCATTCTCTAATTTGATTATTTGAATTATTGGCCGACAAGGCGACAACCCTTTAGTTTCATGAGGATAATTACTATGAACTAGTTATATGCTACAAAATCTTTCTTCACGACTTTTTGCTGGAGTGGTATAGAAAGTTGAGTTTTATATATATTATCAAGTGCAAGATCCTATATAAAAAATCCATGAGGTTTCATTGATTCCAATTAAAATCAGTGAAATCGCACGAAAAATTCGTACAATATCATGTAATATATATATACACACATCAGTGTGCACTGATATAAATATATAAGAACAATGAATGTGATTCACTCATTATGGAGAAGTTTTAAAATAGATCAGCTAAAATTAAAAATAAATAAACCCCCTTCTTATTTCAACAATCATCATTCGATAGATTCCTAAACCCCTCACTTTTTCTTTCTTTTCCACTTTCCCAAATCTCAAACCCTAACCTCTTTCTTTCCTAAAATCTGAAAGTAAATTCCCTCAACTTTAATCTTTTTTATTTATTTACTTAGAATGAATTTGATCTTAGGTTTTGTATTTTATTATAGAGATTTAGGTTTTGTTTTTTTAATGTGTCTCCTTATCAGATAACAAAGTTAGAAAAAAGAAGAAAAATCTTAGGAAAGCTAAGATTTATTTTAATTTTGTGGATTTGAAAAGAAAAATATACACTGAAATTTTGTACTATGTGGTTCACTAGTAGTCCACATCACTATCTCTTATGAGGCATATCCTTGATGTTTTTTTTTTTTTTTTCTCTCTCTCATTTCGTTTTGATTTGATTATTACATAGACAAATTTTGCTTAGCAGTTAGTTCAAAATTTTAGGATTTTTAAATAAGAAAAAGAAAATTATATTAGCCCACCCCCAAAAAAATTTCTAGCTACGCCTATATATATATATATATATATATATATATATATATATATATATATATATATATATATAGTCTTTCTACTGTCAATTCGTCCTGATATAAAATATATCCAGACGAAAAATGTGGACCACAGATTATTGAGAAGTTTTGACAAGTGCATACACTTTAAGTCAAAGTATGTAAATCTAATGGTCCATATTATTCATTCTGATATATTTTATATCATGAAGAACTGACAATAGAAAGTGGAAATTGCCAAAACTGACCACTCTAATTATGGGAATTTCTTTTTTAACCACATGCATACTTTTAATTGTTTTTAACCATGTTTTTGAGAAATTACTCAAAAGCCCTCATATAAAAACCCCTAAATCATCTCTCTCTCTCTCTCATTTTCTCTCTTCTCTGCTCTCTCTCTCTCTCTCCCCGATCCTCTCTCTCTTTTCTTCCTCCATGCCGCCAATCATCGCCGGAGCTGGGGCAAACATCGCCGGACGACGTCGTCCAGCGATGCTTGCCCAGCTCCGGCGATGATTAGCCCTTACCTTGATGACGCTGGTGATGATTGGCCCTTACCTTGATGACGCCGGCGATGATTGGGGATTTGGGGAAGAAGATGAGGAAGAAAAAGAATTGGGGAAAAAAAAACCTAAGCCTAATTTCAATTTAGTCCACATTTCAAGTTTCAACATTTTCAAATTAGGCATGATTTCAAGTTTATGTTTTGGTTGTGGGGATCTGCTTGTCGACCAGTTTCTTTGTTGGTTTTGTAATTCTGGTTTTGTAATTCTGGGTGTTGTTTCTTTTATTCTCTGGATACTGATGTATTGTTGGTCTCTTTGCCTTTGAGGCTTTCTTAAATAAACAAGCAGTTTAAAAAAAAAAACCATGATTTCAAGTTTTGACATTTTCAATTTAGTCATGATTTCAAGTTTAAAGGTTTTAAAAAAAGAAAACTAATTTCAGGGGTATACTTGTAATTTACGGACATACACTGAAAGTTTTTTAAAAAAGTGGTTATTAACAATTATAATTTCAAAAGTGGTTAAAAACAAAAGTATGATAATTTGGATGGCTATTTTCGGTTTTCTCTCCCAATAGAAAAACTATATATATATATAAAGTGGTTCTCTCATACATAAAGTAAGAACATCTATGAAATTCATTGATTTAAATGAATTTTGATCTGAATTTTTTATAGATGATAAATTCAATAAAATCTACTGGTACAAAAAATTTCAAAACTTTTCAAAAAATACAATTATTTTTCCCCGATTTTGTTAAATATGAAGCATTGAAAAAATAGCAAAAATGAAAAAAAAAAAATAGTTGTAGTGCTTACAAAAATTTTAAATTTTGTTTATAAGTAGATTTCATTGAATTTATCATCCATAAAAAAATTTCAAATCAAAATTCATTCGAATCGATAGATTTTATAGAGGTCCTTACGACCTTGATGAAATCACATCGATTTTTATGAATTTTGATTTAATTTTTTTTTGTAAATGATAATTTTAATAAATTGTATTTATGAATAAAATTTAAGAATTGTTTCGAACACTAGAAGTATTTTTCTTGCTTTTTTCTATATTTCACCCAAATTTCAAATGCCTTCATATTTAACAAAATTGTGATAAATAGTTATAGTACTTGAAAAATTCTTTAATTTTATTAATTGATAGATTTTATTGAACTTATCATCCATAAAAAAAATTCAGATCAAAATTTATAAAAATCGATATGATTTCATCAAAATCCTTAACAAAATTAAATAAATATCACTTAGAAGAGAATCACATATATATATATAAGAAAATATTATTTTATTAAGGGTATTCTTCACTGTTCCGCATCTTGAAGGAAGACGTGTTTTATCATGAGAAACCGAAATCTTGTGGCACCTTTATCTTCTTATCTTTTGTTTGTTTTCTGTGGGGACCAAAAAGGTTGACTACATTGTCACTACTCACTAATATTCAAAAATAACCACGTAAAATTTAAAAAATTCCGTTTTAACTCCTTATCAAAGTTTAACCATTAATAACTTTTTTTTTTAAATAATTCAGTATATAACAAAAATTAAAATAAAAAAAATCTGTGGAAATTTTTTGCAAAACTTGAAATCTTTGAGAAATTTGTGAAATGTTGAAAAAAAAAAAAAAACAGGAAATGTTGAAAAACAAGTGAAATATGATTAAAAAATAACATGAAATCATGTTATATTTTTTTCCAATGTAAAATTACTGACACAGCCTCTCTAAAATCATGTTTTTAACTTTTTATATGATAAAATTATAGAAACATCCCTCTATGGGATTTTTTTGGTAATTTGCCCTTCATCACTTAGGGTTTTTTTTTTTTCACTTTCTTCGATGAACGGCGTTGCTAGCGAGGGAAGAGCGGTGTCGACTGGGCTCACAATGCCCATGCGACTTTACCTGGGGTCGCAATGTCTAGGCAGTGCACCCCCAAAGCCGCATGGGCCAGACAGCACCTTTCCCCGGCGGTGCATGCCCGGCAACGCCGTATAGCGAAGAGTTTGACAAGAGAGAGAGGGAGAGAGAGTTTGGAGATAGTTTTCATATGAGGGTATTCGGTTAATTTCTCAAAAATATGATTATTAACCGTTAAACTTTCATATGTAGTTAAAAAACCAAAATCTAATGTTTTGAGTGGCTATTTGTTTTAGGGATGCTTGACGCTCTCTTCTAATACATTTCCCATTTTGACAAACGCTCAATGTTTACTTTTTGGACATAAAAATGAACATCAAAAAAAGAAAAATAATTTATTTGATCATTAATTCATGGTAAAATAACAATTAAAAAATAATTAATGCAAATCAAATAAAAATACAACTTTCAAAACTTTAGTGTGAATAGATTTTTGATCTTTTTAACAACTTAAGTTAATTGATACTTACATATGTTGTGTACAATTCCCGGTACAAAAAGAAAATTACAAGTTTTGGTCCTTCAATGGTCCTGAGGTCTATAACATTACAGATCTTAGACATATATGTTTGTTTAATTTTGTAAGCTCTCTGTAAAGATGGTCTGATTAGAGAAATAAATTATCTAAAAGGATTAAGATCATCAATTGCAATTTAGCTTTTGAAGTTACTGCAAGTTACCAGAATATACTCAATTTTCTATCTATTATGTGGAGTTGGTGCTTTTGATACACGAGTTGAGATTAAATTGATAAGATAGGTTAATGTCATTTCTCGTAAATCCTAGTGATATAATGAAGTGGGGGTCATCATCTAGTGCTAATGTATTTGATAAATACCGACATATCTTTAATATTGAAAGGCCAATAAATAACTGAACACAAGAAGCTCATGGCCTTAATTATTTGGCCTTTAATATAGAGTTTTTGTTTTTCATGTTACTCATGTACGTTGGTGAGATTTTCTAGGTATAGAAATGCTATCTTATATTGATTATCATATGTATAATAGAGTATTTTACATATATAATATTCTTATAGCAAGAATAACAATTAATTATTATGTCCGAAATGCAGGCAAGAAGTCATTCATATGGAACGGTCCAACACCAAGCATAAACATTGCAGACCCAAAAATGATAAGAGATATATTGTTCAAGCCAGAAATCTTTCAAAAACCCAAAGCAAACTCAGTTGCTAAGTTGTTTTTGAGTGGCATGGTGACTTATGAGGGTGAGCAGTGGTTCAAAGTCAGAAAGATTGCCAACCCAGCGTTCCACCAACACAAGTTGAAGGTTCATTTTATTCCGATCCATCTATCACACATTACTAGTTCTACTGATTCTTTATATGTATATTAATTATATATGTCGTATGTCTTTGCTTTCTGTATAGGATATGTTTCCAAGCATTTATTGGAGTTGCAATGAGATGATAAGTAAATGGAAGATTTTGGTATCAAAGGAAAACCGTCACGAATTAGATGTGTGGCCTTACATTCAAACATTCACAGCGGATGTTATATCTCGGACAGCATTTGGCAGTAGCTATGAAGATGGAAGGAAAATATTTGAACTCATAAGACAACAAATCAATAATTTTACTGAAAGTATTCAGTTCTCTTTCATCCCAGGATGGAGGTAATTGAAAGTAATTAATGTAGTTTTCAATATGTTCTTATTATTAATTTGCTTAACATTTTGCTATAGCTAGAAAGTCTCCTTGCAGTTTATCAGATCAATCTCGTTTGGAAAATTCCTTGTTTAAATTTATGTGTTTATATAAGTGAAAGCGTTTTCGCTAAAGCAATTTTGTTGGCAAATGCATAGATATTAATGATGATTTATATTGTAGGTTTTTCACAAAAAAAAATTTGTGTATATTGTAGGTTCTTGCCAACTGCAACAAACAGAAGAATGAGAAGCAATTATAATGAAACTCGAGCACTGATTACAGGAATAATACATAAAAAAGAAGAAGCAATAAAACTTGGAGAAGCAAGTACCAATGATGATTTATTGGGTATGTTAATAGAATCAAATAACAAAGAGATTCAAGATCATGGAAAGAAGGAAACTGGAATGAGCATTGAAGAAGTGATTGAGGAGTGCAAGTTATTCTATATTGCTGGGCAGGAAACTACTGGATCTTTGCTTATTTGGACGATGGTTTTGTTATGCATGCACCCACGTTAGAGAAGAGGTTTTCCAAGTTTTTGAGAATGAGAAACCAAAGTTCGATGATCTAAACCACTTGAAAGTAGTAAGTCAATTCAACTTGATCTTTATTTTTTTTCACTAGTACGTACTCATAATATGTGAAAGTGAATTTATATTTGTTTGCAGGTAAACAAAATTCTCCATGAGGCACTTAGATTATATTCACCCGTGACTATTCTTACCCGGACGAGTTATAGGGAGACCAAACTCGGAGAAATCAATATACGACCAGGAATTTTACTTTCATTACCAATAATGATGGTTCATCATGATCATGAATACTGGGGTGATGATGCAGATGAGTTCAACCCAGATAGATTTTCTGAAGGAGTTTCGAAGGCATCAAAGAATAATGAAGTCTCGTTCTTCCCATTTGGTGGGGGTCCTCGAATTTGCATCGGACAAAACTTTGCACTTATGGAAGCAAAATTGGCTCTGGCAATGATTTTGCAGAATTTCTCTTTTGAGCTTTCTCCGGCTTATGTCCATGCTCCCACTCGTGGTGGAACTGTACAACCACAATATGGTGCTCACTTGATTTTACATAATATATAGTGTAACGGTGTATGTAATATATATTAGACTGTTTAAAAACTATTGATGGATGAATATTTTATATCGGCTTAAGCTTTTGAGTCTCATGGTTTTTAACTTGGCGAGTATCAAAGCTTTGTTATACCAGAGGCAGAGGGTCTTGAGTTTAATTGGTGGTTTGTTTTTTCCACTTAACAGTACTTAATGAGTTAAAGTGAACAGTTGTTTTGTTTGTTTTTTTTTTAAATGGTTAAACAATTTAAAAATGGGAGCCGATATTGACACCCATAAGTATGATAAACACACACATATTTTAATAAAAAATTTAATTACAAAAATATCTCAATAGGAATTTACCAATAAGGACAAATTAGTTTAATTAAAAATAAACAAAATACTATTTACACTTGTTGTATGTATATATTCGACGATTAGACACGTCATTAAAGAAATCAAGAAATACAGAGATAAACGTTGCCATGTCACCTTCTGACCAAGTCAAAGAGAAAACACATACCAGTCAACGCATGACATTCAGATTAGTGAAAGTCAACGATGTACTCGCCAATGGGAGAAACATGTTCGCTGAAGGAAATTAACTAAAAGGGATAGGGGTGCTCGTCGCGTAAAATCTACTCGGCTGAACACATACTCAAATCCATCAGGTTCTTTACAACGAAGAGTTATACAAGGAGAAGGACTTAAGAGACATTACGCCTAAAAAGAAAAGGAAGCCGATCTTAACCGAGAGAAGTCCAAATAAGGAATAAATCCCAATCCGTTACAACATCAGATTCCTAACACAAATCAAAGAGGAAATCCCATCACCAACTCGGCAAAAACTAGGGGAAACCCTAGCTATCATGTATAAATAGAACCACCTGTTCCACAAAGAAGGGGTTCGAAAACCTAGAGAGAAAAGAGTGATTGTGTGAGAGATCTGAGTGTGTAACAAAAGCAATAAGTATAGTATTATTTTCCTACCCTCTAGGGCGCCGTGGTTTTTTCCCATTCAAGGGTTTTTCCACGTAAAATCTGTCTCTTACATGCATTGAGTATTCTCTTATTCTTATTTAAATTCGATATAATTGTTGAGCATGTGGTAATCCAAATTTCACCGTCAACAATTGGCGCTAGAAGGAGGGGCATATTGAACAGAAACTTCGAAGAACCCTCACAAACAGACATAAAACATTAGCAACGACAGCGATAAGGATGGTAATTCTAACGGAGATCAGGTTGTCGAAGCAACCGCAACAACAAGAGATAGAGTGTTGATGACTGGGGAATAATCGGCAGCAACGCCGGGAACCAAGATAGCCGACCCAGGAACTTTATAACACTTTCAAACTGTATTGATGAATCTGGTTAGTGAAGCTAACAAGATAGGGTTTTCGCTTCCCATAGGCCTGGGAATCTCTTCTCCCTATGAGTTGATAACCACACCTGGAAACCAGCCACCAGGAAGACTGCAGTCGGAAGTTCATATCGCAAGCCCCGATGCCCAAACAAGACCATCCATGGAAGAGACACCTCAGGACCATCCTGAAACCTTCGAAGGAAGAAAACAAAAGAAGGGAAAAGGCGTACTGGATGAGGGAGCTTTGGAGAGGCAAGACCGCAGGCGGACTCGTGGGATAACCTCCGACACATACCAAAGGAGCCAGCGAAGACATCGTTCTACCTCATTTGAAGATAAGAGCCCTCAGCCGAGAAGAGGATTGCGATCAAAAAGAGCTCGACAAAGAAGATCTGAGAGCACGGATGATCAAAGAATCGATATGAGCATGGATGATAAAGAAGATTATAGAAGAATGACAATCAAGAGCCGGCTTGACCCAGCAGGAGAACCAACTGGTCAACGGGACGTTACCTTACAAGAACTATCGAGGAAGGTCTCAACAATGGCTCGAAGATATGGCCATAATATTTCTTCAGATGATGAATCAGACAGCCCATTCATTGACCATATTGCTTACACCCAATTTCCAAAGAGATTCAGAATGCCGACCATTGAACAATACAGAGAAAACAGGGACCCAAAAGAGCACGTCCGTCAATTCCGAAATGTCATAGCCCAATATTCATCCAATGACGGACTGCTATGCCTAACATTCCCACAGACATTCGGCGACCTCGCTTTCAGATGGTTTGGGCGACTCCCACCCAGGAGCATCAATAGTTTTACGAGCCTCAATAAAGCATTCATAAGACAATTCATGGGAAGTGTACATAGAAGAAAATCACTCGCCCACCTGTCGAATTTGAAGCAAGAAAGTAACGAGTCGCTCAAGAAATACTTAGCAAGATTCGGAAAGGAGGTCGCTCAAATTGAAGACGCTAGTGATGTAGCTGTCATCACCGCTTTCACCAATGGGTTGCAAAGCGGTCAATTATCTTTCGACTTGCGAAGAGATCAACCAAAAACTTATGAAGAGAAAATAGACATAGCTGGCGACTATGCACTGGCAGAAGAGGAAGAAGTGGCACAAGGGGGTAGTTACGTACATGGTCACAAACCCGACTTGAAATCAGAACACAGGGATGACAAGAAAACACAGTCGCGTGACTGCTAAAAGGACAAAAAAAGTCAAAAGGGCCAATCTAGGGAAAGCAGAGGAAGCAACTGAACCAGTAGGTTCCAGGGGAGGTATAGCAACTACACTCCTTTAACAGGCGATCAAGAGGACATACTTTCTGTGGTGGAGGATAAAGGGCTCGCCAAATATCCACTACAACAGTCAGCCAATGCCTGAAGGGACATAAAAAAAATACTGCCAATTCCACAAGGACCACGGGCATGATACCTCTAAATGTTTCCAACTGCGCGACCATATCGAAAACCTAATCAGAGATGGACACCTTAAGGATTTCACTCTGAAGGGAGACAAACATGGTAATCAACAAGATAACCGTCAAGGAAGCGGGCAAGAAAGAAAAAGCCCGGGGAGAAGCAGCCCAAACACTGCAATAAACACAATCTTTGGCAGACTTCACACCGACAGAAGTAATAGGGAGAGGATGTCAGAAGTCCGGGAAGTAATGTACGAAAGCAAGGATATGGAGATAAATTCTATGCAAAAGAACCCTAAGAAGGGAAAGGAAGGGAAGGACAGGACATGACCTCATAACATTCACATCAGAAGATTCAGAAGGAATTGATGCGAACCTAACGATGCAATCGTAGTAGGAGTCCAAATAGCCCATAGGGATGTCCTCCGAGTAATGATAGACAACGGAAGTTCAACTGATATTTTGAGCGCTAGGGTATATGATGAATTACGACTAGACAGGAAAGATTTGGAGCCATTGCACGTACCACTGAAAGGTTTCGGAGGCCTAAAAGTAAGATCGTTGGGAACCGTGAAGCTACCAGTGAGGTTTGGAATAGCACCGTGCCGACGAACGATCCTACTGGATTTTGTTATTGTCGATATCTACAACTGGCCATATAATGCCCTACTCGGCTGACCATTCCTAAACAAAGCCCGAGCGGTCACCTCAACTCATGCACTAAAGGTGAAATTTTCGACTGAGTTTGGAGTCCGAGAATTAAAAGGATCACAGGAGATGGCTCGCCGCGCTAATCTATCAATTTTCAAAGACAGGACTGGAGTAGAAACCTTTGTAAGGATTCCCGTTGTTTTTAATTGGCTTATTTCGTGATCAAACCATATGTGGGGGTTCTTTGTAAGGGTAGCCTAAGTATCGGTCTTGTTGTTCGAAACCCTTTTGAAGACCTCGTGTTGATAAGCACCGAAGGTAAATTTCTATGTGCTTACCTTTCTTTGAAGAGATTTAGAAGCACACACACACTAAACATTCATTGCATATGTGTGCATTCTCTTCATTTGTCACAATTCACACTTGCACTTATTTATTATATTTTGTTGTGTGTTATTGTGTCTTGTTGTTGTGTTAATTCGTTTCCCGATAACTTTCGGAAACGTCCGCGCATGCACGAGAATGTGCTTGGTTTAGCGCGAGGACCGCCTATGGAGAATGCCCTTGGCTTCTCCTTGGTTTTCACCTATCTAGGTGATCGGCGGTTATGATCGGCGGCCTGGCCGCCGAATGAAACCGCCGTTTCAGTCCAGATTGGTCTGAAGCTTTTCTGCGGTTAAGATCGGCGGTCAAGACCGCCGTTCGAAACCGCCGTTTCAAGACCTGATTGATTTATCTCTCGGTCTAATTCGGCGGTTGAAACGGCGGGCATGAAACCGCCGTTCGAAACCGCCGTTCATACCTGGTTGATTTTGATCTCTCTGTTCTGTTTCGGCGGTTGGAATCGGCGGTCACGAAACCGCCGAATGAACCGCCGTTTATGCTCTGTTCTTCACGAGCTCAATTCGGCGGTCATTAACGGCGGCCTGGCCGCCGATTGAAACCGCCGATTGGCGCGTTTCTTTGAAACTTACTTAAACGACCACACTTTGATTTGGCACCCTATATATATGCCACTTTGACTTTAGGTCAATGAAGAGAGTTCATATTCAGAATTCATACTTAGGATATTTTTCAAAGAGAAGAAAAATTCCAAGAACTCCATTCTTGATTCTCAAACACTTTTCATGATCATCAATCATCATCTAGCATCATCTTAGATCATCTAGATGTCATCTTGCATGGAACCTTCATCATACTTTGCTTGGTAAGTTTTTCACTAATATCTTACATGTTTTGTGTTTCTCTTATCTAGCAATCTCAATTAATTACTTGTTTGTTATTTTGTATGCTTTAGATACAATATTGAGATGAGTATGATGTATGTTTGAGATTTTATATTGTGCTTGCATATTAGGTTTTGTGCTTAATATTGATTAGCTAAACTAATTGACATGTCATTTAGTTTTGATATCTAGGATTATACTTAATTGCATATTAATCATCTTAGATAAGCATATAGGGTTTCCCTTGCTCTATGTTGTATTTTGGATATTCACATATATTCACTTAGGGTTGTATTCTCTTCAAAGAGAAAGTAAGTCTTGTGTGTAGCATCCGGGATTAGGTTGCTTAGAACGCAAGCAAATTGGACTAGGTTCACTCATACCGGGATTAGGTAGGTGTGTGATTACTTCCGGGATTAGGTTGTAATCGTTTGCACATTTAGTGGATTCGAGGTTCGAGTGTGGCTTACTTACATAGCCCGTGGTTTTTCCCGTGAGGGTTTCCACGTAAAAACCAAGTGTTGTTTTAATTTCCGCACCATATTACAATTGCTTGGTTATATTATCTTGAGGGCATTTTCGTAATTTTGACTAACACGAAAAATTGGGTAAAAAGCGTAAAATCTATTCACCCCCCCTCTAGATAGCTTTATACACACCGTGCTATTATTTGTTTCAATTGGTATCAGAGCGGGTTCCTAGACATACATAGGTGATCCTTGCTTATTTTGGTGTGTTTTGCATTTTGTGTGATTTTTGATCATTCATACATTTGCATTCATTTCATTCATTCATAAACACTATGAGTGGAAACGGTGGAAATGGTGGTGGCCACGAAGGAGCTTCTAGCACAAGGCCTCCACTTCTTACCGGATTGAACTATTCCCAATGGAAAGGGAAGATGGAATCCTACATATGCCAAATTCATGACCGTGCATGGATGGCGGTGGAAGACGGATATGATCTCCCTATGATGACTCCCGATGGTGGAGGACAAGATGTTTTGAAGCCTAAGGCGCAATGGAACGCGCAAGAGTTTGAGGCTTCTAAGTGGAATAGGAAGGCTATGCATGCCATTATGTGTGCTATGGATGAGAATCAGTACAAGCTTATTCAGAATACTCAGATTGCCAAAGTGGCATGGGACATCCTTCTAGTTGCACATGAGGGAACCGAGGTGGTGAAGGAGTCCAAGCTTCAAGTCCTCCAAACTCAGTTTGAGCTACTTAGGATGGGAGAGGATGAATGCTTCAATGACTTCGAAATCAAATTGATGGATATTGTAAATCAAAGCCATCAACTCGGAGACCCGTATTCGGATAGGAGAGTCAAGCAAAAAATTATGAGATCTCTCCCCGATAGGTTTGAATCCAAGGTGACGGCCATAGAAGAAAATAGTGGCTACATGGATATGAAGCCAAGTGAGGTGATTGGGCGTCTCCTTGCATATGAGTCTAGGAAGGCTCCTAGCACCACTACTCCCCCTAAGAAGTCTAAAGGAATAGCTTTGAAAGCATCTAAGGATGCAAAGGAGGCAAAGCATGAATCGGATGAAGACCTTGCCTTATTTGTGAAAAGGTTCAACAAGGTTATGGGGTTCAAGAAGAAGAAGGGATTTGGGTCAAGAGGACAAGATTTGAAGAAAAAGAGTTCCTTCAAGAAGTTTGAGCCTAGACAAGAGAGGACCGAAAGGAAAGGGGTCCGATGCTTTGAATGTGGTGGGATTGGTCACTTTGCCCCCGAATGTGCTAATCACAATGATAAGAAGAAGAGCAAACTGATGGCCGCCACTTGGAGTGGGAGTAGTGATGACTCCAATGAGGAAGATGAGTCTTCAAGTGAAGAAGAGCTCATGGCTAACCTCCTAGCTTTTGCCTCCTCACATAAGAGCAAAAGTGGTAGTGAGAAAGAGGAAATGAGTCAAGAGGAAAATGACTCAAGTGAAGAAGAAAGTGATTCCTCATCTAACTCCATAAGTAGTTTTGTGGAGAAAAAGGTGCTTGCTAAATGCCATGCCGAGTTTAATGATTTAGCAATCAAGAGCACAAGAAAGATCAAGATGTTGAGAGAAGAAAATCTTGAGCTTGCATCTCATAATGACCACTTAGGTGAACAAGTGGAAAAATTCAAGAAGATAGAAGATAAGCTAAGAGAGGAGTTAGCTTTATCTAGGAAGAATGAAGAAAGTCTAAAGAGTGAGCTTGAAGAAGTTAGAAATTCTATGACTAGGATGGATTCTAGCACCAAGAAGCTTGACCATATGCTTGGTGTTGGAAAGAGTCCATGTGACAAGAGGGGTCTTGGGTATGAAGATGACAAGAAGATCTCTACCTCTAACAAGACCGTGTTTGTCAAGAGCTTGAAGAAAGAAGAAACTTCATTTGTGCAAGCTCCTAGAAAGAAATTAGAAGTAGGACAATGCTCTAATGCTCAAGTGAAGATGGGTCCAAGAAGGAAACCTCAAGCTCAACCCCCTAGGGTCTCTCAAGCCAACATTCCTCCTTAAATGGCTCACAAAGGAAAGAGACCTATCATGCAACCTCAAGCTAGGAAGCAACCAAGACCGATTCAACAACGAAGAAGGATTGAACCCTTTCATCCACAAAGACAAGGACAAGGTATGATTCCTTATTTCACTCCTATATGTCATTTTTGTGGATTTGATGGTCATATTAGACCACATTGCTTTCGATATATAAAAATGTGCAAAACTAGAAGCATGATAGAGAAGAAAAAGAAAAGAGCCATGATGCATGTTCCTAGGAATGATAATACTATTATGCATGATCCTAGGACATCTAGAGCCCATATACCAAAAACCACTAAGAAAGCTAAGATTGTTTCTAGGTGGATTAGAAAGAATGACATTGTTTGCCATGTTGCTCAAATAGCCTTGAAGGCAAATTCTTCTAATTTTTGGTATCTAAATAGTGGGTGCTCTAGGCACATGACGGGAAACAAGAGTTTCTTCGAGACTCTTGTTATGGAGGAAGGTAGATATGTCACTTTTGGTGATGGATCCAAAAAGAAAGTTGTAGGGAAAGGAACCATTTCCGTTCCCGGATTACCCTCCTTATCCGATGCTTTATTTGTTGATGGCTTGAAAGCCAATTTAATAAGCATTTCACATCTAAGTGATGAAGGATATTCCGTCTTGTTTTGTAAAGATGATTGCTCAATCCTAAAGCCCGATGGACAAACCTTATTGAAAGGTATGAGATCTAGCGACAATTGCTATTGTCTTGAAGCTAGATTAGTCTCAAACAATGTGTCCATGGATGAGCAAATTGAGTTGTGGCATGAAAGACTTGGCCACATGAACTTTAGGGATCTACGGACCCTTGGAAAGTTCGAGTGTGTGCGTGGCCTCCCTAAGCTTGGGAAGAAAGCCAATGGTGTTTGTGGACCTTGCCAACAAGGAAAGCAAACTAAAAGCATGCACAAAAAGGGTAAGTATCTCACCACCAAGGAGCCTCTTGAGCTTCTCCACATGGACCTCATGGGTCCCATGCAAACCGAAAGTTTGGGTGGAAAGAGATACATTTTTGTATGTGTTGATGATTTCTCTAGATTTACATGGACATACTTTCTTAGAGAAAAATCCGAAACTTTTGATAAGTTTAAAATGCTTTGTACTAAATTACAAAATGAAATGAAATCTAACATTAGAAGCATTAAACGGATTAGAAGTGACCATGGGAGAGAGTTTGAGAATGCCTCTTTTGAAAGCTTTTGTGATAGCTTAGGCATCTCCCATGAGTTTTCGGCTCCTAGGACACCTCAACAAAATGGAGTTGTTGAGAGGAAAAATAGGGTCCTCCAAGAGATGGCCCGAGTGATGTTGCTTAGCAACAATGTCCCTAGGAACCTATGGGCCGAAGCCATCAATACGGCTTGCTATATAGGAAATCGTGTGTTCCTAAGGCCCGGTTCTAGAAACACCTCCTATGAGCTATGGAAGGGTAGGAAGCCAAATGTTAGCTACTTCCACACATTTGGAAGCAAATGCTACATTTTAAATGACCGTGATCAACTTGGCAAGTTTGATGCTAAGAGTGATGAGGGTATCTTTATTGGCTACGCCTTGAATAGTAAAGCCTATAGAGTTTTCAACTTGAAGACTCGAACCGTCATGGAATCATCAAATGTGGTCATTGATGATACTAGGCTCAAGTCTAATGACCATGAGGAGGAGGATGTTCTAGAGGATGACACTCCTTTGGAGAGGGTTGTGGTGACTCCCAATGTTGGGACATCTAATGAAGTCACACAACCCATTACTAGAGTTCCTAACTTGGACTCTAATGAACCCGCTCCATGGGTTAGAAGACTCCATAACAAAGAGGATGTTATTGGAGATGTTAATGAGGGTGTTAGGACTAGACGTCAACTTGCTAATCTTATTAGCTATACTTGCTACACCTCTCAAATTGAACCCAAAAAGGTTGAAGAAGCCTTACATGATGAATTTTGGGTTCTTGCCATGCAAGAAGAGCTAAACCAATTCGAAAGGAATGAGGTTTGGACTCTAGTTCCTAGGCCTAAGACCACTAATGTCATAGGCACTAAATGGATATTTAGGAACAAATCCGATGAGGATGGCAACATAGTGCGGAACAAGGCTAGACTTGTAGCACAAGGGTACTCTCAAATTGAGGGTATCGACTTTGAGGAGACATTTGCTCCCGTTGCCCGTCTAGAGTCTATTAGGCTTCTCTTGTCCATTTCTTGTGTGCACAAGTTCAAATTGCACCAAATGGATGTCAAGAGTGCCTTCCTCAATGGCTTCTTGCAAGAGGAAGTGTTTGTTGAACAACCCAAGGGGTTTGTGGATGCTCACCACCCCAACCATGTCTATCGCCTCAAGAAGGCACTATATGGGTTGAAACAAGCACCGAGGGCTTGGTATGAGCGCCTCACTCAATTTCTTGTTGACAATAACTACACAAGAGGTAGTGTTGACAAGACACTATTCATCAAGAGAGACAATGATGAGCTTTTCATAGCTCAAATATATGTCGATGACATAGTGTTTGGCTCCACCAACAACACCAAGGTCCAACAATTTGTTGATGTTATGTCTCATGAATTTGAGATGAGTCTTGTTGGTGAGCTTAATTACTTCCTAGGTTTGCAAATTAGGCAACTTGATAATGGGATCTTCATAACCCAAGCCAAATATGCCAAAAACCTTGTGAAGAAGTTTGGTCTTGAAAAAGCCAAACATTGTGACACTCCTATGAGCACCACTTTGAAGCTAAGCAAGGATGCTAGCGGTAAAAGTGTGGACCAAACCTTATATCGTGGCATGATAGGGAGCTTGCTCTATTTGACCGCAAGTAGGCCCGATATATCTTTTAGTGTAGGAGTTTGTGCTAGGTACCAATCCGATCCCAAGGAGTCCCATCTCTCTTCGGTTAAGAGAGTCATTCGCTTTGTGAATGGGACTTCCAACTATGGGATTTGGTACTCATTTGACACTAATCCTAGTCTTGTAGGATATAGTGATGCGGATTGGGCAGGAAATTGTGATGATAGGAAGAGCACATCGGGCGGTTGCTTCTTTCTAGGCAACAACTTGGTGTCTTGGTTTTGCAAGAAGCAAAACTCGATTTCCTTGTCCACGGCGGAAGCCGAGTACATAGCCGCGGGGAGTGGATGCACTCAACTTATGTGGATGAAGCAAATGCTAGTGGATTACGGATTCAACCAAGGTACTCTCACTCTCTTTTGTGATAACATGAGTGCCATTAATATTTCCAAGAATCCGGTGCAACATTCTAGAACTAAGCATATTGACATCCGCCATCACTTCATTAGAGAGCTTGTTGAAAATAAATGCATAGTACTTGAACATGTAGGTACTAATGATCAACTTGCGGACCTATTTACTAAACCCTTAGATGCTACTCGATTTAAAACTCTTAGTAGATCTATTGGGGTATGTCTTGTGGAGTGATGTTCTATGATTGACCCCATATGGGGAACTCAAGCAAAGAGAGCTATTTTGCATTCTTGTATCTTGCAAAAAATTTGAAATATCTTATGCCTCTTCTTTTATATTGCTTGAGTAAGCTTGGTTGTACATATGTATATATGTTTTAAATTCCATAAGTGTGAACCTTGCTTGTCTACAATCCATGTCATATTTATGTTCAAACATGCATTTTTGGACTAGGAGATTTACATTGGAAGTATGATTTGAATGACCTATGATTATCTCCATGACATGATGATTCTTTAATAACATGCTAATGACAAATGAAAAAGCATGAAATTCATAAAACATGCTCACATGAAAAGCATGAATTGATGATTGCATATTCTTAAAAATGCAAAACTTGTGTGAAAACTTATGAGACTCAAAATGAATAAAGGATCTTGTATCCATTCAAAGGAATTTACATTCCAAATGTCTCTCTTTCTTTATTAGTTGAACATGGTTACTATCATACGGATAATTTTATCCGGAAAAATCAAATAGGGTGCAAAGTCGCTCATGCCATGTTTCGCTTATAAAGTTGGATATAGTTGCTCTTATATTGAAATCAATAATCTCTATATCCTTGCTTTTCCCATGACATTGGTGAAATTGGTTTGAATTCTTATTAGAAACCTTTGTCATTTGCTTTGCCAAATACCATTGTATTTTGGACTTGAATGCTATATGTCTTGTATGCAAAGCATGTTGGATTCACACATTTTCTCAAAATAAATCTCCTTGTTTCTCTCAAATTAATTGAAGTGCATAAAGTGACTTATATGTATATGCATATCTTGCATGCTTCTATCTCTCGTTGCTATGAGTGACCCGGTTGGGGACTACTCCTTTGCCTATATCATGACAAAAAGGGGGAGTAGGATATGGTAAGGGGAGGTGCAAAATATAGAAGCTATTGTACACTTTGGGGAGAACACACATTGAGGGGGAGTAACCCGTTGAGGGGAGCATTGCATTTATCATACATTGCATACATTTGGTAATGTTGTGCCTAAATTCTAAAAATGCAAATGCTTGGTATTGTTCTCACATGATTAATCTCACACTTTTCTTGTATTAGAAATGTTAGAAACTCTTTTCAGGGATTGATTATTCTACAAGAGGATTGAAGACTTCAAGTTGCATTAGCTTATCTCTTTGTAATGTAGAATATCATTATAGTCCCGTAGTTTCTATTTTTTTTGTGAGGAATCATTGTGAGTGATGGTTTTGTCACGAAATAGCCAAAGGGGGAGATTGTAAGGATTCCCGTTGTTTTTAATTGGCTTATTTCGTGATCAAACCATATGTGGGGGTTCTTTGTAAGGGTAGCCTAAGTATCGGTCTTGTTGTTCGAAGCCCTTTTGAAGACCTCGTGTTGATAAGCACCGAAGGTAAATTTCTATGTGCTTACCTTTCTTTGAAGAGATTAGAAGCACACACACACTAAACATTCATTGCATATGTGTGCATTCTCTTCATTTGTCACAATTCACACTTGCACTTATTTATTATATTTTGTTGTGTGTTATTGTGTCTTGTTGTTGTGTTAATTCGTTTCCCGATAACTTTCGGAAACGTCCGCGCATGCACGAGAATGTGCTTGGTTTAGCGCGAGGACCGCCTATGGAGAATGCCCTTGGCTTCTCCTTGGTTTTCACCTATCTAGGTGATCGGCGGTTATGATCGGCGGCCTGGCCGCCGAATGAAACCGCCGTTTCAGTCCAGATTGGTCTGAAGCTTTTCTGCGGTTAAGATCGGCGGTCACGACCGCCGTTCGAAACCGCCGTTTCAAGACCTGATTGATTTATCTCTCGGTCTAATTCGGCGGTTGAAACGGCGGGCATGAAACCGCCGTTCGAAACCGCCGTTCATACCTGGTTGATTTTGATCTCTCTGTTCTGTTTCGGCGGTTGGAATCGGCGGTCACGAAACCGCCGAATGAACCGCCGTTTATGCTCTGTTCTTCACGAGCTCAATTCGGCGGTCATTAACGGCGGCCTGGCCGCCGATTGAAACCGCCGATTGGCGCGTTTCTTTGAAACTTACTTAAACGACCACACTTTGATTTGGCACCCTATATATATGCCACTTTGACTTTAGGTCAATGAAGAGAGTTCATATTCAGAATTCATACTTAGGATATTTTTCAAAGAGAAGAAAAATTCCAAGAACTCCATTCTTGATTCTCAAACACTTTTCATGATCATCAATCATCATCTAGCATCATCTTAGATCATCTAGATGTCATCTTGCATGGAACCTTCATCATACTTTGCTTGGTAAGCTTTTTCACTAATATCTTACATGTTTTGTGTTTCTCTTATCTAGCAATCTCAATTAATTACTTGTTTGTTATTTTGTATGCTTTAGATACAATATTGAGATGAGTATGATGTATGTTTGAGATTTTATATTGTGCTTGCATATTAGGTTTTGTGCTTAATATTGATTAGCTAAACTAATTGACATGTCATTTAGTTTTGATATCTAGGATTATACTTAATTGCATATTAATCATCTTAGATAAGCATATAGGGTTTCCCTTGCTCTATGTTGCATTTTGGATATTCACATATATTCACTTAGGGTTGTATTCTCTTCAAAGAGAAAGTAAGTCTTGTGTGTAGCATCCGGGATTAGGTTGCTTAGAACGCAAGCAAATTGGACTAGGTTCACTCATACCGGGATTAGGTAGGTGTGTGATTACTTCCGGGATTAGGTTGTAATCGTTTGCACATTTAGTGGATTCGAGGTTCGAGTGTGGCTTACTTACATAGCCCGTGGTTTTTCCCGTGAGGGTTTCCACGTAAAAACCAAGTGTTGTTTTAATTTCCGCACCATATTACAATTGCTTGGTTATATTATCTTGAGGGCATTTTCGTAATTTTGACTAACACGAAAAATTGGGTAAAAAGCGTAAAATCTATTCACCCCCCCCCCCCCCCCCCCCCCCCCCCCCCTCTAGATAGCTTTATACACACCGTGCTATTATTTGTTTCAACCTTGGGCATATTTGAAGTAAATAAGGAGGTGCAAGAAGAAAACCCAGAAACTTTTGAACTAGATCCGAGAGACAAGGCGGGCAGAGAAAAAGAAGAACCCACCAAATCCATTGTTTTGGATGAAAGGGAACCTGATAAGACGGTCGAAATAGAAGCAAGGTTGGCCGAACAAGTTAAGGTGGATGTATTGAACTTGCTGAAGGAATATAAAGAGATCTTCGTGTGGAGCCACGAAGATATGCCAAGAATCAGTAGAAGTGTAATCTCGCACAAATTGGGCATAAACAAGAAAAGCAAACCAGTGGTGCAGAAGAGGAGAAGTTTCAACCCGGAAAGAAATGCAGTAATAAAAGAAGAAGTATCTAAGTTGCTTGCCGCTGGATCAATCAGAGATGAAAGTTCACAAATAAACGCTCGGTGTGTTCTATATATATCTAGAGGGGGGTGAATAGATTTTAACTATTATTACCCGATTTTCGCATGCAAATCAATTTTACGAAAATGCCCCTACTAGTCAAAAATACAAGCAAGTGTAATATAGTGCGGAATTTAAATAACACTTGATGTATACGTGGAAACCCAACCACTGGGAAAAACCACGGGCTGTTTAGTGCGCCACACTCGGACCTTGAAATCCACTAATTGAAATAGAGTTTACAACCTATGTAGACCTCGTCTAACACTCCGGTCAATAACCCCCCACTTCTACCACTCAGGCCTTTAAAAGTGGCTCTAGTCCAATTGCTTGAGGCCTAAGCAATCTTAGCCTCAAGACTTAATTCTCAATGAAGAGATTATGCAACCTATGTGAATATGTATAAATATTCAAATAACAAACAAGGCTAGGTAACCTTAGATGCTTATCTAGGATGATGATATAATCAATTTAAATCAACCCTAGATATCAATTGCTAAATGACATGTCAAATAGCTTAGCTAATCAAGATTAATCAAAAACCTAATTAGCTATCACAATATAACACTCAATCAATTCATCACAATTAATTCTCTATTCTTGTATTTATCATATGATCAAAAACATACAAGTAAATTAAAAGAGAATAGTTTGATAGAAAAAATACTAAAATAAGATAAACTTAATCAAAATCTTACCAAGCAAGTTGTGATGATGCAAACCCAATCATGGATGCATTCTATATAGTCATAGAAGATGCAATATGAAATATGATGCAAAAAGGATTTGATTTGAGTGTTTAAATGTGAGTTCTTATTTTGATTTTTTCTCAAAAATCTCTCTTTGAAGTTTAGGATTCTAAGGACTCAAAGAACTTGATCAGAGAATGAGAAAGTAAGATATTTGTAAGGATTCCCGTTGTTTTTAATTGGCTTATTTCGTGATCAAACCATATGTGGGGATTCTTTGTAAGGGTAGTTTAGATGTTGTTGTTATTGCTTAGGCCCTTTGAAGACCTCATTATTGACAAGCACCAAAGGTAATACTCTAAGTGCTTACTTGTCTTGAAGAGATAGTTGCACACACTCACAACTCATGCATATGTTTAATCTTTGTATGTTGTGTTTCTTTTTGTTGTGCATCAATGCCTATTTACATCTCTTCTTGCTTGTTATTATGATTGCATCTTGTGTTTATAACATCATAGCATTTAGGCTTTTAGGATGCATCTTAGTTTACCTTTGTTCCCCTTGCATGATTGCTTGTGGGGTTCAAAGTTATGGGATGTGCGCTGGTCCACCTGCGCCTGTCGTCCAGCACCGCTCACCGGCGCATAACGCCTAGTGGCGTGCCGCTGGTCGTGCGCTGGTCCACACCAGCGCAGTCCACCAGCGCAAATCGTCCAGTTCTCTATCGCCAGTCGTGCGCTGGTCTACACTAGCGCAAGGTCACCAGCGCTGATCGCCCAGTATGGCTCCGCTGGTCTGGCGCCTGTGTGAGCGCATGTCGTCCAGCGCCAAAGCAAAAATGTGCGTGTGCGCTGGTCCTGCGCCTGTCGTCCAACGCAAGGCCACCAGCGCACAGAGCAATTTTTGGTGCGTTTTTCAAAACGACCACACTTCACTTATGGCCCCTATATATATAACACTTTGACTTTAGGTCAGCCAAGAGAGTTCATATTCATATTCTATACTTAGGATATTTTTCAAGAGAAGAAAAATACACAAAGAACTCATTTTTAATTACTCAAACACTTTTTCATGATCATCAATCATCATCTAGTATCATCTTAGATCATCTAGATGTCATCTTGCATGGAATCTTCATCATACTTTGCTTGGTAAGCTTTTCACTAATATCTTACATGTTTTGTGTTTCTCTTATCTAGCAATCTCAATTAATTACTTGTTTGTTATTTTGTATGCTTTGGATACAATATTGAGATGAGTATGATGTATGTTTGAGAAGTTGTATTGTGCTAGCATATTAGGTTTTGTGCTTAGTATTGATTAGCTAAACTAATTGACATGTCATTTAGTTTTGATATCTAGGATTGTTCTTAATTGCATATTAATCATCTTAGATAAGCATATAGGGTTTCCCTTGCTCTATGTTGCATTTTGGATATTCACATATATTCACTTAGGGTTGTATTCTCTTCATAGAGAAAGTAAGTCTTGTGTGTAGCATCCGGGATTAGGTTACTTAGAACGCAAGCAAATTGGACTAGGTTCACTCATACCGGGATTAGGTAGGTGTGTGATTACTTCCGGGATTAGGTTGTAATCGTTTGCACATTTAGTGGATTCGAGGTTCGAGTGTGGCTTACTTACATAGCCCGTGGTTTTTCCCGTGAGGGTTTCCACGTAAAAACCAAGTGTTGTTTTAATTTCCGCACCATATTACACTTGCTTGTTTATATTATTTTGATGGCATTTTCGTAATTTTGACTAACACGAAAAATTGGGTAAAAAGCGTAAAATCTATTCACCCCCCCTCTAGATAGCTTTATACACACCGTGCTATAATTTGTTTCAATTGGTATCAGAGCGGGTTCCTAGACATACATAGGTGATCCTTGCTTATTTTGGTGTGTTTTGCATTTTGTGTGATTTTTGATCATTCATACATTTGCATTCATTTCATTCATTCATAAACACTATGAGTGGAAACGGTGGAAATGGTGGTGGCAATGAAGGTGCCTCAAGCACAAGGCCTCCACTTCTTACCGGATTGAACTATTCCCAATGGAAAGGGAAGATGGAATCCTACATATGCCAAATTCATGACCGTGCATGGATGGCGGTTGAAGACGGATATGATCTACCCAAGATGACTCCCGATGGTGGAGGAGAATAAGTATTGAAGCCTAAGGCGCAATGGAACGCGCAAGAGTTTGAGGCTTCAAAGTGGAATAGGAAGGCGATGCATGCCATCTTGTGTGCTATGGATGAAAATCAATATAAATTGATTCAAAATACTAGGATAGCTAAAGAGGCTTAGGACATCCTAGAGATTGCACATGAGGGAACCGAAGTGGTGAAGGACTCTAAGCTTCAAGTCCTCCAAACTCAATTCGAGATGCTTAAGATGGAGGAGAATAAGTGCTTCAACGACTTCGAGATCAAGTTGATGGATATAGTCAACAAAAGCCATCAACTTGGTGATCCATATTCGAATAGGAGAATCAAGCAAAAGATTATGAGATCTCTACCCGATAGGTTTGAATCGAAGGTGACGGCTTTAGAAGAAAATAGTGGATATAAGGATATGAAGCCAAGTGAGGTGATTGGGAGACTTCTAGCTTATGAGTCTAGGAAATGGCCTATCTCCACACCCACTAAAAAGCAAAAAGGAATTGCTTTAAAAACCTCCAAGGATGAAAAGGAGGCAAAGAAGGTTGACTTGGATGAAGACCTTGCCTTGTTTGTAAAAAGGATCAATAAGGTTATGAAGTTTAGAAAAAAGAGCTTTGGGTCAAAAGGTCAAGACTTGAAGAAAAAGGGCTCTTTCAAGAAGTTTGAACCTAGGCAAGAGAGGACCGAAAGGAAAGGGGTCCGATGTTTCGAGTGTGGTGGCATAGGTCATTTTGCCCCCGAATGTGCAAATCACAATGAGAGGAAAAAGGGAAAAGTGATGGCCGCCACTTGGAGTGGAAGTAGTGATGACTCCATTGAGGGAGATGAGTCTTCAAGTGATGAAGAGCTCATGGCTAATCTCCTAGCTTTTGCCTCCTCCCATAAAAGCAAAAGTGCTAGTGAGAGAGAGGAAATGAGTCAAGAGGAAAATGACTCAAGTGAAGAAGAAAGTGATTCCTCGTCTAACTCCATAAGTAGTTTTGTGGAGAAAAAGGTGCTTGCTAAATGCCATGCCGAGTTTAATGATTTAGCAATCAAGAGCACAAGAAAGATCAAGATGTTGAGAGAAGAAAATCTTGAGCTTGCGTCTCATAATGACCACTTAGGTGAACAAGTGGAAAAATTCAAGAAGATAGAAGATAAGCTAAGAGAGGAGTTAGCTTTATCTAGGAGGAATGAAGAAAGTCTAAAGAGTGAGCTTGAAGAAGTTAGAAATTCTATGACTAGGATGGATTCTAGCACCAAGAAGCTTGACCATATGCTTGGTGTTGGAAAGAGTCCATGTGACAAGAGGGGTCTTGGGTATGAAGATGACAAGAAGATCTCTACCTCTAACAAGACCGTGGTTGTCAAGAGCTTGAAGAAAGAAGAAACTTCATTTGTGCAAGCTCCTAGAAAGAAATTAGAAGTAGGACAATGCTCTAATGCACAAGTGAAGATGGGGCCAAGAAGGCAACCTCAAGCTCAACCCCCTAGGGTCCCTCAAGCCAACATTCCTCCTTAAATGGCTCACAAAGGAAAGAGACCTATCATGCAACCTCAAGCTAGGAAGCAACCAAGACCGGTTCAACAACGAAGAAGGATTGAACCCCTTCATCCACAAAGACAAGGACAAGGTATGATTCCTTATTTTACTCTTATATGTCACTTTTGTGGATTTGATGGTCATATTAGACCACATTGCTTTCGATATATAAAAATGTGCAAAACTAGAAGCATGATAGAGAAGAAAAAGAAAAGAGCCATGATGCATGTTCCTAGGAATGATAATATTATTATGCATGATCCTAGGACATCTAGAGCCCATGTACCAAAGACCACTAAGAAAGCTAAGATTGTTTCTAGGTGGATTAGAAAGAATGAAATTGTTTGTCATGTTGCTCAAATAGCCTTGAAGGCAAATTCTTCTAATTTTTGGTATTTAGATAGTGGGTGCTCTAGGCACATGACGGGAAACAAGAGTTTCTTCGAGACTCTTGTTATAGAGGAAGGTGGATATGTCACTTTTGGTGATGGATCCAAAAAGAAAGTTGGAGGGAAAGGAACCATTTTCGTTCCCGGATTACCCTCCTTATCCGATGCTTTATTTGTTGATGGCTTGAAAGCCAATTTAATAAGTATTTCACATCTAAGTGATGAAGGATATTCCGTCTTGTTTTGTAAAGATGATTGCTCGATCCTAAAGCCCGATGGACAAACCTTATTGAAAGGTATGAGATCTAGCGACAATTGCTATTGTCTTGAAGCTAGAATAGTCTCAAACAATGTGTCCATGGATGAGCAAATAGAGTTGTGGCATGAAAGACTTGGCCACATGAACTTTAGGGATCTACGGACCCTTGGAAAGTTCGAGTGTGTGCGTGGCCTCCCTAAGCTTGGGAAGAAAGTCAATGGTGTTTGTGGACCTTGCCAACAAGGAAAGCAAACTAAAAGCATGCACAAAAAGGGTAAGTATCTCACCACCAAGGAGCCTCTTGAGCTTCTCCACATGGACCTCATGGGTCCCATGCAAACCGAAAGTTTGGGTGGAAAGAGATACATTTTTGTTTGTGTTGATGATTTCTCTAGGTTCACATGGACATATTTTCTTAGAGAAAAATCCGAAACTTTTGATAAGTTTAAAATGCTTTGTAATAAACTTCAAAATGAAATGAACTCTAATATTAAAAGCATAAAACGGATTAGAAGTGACCATGGGAGGGAATTTGAGAATGCTACTTTTGAAACCTTTTGTAATGGTTTAGGCATCTCCCATGAGTTTTCGGCTCCTAGGACACCTCAACAAAATGGAGTTGTTGAGAGGAAAAATAGGGTCCTTCAAGAGATGGCCCGTGTGATGTTGCTTAGCAACAATGTCCCTAGGAACCTATGGGCCGAAGCCGTCAATACAGCTTGCTATATAGGAAATAGAGTTTTCCTAAGGCCTGGTACTAGAAACACCTCCTATGAGTTATGGAAAGGCAAGAGGCCAAATGTTAGCTACTTCCACACTTTTGGAAGCAAATGCTACATTTTGAATGACCGTGATCAACTTGGCAAATTCGATGCTAAGAGTGATGAGGGTATTTTTATTGGCTATGCCTTGAATTGTAGAGCCTATAGAGTTTTCAATTTAAAGACTCTAAGTGTTATGGAATCATCCAATGTCGTATTTGATGATACTAGGCTCAAGTCTAATGATCATGAGGAGGAGGTTATTTTTAGTAATGGTTCTCCTTTGGAGAAGGTTGTGGTGTCTCCTAATGTTGGGACATCTAATGTCAACAATGATGACACACAACCTATTGCTAGAGTTCCTCTCTTGGACTCTAAAGAACCCGCTCCATGGGTTAGGAAACTCCATGATAAAGAAGATATCATTGGAGAGGTAAATGAGGGTGTTAGGACTAGACGTCAACTTGCTAATCTTATTAGCTATACTTGCTACACCTCTCAAATTGAACCCAAAAAGGTTGAAGAAGCCTTAAATGATGAATTTTGGGTTCTTGCCATGCAAGAAGAGCTAAACCAATTCGAAAGGAATGAGGTTTGGACTCTAGTTCCTAGGCCTAAGACCACTAATGTCATAGGCACTAAATGGATATTTAGGAACAAATCCGATAAGGATGGCAACATAGTGCGGAACAAGGCTAGACTTGTAGCACAAGGGTACTCTCAAATTGAGGGTATCGACTTTGAGGAGACTTTTGCTCCTGTTGCCCGCTTAGAGTCCATTAGGCTTCTCTTGTCCATCTCTTGTGTGCACAAGTTCAAATTGCACCAAATGGACGTCAAGAGTGCCTTCCTCAATGGCTTCTTGCAAGAGGAAGTGTTTGTTGAACAACCTAAGGGGTTTGTGGATGCACACCACCCCAATCATGTTTATCGCCTCAATAAGGCACTTTATGGGTTGAAACAAGCACTGAAGGCTTGGTATGAGTGCCTCACTCAATTTCTTGTTGACAACAACTACACAAGAGGTAGTGTTGACAAGACGCTATTCATCAAGAGAGACAATGATGAGCTTTTCATAGCTCAAATATATGTTGATGATATAGTTTTTGGCTCCACCAACAACACCAAAGTCCAACAATTTGTTGATGTCATGTCTCATGAATTTGAGATGAGTCTTGTTGGTGAGCTTAGTTACTTCCTAGGTTTGCAAATTAGGCAACTAGATGATGGGATTTTCATATCCCAAGCCAAATATGCCAAAAACCTAGTGAAGAAGTTTGGTCTTGAAAAAGCCAAACATTGTGATACTCCTATGAGCACCACTTTGAAGCTAAGCAAGGATGCTAGCGGTAAAAGTGTGGACCAAACCTTATATCGTGGCATGATAGGGAGCTTGCTCTATTTGACCGCAAGTAGGCCCGATATATCATTTAATGTAGGAGTTTATGCTAAGTATCAATCCGATCCCAAGGGTCCCATCTCTCTTCGGTTAAGAGAGTCATTCGATTTGTGAATGGGACTTCTAATTATGGGATTTGGTACTCATTTGACACTAATCCTAGTCTTGTAGGATATAGTGATGCGGATTGGGCAGGAAATTGTGATGATAGGAAGAGCACATCGGGCGGTTGCTTCTTTCTAGGCAACAACTTGGTGTCGTGGTTTTGCAAGAAGCAAAACTCGATTTCCTTGTCCACGGCGGAAGCCGAGTACATAGCCGCGGGGAGTGGATGCACTCAACTCTTGTGGATGAAGCAAATGCTAGTGGACTACGAATTCAACCAAGGTACTCTCACTCTCTTTTGTGATAACATGAGTGCCATTAATATTTCCAAGAATCCGGTCCAACATTCTAGAACTAAGCATATTGACATCCGACATCACTTCATTAGAGAGCTTGTTGAAAATAAATGCATAGTACTTGAACATGTAGGTACTAATGATCAACTTGCGGACCTATTTACTAAACCATTAGATGCTACTCGATTTAAAACTCTTAGTAGATCTATTGGGATATGTCTTGTGGAGTGATGTGATTTACTTGACCCCATATGGGGAACTCAAGCAAAGAGAGCTATTTTGCATTCTTGTATCTTGCAAAAAATTTGAAATATCTTATGCCTCTTCTTTTGATTGCTTGAGTAAGCTTGGTTGTACATATGTATATATGTTTTCAAATTCTATAAGTGTGAACCTTGCTTGTCTACAATCCATGTCATATTTATGTTCAAACATGCATTTTTGGACTAGGAGATTTACATAGGAAGTATGATGTGAATGACCTATAGTTATCTCCATGACATGATGATTCTTTTATAACATGCTTATTCTTTTATAACATGCTTATGTCAAATGAAAAAGCATGAAATTCATACAACATGCTCTCATGAAAAGCATGAATTGATGATTGCATATTCTTAAAATGCAAAACTTGTGTGAAAGCTTATGAGACTCAAAATGAATAAAGGATCTTGTATCCATTCAAAGGAATTTACATTCCAAATGTCTCTCTTTCTTTATTAGTTGAACATGGTTACTATCATACGGATATCTTATCCGGAAAAATCAAATAGGGTGCAAAGTCGCTCATGCAATGTTTCGCTTATAAAGTTGGATATAGTTGCTCTTAAATTGAAATCAATAATCTCTATATCCTTGCTTTTCCCATGACATTGGTGAAATTGGTTTGAATTCTTATTAGAAACCTTTGTCATTTGCTTTGCCAAATACCATTGTATTTTGGACTTGAATGCTATATGTCTTGTATGCAAAGCATGTTGGATTCACACATTTTCTCAAAATAAATCTCCTTGTTTCTCTCAAATTAATTGAAGTGCATAAAGTGACTTATATGTATATGCAAATCTTGCATGCTTCTATCTCTCGTTGCTATGAGTGACCCGGTTGGGGACTACTCCTTTGCCTATATCATGACAAAAAGGGGGAGTAGGATATGGTAAGGGGAGGTGCAAAATATATAAGCTATTGTGCACTTTGGGGAGAACATACATTGAGGGGGTGTAACCCGTTGAGGGGGAGCATTGCATTTATCATACATTGCATACATTTGGTAATGTTGTGCCTAAATTCTAAAAATGCAAATGCTTGGTATTGTTCTCACATGATTAATCTCACACTTTTCTTGTATTGGAAATGTTAGAAACTCTTTTCAGGGATTGATTATTCTACAAGAGGATTGAAGACTTCAAGTTGCATTCTCTTATCTCTTTGTAATGTAAAATATCATTGTAGTCCCGTAGTTTCTATTTTTTTTGTGAGGAATCAATGTGAGTGATGGTTTTGTCACGAAATAGCCAAAGGGGGAGATTGTAAGGATTCCAATTGTTTTTAATTGGCTTATTTCGTGATCAAACCATATGTGGGGATTCTTTGTAAGGGTAGTTTAGATGTTGTTGTTATTGCTTAGGCCCTTTGAAGACCTCATTATTGACAAGCACCAAAGGTAATACTCTAAGTGCTTACTTGTCTTGAAGAGATAGTTGCACACACTCACAACTCATGCATATGTTTAATCTTTGTATGTTGTGTTTCTTTTTGTTATGCATCAATGCCTATTTACATCTCTTCTTGCTTGGTATTATGATTGCATCTTGTGTTTATAACATCATAGCATTTAGGCTTTTAGGATGCATCTTAGTTTACCTTTGTTCCCCTTGCATGATTGCTTGTGGGGTTCAAAGTTGTGGGCTGTGCGCTGGTCCACCTGCGCCTATCGTCCAGCACCGCTCACCAGCGCATAACGCCCAGTGGCGTGCCGCTGGTCGTGTGCTGGTCCACACCAGCGCAGTCCACCAGCGCAGATCGTCCAGTTCTCTGTCGCCGGTCGTGCGCTGGTCTACACCAGCGCAAGGTCACCAGCGCTGATCGCCCAGTATGGCTCCGCTGGTCTGGCGCATGTGTGAGCGCATGTCGTCCAGCGCTAAAGCAAAAATGTGCGTGTGCGCTGGTCCTGCGCCTGTCGTCCAACGCAAGGCCACCAGCGCACAGAGCAATTTTTGGTGCGTTTTTCAAAACGACCACACTTCACTTATGGCCCCTATATATATAACACTTTGACTTTAGGTCAGCCAAGAGAGTTCATATTCATATTCTATACTTAGGATATTTTTCAAGAGAAGAAAAATACACAAAGAACTCATTTTTAATTACTCAAACACTTTTTCATGATCATCAATCATCATCTAGTATCATCTTAGATCATCTAGATGTCATCTTGCATGGAATCTTCATCATACTTTGCTTGGTAAGCTTTTCACTAATATCTTACATGTTTTGTGTTTCTCTTATCTAGCAATCTCAATTAATTACTTGTTTGTTATTTTGTATGCTTTGGATACAATATTGAGATGAGTATGATGTATGTTTGAGAAGTTGTATTGTGCTAGCATATTAGGTTTTGTGCTTAATATTGGTTAGCTAAACTAATTGACATGTCATTTAGTTTTGATATCTAGGATTGTTCTTAATTGCATATTAATCATCTTAGATAAGCATATAGGGTTTCCCTTGCTCTATGTTGCATTTTGGATATTCACATATATTCACTTAGGGTTGTATTCTCTTCTAGAGAAAGTAAGTCTTGTGTGTAGCAACCGGGATTAGGTTTCTTAGATCGCAAGCAAATAGGACTAGGTTCACTCATACCGGGATTAGGTAGGTGTGTGATTACTTCCGGGATTAGGTTGTAATCGTTTGCACATTTAGTGGATTCGAGGTTCGAGTGTGGCTTACTTACATAGCCCGTGGTTTTTCCCGTGAGGGTTTCCACGTAAAAACCAAGTGTTGTTTTAATTTCCGCACCATATTACACTTGCTTGTTTATATTATCTTGAGGGCATTTTCGTAATTTTGACTAACACGAAAAATTGGGTAAAAAGCGTAAAATCTATTCACCCCCCCCCTCTAAATAGCTTTATACACACCGTGCTATAATTTGTTTCAATATTTATAGACATCAAGAATTGGGCATGTGAAAAGACAATTTTACCCCTGAAACGCACCAATCGGCGATTTCATTCGGCGGCCAGGCCGCCGTTTACAACCGCGGAATTGAACCCGAGAAGAACAGGGGAACAACGGCGGTTTCATAACCGCCAATTAAACCACAGAATCAAACCCGAGAGATGTAAATCGATCAGGTATGAACGGCGGTCGGTGGCCGCCGATCGTAACCGTAGAATCACTCTAGACCTTTCTGGACTGAAACGGCGGTTTCAATTCGGTGGCTAGGCCGTTGATCAAACCGTCGATTCACCAGTGATGGTGAATCTAAAGGAGAAGCCAAGAGCATTCTCTGTGGGCGGTCTTCGTGCAAAACCAAGCACATTCTAGTGCATGCGCGGATGTTTCCGAACACTATCGGGAAACGAATTACTAAGCACATATACACACAACAAGATATCAAACAAAGTGCTAGTGTGTAAAGTGACATGTGAAGAGTATGCACACAAGAACAAGTATGCTAAGTGTGTGTGTGCTAACTAAATCTCTTCAAAGAAAACCAAGCACTAGAAATTATACATTTGGCGTGCTTGTCCCTTGAGGTCTTGGTAAGGCCTTCGAGCTTGAAAATCTATCACCTAAACTACCCTTACACAATCAACCCCAACATGTGGTTTGTCCACGAAATAAGCCAATCAAGATATGGGAATCCTTACAAGAGAGATTAAATACCCAGAATGGGTGGCGAATGTAGTCCTTGTGAAAAAGAAGAACAATCAGTGGAGGACGTGTGTAGACTTCACCGATCTGAACAAGGTTTGCCCCAAGGACAGCTTCCCACTGCCAAGGATCAATCAGTTGGTTGATGCAACAGCTGGACACGAGATGTTAAGCTTCATGGATGCATACTCGGGATATAACCAAATCAAAATGCACAAGCCGGACGAAGAGAAAACAACATTCACCACGGATCAAGGATTATATTGCTACACAGTCATGCCATTCGGCCTAAAAAACGCTGGAGCAACTTATCAGCACCTGGTCAACGGGATGTTCGCCAGATAAATAGGAAGGAATATGGAGGTATACGTCGACGATATGTTGACCAAAAGTATCACAGCGGACAAGCATGTAGCTAATTTAAGAGAGACTTTCGATGTATTAACCAAATACGAGATGAAGCTGAACCCAGCAAAATGTGTGTTCGACATACCATCTGGCAAATTCCTCGGATATCAAGTGCATCAGAGAGGAATAAAAGCAAACCCTGACAAGATCCAAGCATTGGCTAGCATGGCTTCCCCGAAGACCCTGAAAAACGTCCAAAAGCTTACAGGATGCTTGGCATCATTAAACAGATTCATAGCAAAATCGACAGACCAATGCTTGCCATTCTTTAAAGCTCTCAAGAAAGGCAAAGGATTTGAGTGGAATGAAGATTGTGAAAAGGTCTTCCAAGCCCTGAAAGAATACCTCGGACGATGAGTTAAAGTGAACAGTTGTTTTGTTTGTTTTTTTTTTAAATGGTTAAACAATTTAAAAGTGGGAGCCGATATTGACACCCATAAATATGATAAGCACACACATATTTTAATAAAAATTTTAATTACAAAAATATTTCAATAGGAATTTACCAATAAGGACAAATTAGTTTAATTAAAAATAAACAAAATACTATTTACACTTGTTGTATGTATATATTCGACGATTAGACACGTCATCAAAGAAATCAAGAAATACGGAGATAAACATTACCATGTCACATTTTGACCAAGTCAAAGAGAAAACACAGACCAGTCAACGCATGACATTCAGATTAGTGAAAGTCAACGATGTACTCGCCAATGGGAGAAACATGTTCGCCGAAGGAAATTAACTAAAAGGGATAGGGGTGCTCGTCGCGTAAAATCTACTCGGCTGAACACATACTCAAATCCATCAGGTTCTTTACAACGAAGAGTTATACAAGGAGAAGGACTTAAGAGACATTACGCCTAAAAAGAAAAGGAAGCCAATCTTAACCGAGAGAAGTCCAAATAAGGAATAAATCCCAATCCGTTACAACATCATATTCCTAACACAAATCAAAGAGGAAATCCCATCACCAACACGGCAAAAACTAGGGGAAACCCTAGCTATCATGTATAAATAGAACCACCTGTTCCACAAAGAAGGGGTTCGAAAACCTAGAGAGAAAAGAGTGATTGTGTGAGAGATCTGAGTGTGTAACAAAAGCAATAAGTATAGTATTATTTTCCTGCCATCTGGGGCGCCGTGGTTTTTTCCCATTCAAGGGTTTTTCCAAGTAAAATCTGTCTCTTGCATGCATTGAGTATTCTCTTATTCTTATTTAAATTCGATATAATTGTTGAGCACGTGGTAATCCAAATTTCACCGTCAACAACACTCATTAATTACACCCATATCTTCAACCATATCACTTTATTAAAAAACAAAAAAAAACGAAAAAAACCCTAATTCAACTTTAATTCTATTTCTTTTCATAATGCATGAGGCTAGCAGCTCTCACTCTACTTTAGTTCTAGTTAAATAAATCAACTAACCAATCTGTGAACACCACCATATAATGAATATGATACTGTGTGGTCGATGGTCATGCACAATTACAAACAAGTGTTATCGCCAAAGAAACAACATTTTTTTTTTCATTTTCAGCTCAATAAATATATAAGATATATGAATCATCAACAAAAATAACAGGACTTTACTTTTCATAACTGCACGCTCAAGCACTCTTATTCATATAATAAATATAATAAGCATGCATTAGGTAAATACACAGCTTGAAATTGGCATGAAGTAAAGATTCTCTAAATTTAAGAATTTCTGAGACTGTGTTTTTGAGTCTGGAGAACTTAAAAATTTATCATTTGTAAAATTGGGTGTGTTAATAACTTATGAGGGTTTATAAATAAATTGTATTAAAATGAAAATATTCATTTAAATTTGGGTACTATTGGCATTAAGATGGGTGTTTCTAGTAATGTTTTAATTTTAAATTTTAGACATGGGTGTACTTATAAATATGGGTGCGATTATCATTTTTATAGGTGTCAATATTCGTACCCTTTAAAAATACATCAAAACAACTTAAAATAAAGAGTAACAAAATTCTAACTTTTCACTTAATTCCAAATCATTGTATTGTATTTAAAATAGTTCATTCCAAGATTATCCTTCCAAAGATAATTATTTCCAATATTACGTTGATTTTATATTATACAAATTCCTTTCTTTTGACATATTATTAATAATAAATAACTATAAACAATTTTTTTTTTTTTTTTTAAATCTTAATCACATTTCAATATCATTATTTATCATATCTTAACAATCACTTTCAGCTCCATTTTTGAACCTTTAATTATATATATATATATAATCAAAACCATTTCAGTATCATTATTTATCATATCTTAATATTGAATAATATCTATCTTATCAATATTTACATAAAAATGGTTTAGTATTTTTTTAAATTATTTTTATTTAGTTTTTTATAACATATCAAATTAAATACATAATAATTAAAAGTAATAAGGGTATAAATGTCAAATCATTTATTTTTCAAATAATTTTATCTTTAAAAACAAACAAGTTGACATTATATTCAAATGTGAGAAAAAAACAAACAAACAAACATCTCATTCGGTTTCAGTTTTCAGTCTTTATTCGGTATTAAGAAAAATTAAGGACTATTCAGTATTCAGATAAAAAAAAACAATTAGTATTAATTGGGTACACCCAAGATGGGTCCAAACCCAATTATATGGCCTTGGCCCATGAAACCCAACCCAACACCTAATAATAACTGTTGTAACAATTATTGTAGATAACTGCCTGTGCAGTTATTCTACTGACTCCACTAACACACTATGTGAGACAATATATGACTAAGTCATATATAAGCAATAGTGTGTGCAAGTGAATAAGTGTGAGTGTGTGTATTACGTGAAATACAGAAAAGAGAGAAACAGTAAAGAGAGGATACTTATACTGTGGTTTGAGTTTGAGTCCCAATTTATTGGTGGCTCTTTCCTGACCTGTGAAACATTTTGTATTCGATCCAGAACCGAAGAAAGGTACAATTCGTGATTCTTTCTTCTTATGTTTTGGATGATATATTATCTTCATTGGTATCAGAGCCTGAAAGAATGTTTTCTGGTTTTGGAAAAAGTTTTCTTTGTGTTAATGATATGCATGGATCAAATGTTTTACTGTTAGTTGTTTAATAACATGTAAAACTAATTGATTATTTTTCGGATTTATTATATACAATGTATGTGTTTTATAATACCATGTAATCATATATATTTTTGTTGTTCGTATCATATGCATAAAGTTTCATGATACATATTTTCTTTTAATATCTGTTTTATGTGATAATGTATATGGATATGTGTGGCTTATTATTTTTGAAATCACATGATCATCATTTTTGTGTGATTTTTGCAGCCATACGTTTTTTTAATTATATTGAAAGCCGTTATTTTTTTTTTGGCTATCAATGAATTCACATATACACTTTACTGTAATTTTAAGAATTATATGCGAAATAATTTTTGTTTGTTTCGAATTCATTTAAATTACATGTAATATGCTTAAGATTCTATGTGAATTGCTTTATTTGTGTTGTATGCCATGAAAACTTCAAGTTTAAGCATACGAACATTAAGAAATAGAGCCCTAAAACTGAAACTTTGAGTAAGTGGTAGAGGGTCAAAATTGTCGTTATAAGTTGCGATTATGGTACCATTAGAAATTGGAGATCCCAAGCTTTCCAAAGACACCGTGATCACAAAATTTGGTTAAGTAACGAGTGAGAACGAGTCGATTGAAAACTGGGTCGGGGATAAATTTTTCCAGAAATTTTGTTTTAAGGTTGATGATGATGAACAGTACCACGCGCCATTAGGGAAGCGAGTGTACTTCACCCCGGATCCATTTTTCAAAACCAAGGGCATTAATGGAATTAGGATGTCATTAGGAGTCGGGTGATATTTTTCCAGTGATCATATAAGTCTGGGAAGGCGGTGTGTGGTCTACACGCGCCTCATCTGCGCGTGAAATTGCGCATAACAGCCATGTGCTGTTGAAACGTGGCAAACCCAGCAAGTGACACGTGTAGGGGACTATCAGCTATGACACATGGACCAATCCCCTGATGCCCCATGGCAGCGACGTGTCACACATAAAACCATCGACCGTTTCTGATGATCAGAGTGGTTTTCGACGACGGTTACCGACCACCGGAATAGTACCGGTCAGACAATTTTCAGACGCTGTTTCCGGCGACCGACAAATTTCCAGTGAATTTTTTTGACGTCCTTTTAAGCGGTTTTTCGGCCATGAAAATATGGTTTTCCGGCAAAAAAAAAAAATTGGAAAATTCAATTTTTCTATTTTTTTAATTTTGATTTTATTATTTATTTTTCCTTCTCCATTAATTGTTTTCACTCCAATGGGAGTTGAATATATATGCCCAATATTTTTTTTTTTTTAAAGTTCTCAAATTTTGTTTTACTACTAAATTAATTAATGGGTGTCTATTTCTCATTTCTCTGTAGATAGAGGAAATGTGTTACCATAGCTCATCTGATTCCGATCCTCAAGAGGAGTACTCACCACTGTCGGTGGAGGAATATTCACCACAATCGGTAGAAAATTATTCACCATTGTTGGATGAAATGTCCACAGAGGAAAATACTATTGAAGAGTATACACCTGGGACACTTGAGGACGATGAAAGTCAACAATCTCCAAGGATAGAGATGGATGAAGCGTATATTGAAGGATACAGGAATTTTAAAAAGCTATTAGCTGAGTTCATAAACAAACTAGAAGGTCATAAAATGGATTTCAACACTAGTTTTTATGAACAGTTGTTAAGGTTTAGGAATCTCATTGTTTCTGAATGGCCTTGGAGTGATGGTGGGATAGCATATATTTGGAAAGAAATCATCCATGTCCAACTTAAGGTTATACCAGAAGAGCTACGACGACATAATTATGTAATACTTACATTGCTAGAAGCAGATATACTTACCACTTTTAATGAAGCATTAGAAATCATATTAGATTATGATGATCATCGAGTGCGTAAAAATCTCAGAAAGCATGCGGCTTTGAGTGTGGGTTCTAGTTTGAGAACTCAAAAACGTTATGATTCTAAGGCAGGGTGGTACATAAATAATGCTTTTAAAAACTATTTGGTAAAACAGAAATACTACCTACCTCAGGATGATAAGCATAGTATCTATGCACATTTTGAGAGAATCCTGCATGAAATCCCAAAGAGTTTTAGAATTACTAATTGAGAATGTAATTCTTAGGCAGTATATTGTTTTGTACATACTCCTAGTTTGTAAATACAGCTTTTTATTATTAATGAAATGGGATGTTCTGTGCACATGATTATGCAAAGTTTAATATACTTGTGCTTATTTAATATGGGTATTCTAAATTGTAAGAAACAATGTTAGAACTGTTCAGCGCAAAGACCCTAATAAATATAAACTAGTGAATATTAAGGACTTGGATGGTGAATGGGAGCTTTGACTTTTATTTCGATTCCTATCCTAAATATTCCTTTTATTATATTCTTTATGTGTAAGTTTGCTGCATAGAATTATGCTAAGTATGAAATTATAAGAAAAACATGTTGGAATAATTATTAATCACACTATGTGTTAAACAAATTTCAGGAAATGCCTTATGCATCTAAGTAAATTGTTGCTGTGTTGAACAAGGGAGAAAAGTTGAACGGTGATAACTATGAGATGTGGCACCGAAAAGTTCAGCTAATCCTAGAAGAGCAAGAGGCTCTTGAAACTCTGACAAATACCATGGTTGAACCACCAATTGGTAGCACTGCCCAACACAGGAGAGATATGGAAACATATCAGACCTAGAAGAGAAAGAACAGTCTGGCTCGCATAACAATGCTGAGTAGTATGACTGATGCTCTCATGTGCGAAAATGAGGGGTTTGACACTGCGCAAGACATGTGGATTGCGTTGAAAGACAAGTTTGGTGGTACTTCTACTACCAAGCTTAGGAGACTTACAATCAAGTTTGACACCTATAGGAAGCGCTAGAATCATGATATGAGGCATCACATGAGAGAGATGTCAAACATGATTCGTGAATTGAAGTCTACAGGTCATTCCTTAACTGATGAATAGCAAATCCAAGCAGTGATCCGGTCACTTCCTAACAGCTAGGAAAATATGAAGATCAACATGACCCATAATGATAATATCAAGACTTTTGATGATATATCATGTCATGTTGAACTGGAAGATGAGAGCCTAGAGGCAGCTAAAGCTTTCAATCAGCTTTTCATGGTTGAATCCAGCAAGCGCAAAACCAAGGGTTTTAAGCACAAAGGAAAGAAGGGGAACTCCCAGAAGGGAAAATGGAAGGGTCATACTAAGAACTTTAAGAAAAGTGAGACCAAATTTCAGAAAAGGGGCAAGAGTGCTGGATTCAAGAAGGACAAAGCTAAATTGAAGTGTTACAATTGTGGCAAACATGGTCATTTTGCTCGTGAGTGCACTGAGCCAAAAAAGGTACGACCTAATTCAATAACTGATAACTATGTTTTGGTTTCTAGTTCTGTTTTACTCACTGAATCTCGTCCCTTGTGGACTGTAGACTTAGGAGCCACAGACCATGTAGCTAGAGACAGAGCAACGTTCGTAAAATATCGTCGAATCAGTCAGGGGACTAGATGGATTTACGTGGGGAACAACTCTAGAGTTGAAGTGAAGGGTATTGGCACTTGCAAATTGATGATGCATGATGTGTTAGGATTATGCTCAATAGCAAGAGTGTAATATTGTAATTAACAATCTTTTTCATATTAATAAAGTGATTTCTGGTTTAACAAATCTTATAGCATTTATAGTTTAATATTATAATTGTCAAAGTAAATAATCATAAGGTCTAAAGACTATGAGAAAAGAAGAATTGTTCGTACATCTGGATATGTATGTGGTAGACACAATTCTTTAGTTAGTCTTGAATAATGTTCACAACTTAAGTTAAAGGTTGGGCACCTTTATCTTGTTAAAGTTGTAGAATTCTTTTGCTAGCATTTGAGTGGGATCAAATGAGATATGATGAGTCTAAAATCATCAGAGTGTCTTCGAGCAAAAGAATCTAGTGCACTGGGTGCATTGAACTGGATCACAATGAAAAGCTTTATCTTGAACCGTCAATAGATAATAGTCTTTTCATTATCAGGACAATCGGAGAGTCTATCTTAATCCTGAGATAAATGATGGACTTATGGTTGCAAGTGATATCATTTGAGTTATCAATGAGTACGATTATATAGCATAGTCTATCCTCGATAGTTTGGTGATATTCATTTGTTAATCGATAGAGGACTTCATTTATAGATATGGACATCGTGGCTCCATTTATTAAATGAGAGTATAATATCATAATATGGATGTTTTGAGGTAATTGGATATTAAATCTCAACGTTGAGTTTTCGATAGTGACTATTGAAAACATGGCTTCTGGACAAGTCAAAATATCCAAGTTCAAAACGTGGTCATATGAGTAAATATGGTAACTTGGAGAGTTATAGGCGGTCTATGAACTCTTGGCGATTACTGATATTAATCACGAGGATACACTATCTCCAACATGATTGTCTAGGGTATGAATGAGGAACATCTTCTTATTCTATCTTTATTTAAGAGTTCAATTTTAGCTCTTTAGTGGAATGAGTTAAAATTAATGGATCAGACCTAAGTGAATCATTTGTTGATTGTGATTAGGTTATGTCTATTGAAGCTTAAATTTAGATAGCCCGCCAAGATCCCCAATCCACACGGACTTGCATGGATCACTTGATATATTCTACCGGACCAATTTATGGGTCCATCTAGAATTGTATTTAATATATTAAGAATATAATTTGCACATCATTTGTTTAACGGACTGATCGATTATATTAATATATTAATGAAAGGCATGTGGGCTTGTTTCTTTTAGTAAGAATGGGTCTGGTTCACATGTGGGCTTTTTATTTAAAGTCCAATGGATTAAATAAAATAAGGAAATAATATTTGGCCCATTAATTACATGTGGGGCGGCAAGGCTATGTATATAGTTAAAAATATTATTTTATTTTATTGTTTGATTAAATAAGAATTAATTAATTATTTAATTAAGAAACAAAATCTTTTTCTGATTAGGAAAAATGTTTCCTAGAGTTATACTATATGTATACTAAAAGTAAAAGACTTGTTTGGTAAGAAAATAAATAATTAAGTTTATTTATTTAATCAAATAAGAAGTCTTTTTATTATAGTCAATAAAAGAATAAAAATACTTATGAGTTGGATTAGGGTTAGAAGTCTAAAAGATGATGTGTATTAGGGTGCAACACAAATCCTTTTTTCTATGGGATTTGCAGCAACCCTAATGGCATTATAGGAAGATTTCGGCAACCCTAAAGTAGTGAGGAAGCAAAATTCGGCCACCCTATATATTTCTTATGATAGGGTTCGGCCACCCCTAATGCTTGATTGATTCAATTTTCTTCTTCTTCTAAACTCATAGACAAGTATTTGATTATTCTACTAAAACATAAAAGAGAGAAGAGATTATTCTTTTGATGGTACACTAATTGCTTGTTCATCAATAAGCTTGTGTGTACAACATCGAATTAGGTTCACGCGAGTTTCGATCATTAGATTGAGAACTCAAAAGTGACCGGAATAATCTTTGTATTCTTTTGATTGTTTTGAGACTAACAAAGAAAAAGAAAAGTTTGTTTGTCCATTCTCAGGTTTGCAATTCAAAGAAAAGGGAGACCACGCTCCTAGGTGATTCACGTTCATGCTAGGATTGAAGATCTTACGGATTACCATCGACGTAAGTCAATCGGATCACACGACAAAAGGTATTCTACTTTTGTTACTTTATATATGGTTAATTAATTTAAAGGGTTAAGGTTCATAAAAAGGAAAAATTTTAAAACATACTAAATCGATTTTTAGTCTCGCTTCCGCTGCGTGTACTACGGTATTTTTCCCTACATGGTGGTCAAGTACTTTATCTCCATGATGTTCTATATGCTCCTGGAATTCGACAAAATTTAGTTTCAGTTATTGTCCTTCTAGGTTTAGGTTATGAACTAAACTTTTATGGTGTTTGTATGGATATTGTTTTAAATTCTGTTTGTGTTGGTACTAGATATTTGTTGAATGGTTTTATTGTATTAAATACCGAGTTAGACGGTTTTAATTGCAATGATGGTTGTTTTTCATTAATTGCTTCCGCTAATAATGTCAATGTTGATGTGAATACTTGGCATGCTAGACTAGGTCATATTGGCCAAAATAGGATGAACAGATTGGCTAGAGAAGGCCTTTTAGGTTCATTTAATAAGATAGAATTACCTATCTGTGAAAATTGTCTAGCTGGAAAAACAACTAGAAAGCCATTTGGAAAAGGAACTAGGGCTGAAAATCCATTACAATTAATTCACTATGATATTTATGGTCCAATGAGTGTAAAGGCAAGGCATGGTGCCTCATATTTTATTACATTCATAGATGATTTTACCCATGTCTATTTGATTTCTCATAAGTCTAAAGCGTTGGATTGTTTCAAATTATACTTGAACTTAGTAGAGAATCAATTAGAAAAAAGGGTTAAAGCATTACATACTGACAGAGGACGAGAATACCTTTCAGATCAATTCAAGGAATTGTGTGATGAAAAGGGTATACATAGACAATTAACTGTCCCTAGAACTCCGTAACAAAATGGTGTGGCGGAAAGGAGGAATAGAACATTACTTGAAATGGTTAGGTCTATGATGGCGCAAGCAAGTCTCCCAATACACTACTGGGGAGATGCCTTGTTGACTGCCACTTATGTACTTCACCGAGTTCCCTCGAAGTCAGTTACTTCCACACCTTATGAGTTATGAATTGGTAGAAAATCTAACTTAACTTATCTGCGACCTTGGGGGTGCGCGGGTTATGTACATGATCCATCCAACAAGTATGGAAAATTGGGTGCAAGAGGAAAGAAATGTCTCTTTATTAGATATTCTGAGCATTCAAAAGGATATGTACTAATAGGTGAAAACTCGGATGGAAGTGTGTTAGGATTATGCTCAATAGCAAGAGTGTAATGTTGTAATTAACAATCTTTTTCATATTAATAAAGTGATTTCTGGTTTAACAAATCGTATAGCATTTATAGTTTAATATTATAATTGTCAAAGTAAATAATCATAAGGTCTAAAGACTATGAGAAAAGAAGAATTGTTCGTACATCTGGATATGTATGTGGTAGACACAATTCTTTAGTTAGTCTTGAATAATGTTCACAACTTAAGTTAAAGGTTGGGCACCTTTATCTTGTTAAAGTTGTAGAATTCTTTTGCTAGCATTTGAGTGGGATCAAATGAGATATGATGAGTCTAAATCATCGGAGTGTCTTCGAGCAAAAGGATCTAGTGCACTGGGTGCATTTAACAGGATCACAATGAAAAGCTTTATCTAGAACCGTCAATAGATAATAGTCTTTTCATTATCAGGACAATCGGAGAGTCTATCTTAATCCTGAGATAAATGATGGACTTATGGTTGCAAGTGATATCATTTGAGTTATCAATGAGTACGATTATATCGCATAGTCTATCCTCGATAGTTTAGTGATATTCATTTGTTAATCGATAGAGGACTTCATTTATAGATATGGACATCGTGGCTCCATTTAATTAAATGAGAGTATAATATCATCATATGGATGTTTTGAGGTAATTGGATATTAAATCTCAACGTTGAGTTTTCGATAGTGTCTATTGAAAACATGGCTTCTGGACAAGTCAAAATATCCAAGTTCAAAATGTGGTCATATGAGTAAATATGGTAACTTGGAGAGTTATAGGCGGTCTATGAACTCTTGGCGATTACTGATATTAATCACGAGGATACACTATCTCCTATATGATTGTCTAGGGTATGAATGAGGAGCATCTTCCTTTTCTATCTTTATTTAAGAGTTCAATTTTAGCTCTTTAGTGGAATGAGTTAAAATTAATGGATCGGACCTAAGTGAATCATTTGTTGATTGTGATTAGGTTATGTCTATTGAAGCTTAAATTTAGATGGCCCGCCAAGATCCCAATCCACACGGACTTGCATGGATCACTTGATATATTCTACCGGACCAATTTAAGGGTCCATCTAGAATTGCATTTAATATATTAAGAATATAATTTGCACATTATTTAAGTAATGGGCTGCTCAATTATATTTATATATTAATGAAAGACATGTGGGCTTGTTTCTTTTAGTAAGAATGGGTCTGGTTCACATGTGGGCTTTTTATTTAAAGTCCAATGGATTAAATGAAATAAGAAAATAATATTTTGGCCCATTTATTCAAGTGGGGCGGCAAGGTTAAGTTTTAACCTAATATATTATTTTGTTTCATTTGTTTTAATTAAATAAGAATTAATTAATTTATTAATTAATTATTTAATTAAGAAACAAATCTTTTCTGATTAGGAAATATGATTCCTAGTGTTATACTATTGTTGGTAGTATACTAAAAGTAAAAGACTTATTTGGTAAGAAAATAAATAATTAATTTTATTTATTTAATCAAATAAGAAGTCTTTTATATTTAGTCAAATAAAGGAATAAAAGATTTATGAATTCAATTAGGGTTTAAAGTCTTAAACTAAATAGGAAATAGGGTGCAATACAAACTCTTTTGGGCTTGAGAATTGCGGCAACCCTAGTCCCTTTTAGGTTGTGATTTTCGGCCACCCTAAGTAAAAGAAGAGAAGAAAATTTGGCCACCTATATAAGTGCTCTTATAGATTTCGGCCACCATAAGTTGTTCAAGAGACAATTTTTCTTCTTCTTCTCAATTCATAGAAAGCTTTTATTCTACTAAAACAAATAGGAGTGTTAGATTATTCTTTGATAGTATACTATTTGCTTAATCATCAATAAGCTTGTGTATACGATATCGATCTAGGTTCACGCGAGTTTCGATCATTAGATTGAGAACTCAAAAGTGACCGGAATAATCTCAGTCATTCTTTTGATTGTTTTTGTGACTAACAAAGAAAAGAAAGTTTGTTTTGTCCATTCACAGGTTTGCAATTCAAAGAAAAAGGGAGACCACGCTCCTAGGTGATCCACGTTCATGCTAGGATTGAAGATCTTGCGGATTACCATCGACGTAAGTCAATCGGATCACGTGACAAAAGGTATTCTACTTTTTGGTTATTGTATATGCATGTTTAATTAATTAAAGGGTTTAAGGTTCATAAAGGAAAAATTTTAAAAGTCACTAAATCTTATTTTTAGTCTCGCTTCCGCTGCGTGTACTACGGTATTTTTCCCTACAAAGTGTGACTGAGATAGAATCACGAGATGTGAATTGTTTAGAAAATGAATTTCCTAAAAAGGGTGAAGTTGATAGAGATATTCGATTCTACAAATTGGATAATCTAATCGAGGATTCGAATCTAAATACTCCACTAGATGTTAATGTGGATCTATCAGGGACTTTTGTCCCTAGTGGCAGTGAAACTCCACTTGAAGTAAATATAGATCTATCCGGACCTTCTGTTCCTAGTGGGAGTAATGACGTTGTTGAAACAACTCTTTTAGATTTACCTTTTCGCAGAAGTAACCGTGGAAATGTCCATCGTTGTTGTTTGAGATTGAAGGGGAAGCATTTATGGTTGTTTCACATGATGCTGATGAGCCTACAAATGTGAATGAGGCTCTCAAATCACCTGACAAGGAACTATGGATAAAAGCCATGAAAGAGGAGATGGATTCAATGAAAAGTAATCATGTCTGGGACTTGGTTGACTTACCGCTAGGAAGGAAAGCCATTGGAAATAAATGGGTTATTCGAATCAAGCAAAAGGCGGATGGCACAGTAGAGAGACATAAGGCGCGTTTAGTTGCAAAATGTTATACTCAACAAGAGGGTATTGACTATGAAGAAACCTTTTCCCCTGTGGTAAGATTTGCTTCAATTCGCCTTATTCTAGCAATCGTCACACATATGGACCTAGAATTACATCAAATGGATGTAAAAATAGCATTTCTCAATGGAGAACTGGATGAATAAATTTACATGGAACAACCAGTAAATTTTGTTTCAAAAGGCCATGAGCGCAAAGTGTGCTAGCTCAAAAGGTCAATATATGGTTTAAAACAATCATCCAGACAATGGTACATACGGTTCCATCAGGCTGCTGTGTCTTATAGGTTTCAAATGGTTGAAGAAGACCATTGTGTGTATATAAAACGAGATAAAGATAAGTATGTGTTGCTATCTTTGTATGTGGACGATATTTTATTGGCTGGAAATTCTAAAGAGTATGTGTTGGTCATTAAGAAATGGTTGTCTTCAAATTTTGAGATGAAAGACATGGGTGAGGCTGCCTATATATTAGGAGTCAAAATTACAAGAGATCGTTCGAATAAACTACTTGCTTTGTCGCAAGAGACTTATATAAGGAAGGTTCTTGAATGATTTAATATGGTTGATTGTAAACCTATGGATACACCCATATCAAAAGGCCAGAATCTTAGTTTTGACATGTGCCCCAAAACTCCACAAGAACTTGATAGTATGAAAAACGTTCCCTATTCCAGTGCTATCGGCAGTCTTATATATGCTATGTTGTGTACTAGACTAGATATTTGCTATGCGATAGGATTCGTAAGTAGATATCAATCCAATCCTAGACAGAAACATTGGATTGCCGTGAAGAGAATTTTGGCGTATCTAAATGGTACTGCCGACTACTCCCTTTGTTACCAAGGTGGAGATTTACGTCTCACTGGATATAAAGATGCCGACTAGAGAGGCAATCTAAATGAGTGAAAATCTACATCAGAATATGCAGTCCTACTTAGTAAAGGTGTTATCTCTAGGAGTAGTAAGAAACAGACATGTATTGCACTATCAACAATAGAGGCCGAATTTGTGGCATGTTCGACAGCAGTACAAGAAGCCGTCTGGCTTAAGAGATTTTTGAAGGATCTGGATGTCTCTAAGGACATGGGAAAGCCAATGACAGTTTACTGTGATAGTCAAGCAGCAATTGCTTACACTAAAGACTCCAAGTATCACAGTAAATCCAAACACATAGAGACAAAATACAATTTCGTCAGAGACATCGTATCCAAAAAGGAAGTAATGATTCAATACATTTCAACCCATGAGATGGTAGCTAATCCTCTCACTAAAGCTGTGACTAGAGACGTCTTTGAATCACATGCTAAGTCATTAGGGTTGCGTAAATTGTAAATGATAGATTGAATCATTGTACTGAATGATGTTATTATAGTTATGAATAAAATTGTTTTATGTTAGAGATCTTATTAGCATGTTATATTTCATACATAAATTATTTTTTATAAAATGTCGTCAGGTTGAGACCGGCATTCTTACACGTACGGTCGCCTCAGTTGTTTTGGGAGAACAAGCTGAGATGAGACACATATATTATGTAGAATATGTAAGAAATATTCTAAAAGGAGCTGAGATATATATGAAAATGTCGACTTGATTGTGTCAAGATGAAGTTCTTAACAAATATGCATATATTTTGGAACCGATCATGATAGACCCCACTATCATTGATACCTGATTTAGCCAGATATGAGACCTTAATGTGGCGCTAGAGAATGGCGAGCTTTTAAGAACTTGGTTTAGTTGCAGGATGTGACTGAACATAGATCTGTACAGTGAATTAAAGAAAGACATAGTCATTCCCGTTTAGAATGAAAATCACTGTAACACGTGTTTCATACCTCGTATGCTATTTGTGATCGATTTGGAAAATGAGAGAATGAATCCCTGCTTCCTCATTGTGTAAGTTCCATTGAAGTTGTATAACACTTCAAATGATGTCCTTATGACCATTCACTTTGTCTCAAAGTGACAGAACAGTGTTAGCACCTTTAGCGTGTTAATTCTATGGCTATGATAATGCAGCCTATGGGGCATGTCTAAGGTAGCAGATGTCTTGGAGACTAAGAGACTAAGATAGAATGGGAAGATTTAATATCTTTTTATCTTACTTGTGTTTTCACCGGCTAGCCAATTGTATTTGGAGATACAATTTTGAATATATGAAATGTGATAAAGTCAAGCATAGCTTCTTAAGGGGTTAAGTATGTTTTGGACAGATAAAAAGGGTTATGAAATTAAATCTATGACACAATAATGAACAACATTATATCCCTTGTAAATAGAGAATTTGCAATTGAGATTTCGAAGCTCCAATTGTTTTTACAATTGATTGTTCATATGTCACACGGTATATTTGTCCGTATGAATACTTTTATATGATTTTATGATAATGTCATAATTATGTTCTCTCTGATGGAGCTGTGTTGGACCCACATGTGCGAGTGGGAGATGTTAGTATTAATTGGGTACACCCAAGATGGGTTCAAACCTAATTACATGGCCTTGGCCTATGAAGCCCAACCCAACACCTGATAATAACTGTTGTAACAGTTATTGTAGATAACTGCCTGTGCAGTTATTCTACTGACTCCACTAACACACTATGTGAGACAATATAGGACTAAGTCATATATAAGCAATAGTGTGTGCAAGTGAATAAGTGTGAGTGTGTGTATTACGTGAAATACAAAAAAGAGAGAAACAGTAAAAAGAGGATACTTATACTGTGGTTTGAGTTTGAGTCCAAATTTATTGGTGGCTCTTTCCTGACCTATGAAACATTTTGTATTCGATCCAGAACCGAAGAAAGGTACAATTCGTGATTCTTTCTTCTTATGTTTTGTATGATATATTATCTTCATTGTGTTCATACAGGTAAATACATCGTGTGACCTATGAACAATCAATATATATAAAAGGGAGCTAACAATCTCAAATCTCAATTGTAAATTCTCTATTTACAAGAGATAACATTGTTCATTATTGTATCCTAGATTTAATTTTATAATTTTTTATCAGTTCAAAGCATACTTAATCCCTCAAAAAAGCTAATGTTACAGACCCAAAAATGAGCATAGGCAGATGCCTATGCAAAGGGCTTGGTGTGGGAGGCATCAGGCCAAAACAAGGCATGTTGGGTAGACATGGCCTTGGAGCAGCGTATGTGTTGTGTGTTAGCTTGGAATGGCTGACAGTGTGCAACAACAAGGGCGTTTGGCTCAGGCATATGCACAAGGCAGTGTGGGTGTGCGCCGTGTGCTGAAAACAAGCATGGTTAGGAGAAATCAGCTTGGTACGTGGGAAACAAGGTTGGCTGAAAGGCAATGCTGGATGTGTGCAAGGCATGTGCGTGGCATGTGCATCTTTGACACACATGTGGGGGAAACATGTGTGGGCAACATGTGTGGGAAACATGTGCGAATCAGTTATTGTTTGATGTGTAATTGGCATGTGGAAAATGCTTATTGCTGACTAGGGTGGTAGTTACCTTACAATTACCATGCAGTTACTTCCTGTAGCCTTTGTGTTGTTGTTTGATGTAAATCCTCAGAATGTTGAGTATTCTGGCAGAGAAATCAGTGTGTGATTATCCTGCAGACATTGTGTAAATGTGTTCCTAATTATTAATGAAAGATAGTTGTGTTGGGATTGGTTCCCGTAAATATTGTGTTCTTACTTGTGCATTACTGTGTGTGTGTGTGTGTGCTGTAAGATTGGCTTGATGTGTGCTTGATGTGTGTTGGCTTTGCGAATTGTCTATGTGTGTAACAATCAATTGGTGTGGCTGAGTATTGGTGGGATTTTAGGAAGCACTGAAAGTAATCAATTTGTGTGTGACTGAAAGGAAAAGAGTTGGTGGCTGGTTGGATGGAGATTCAGTGCCAACACAAGGTAGAAATTCGTTAGGGATTTTTACTTGTGTAACATTGGTATCAGAACCAAAATGAACAACATTAGAAACTAAATCCAAAAACATATAATCTGTCCAGCGGATTATATGACATTATAATATAAACTGATACCAATGAAGATAATATATCATACAAAACATAAGAAGAAAGAATCACAAATTGTACATTTCTTCGGTTCTGGATCGAATACAAAATGTTTCACAGGTCAGGAAAGAGCCACCAATAAATTGGGACTCAAACTCAAACTCAAACCACAGTATAAGTATCCTCTCTTTACTGTTTCTCTCTTTTCTGTATTTCACGTAATACACACACTCACACTTATTCACTTGCACACATTATTGCTTATATATGACTTAGTTTTATATTGTCTCACATAGTGTGTTAGTGGAGTTAGTAGAATAACTGCACAGGCAGTTATCTACAATAACTGTTACAACAGTTATTATCAGGTGTTGGGTTGGGCTTCATGGGCCAAGGCCATGTAATTGGGTTTGGACCTATCTTGGGTGTACCCAATTAATACTAACATCTCCCACTCGCACAAGCGGGTCCAACACAGTTCCATCAGAGAGAACATAATTATGACATTATCATAAAATTGTATAAGAGTATTCATACGGACAAATATACCGTGTGACCTACGAACAATCAATTGTAAAAACAAGCAGCTTCGAAATCTCAATTGCAAATTCTCTATTTACAAGGGATATAATGTTGTTCATTATTGTGTCATAGATTTAATTTCATAACCTTTTTTATCAGTCCAAAACATACTTAACCCCTCAAGAAGCTATGCTTGACTTTATCACATTTCATGTATTCACAATTGTATCTCCAAATACAATTTGCTAGCCGGTGAAAACACAAGTAAGGAAAAAAGATATTAAATCTTCTCATTCTATCTTATTCTCTTAGTCTTCGAGTCTCCGAGATAGCTGCTACCTTAGACATGCCTCATAGGCTGCATTATCATAGCCATAGAAATAACACGCTAAAGGTGCTAACACTGTTCTGTCACTTTGAGACAAAGTGAATGGTCATAAGGACATTATTTGAAGTGTTATACAACTTCAATGGAACTTACACAATGAGGAAGCAGGGATTCATTCTCTCATTTTCCAAATCGATCACAAATAGCACACGAGGTATGAAACACGTGTTACAGTGATTTTCATTCTAAACGGGAATGACTATGTCTTTCTTTAATTCACTGTATAGATTTAAGTTCAGTCACATCCTGTAACTAACCCAAGTTCCTAAAAGCTCACCATTCTCTAGCGCCACATTAAGGTCTCATATCTCGCTAAATCAGGTATCAATAATAGTGGGGTCTATTATGATCGGTTCTAAAATATATGCATATTTGTTAAGAACCTCATCTTGACACAATCAAGGCGACATTTTCATATATATCTCAGCTCCTTTTAGAATATTTCTTACATATTCTGCATAATATATGTGTCTCATCTCAGCTTGTTCTCCCAAAACAACGGAGGCGACCGCACGTGTAAGAATGCCGGTCTCAACCTGATGACATTTTATAAAAAATAATTTATGTATGAAATATAACATGCTAATAAGATCTCTAACAGAAAACAATTTTATTCATAACTATAATAACATCATTCAGTACAATGATTTAATCTATCATTTACAATTTACGCAACCCTAATGACTTAGCATATGATTCAAAGACATCTCTAGTCACAGCTTTAGTGAGAGGATCAGCTACCATCTCATGGGTTGAAATGTATTGAATCATTACTTCCTTTTTGGATACGATGTCTCTGACAAAATTATATTTTGTCTCTATGTGTTTGGATTTATTGTGATACTTGGAGTCTTTAGTGTAAGCAATCGCTGCTTGACTATCACAGTAAAGTGTCACTGGCTTTCCCATGTCCTTAGAGACATCCAGATCCTCCAAAAATCTCTTAAGCCAGACGGCTTCTTGTACTTCTGTCGAACATGCCACAAATTCAGCCTCCATTATTAATAGTGCAATACATTTCTGTTTCTTGCTACTTTAAGAGATAACACATTTACTGAGTAGGAATGCATATCCTGATGTAGATTTTCGCTCATCTAGATCACCTCCCCAGTCAGCATCTGTATATCCAGTGAGACGCAAATCTCCACCCTGGTAACAAAGGGAGTAGTCGGCAGTACCATTTAGATACGCCAAAATTCTCTTCACAGCAATCCAATGTTTCCGTCCAGGATTGGATTGATATCTACTTACAAATCCTATCGCATAACAAATATCTGGTCTAGTATACAACATAGCATACATAAGACTGCCGATAGCACTGGAATAGGGAACGTTTTTCATACTATCAAGTTCTTGTGGAGTTTTGGGGCACATGTCAAGACTAAGATTCTGGCCTTTTAATATGGGTGTATCCATAGGCTTACAATCAACCATATTAAATCGTTCAAGAACCTTCCTTATATAAGTCTCTTGCGACAAAGCAAGTAGTTTCTTCGAACGATCTCTTGTAATTTTGACTCCTATTATATAGGCAGCCTCACCCATGTCCTTCATCTCAAAATTTGAAGACAATTATTTCTTAATGACCAACACATACTCTTTAGAATTTCCAGCCAATAAAATATCGTCCACATACAAAGATAGCAACACATACTTATCTTTATCTCATTTTATATACACACAATGGTCTTCTTCAACCATTTAGAACCCATAAGACACAACAGCCTGATGGAACCGTATGTACCATTGTCTGGATGATTGTTTCAAACCATATATTGACCTTTTGAGTTTGCACACTTTGCGCTCATGGCATTTTGAAACAAAATTTACTAGCTGTTCCATGTAAATTTCTTCATCCTCCATTGAGAAATGTTGTTTTTACATCCATTTGATGTAATTCTAGGTCCATATGTGCAACAATTGCTAGAATAAGGCGAATTGAAGCAAACCTTACCACAGGGGAAAAGGTTTCTTTATAATCAATACCCTCTTGTTGAGTATAACCTTTTGCGACTAAATGCGCCTTATGTCTCTCTACTGTGCCATCCGCCTTTCGCTTGATTCGAATGACCCATTTATTTCTAATGGCTTTCCTTCCTAGCGGTAAGTCAACCAAGTCCCAGACATTATTACTTTTCATTGAATCCATCTCCTCTTTTATGGCTTTTATCCATAGTTCCTTGTCAAGTGATTTGAGAGCCTCATTCACATTTTTAGGCTCATCAGCACCATGTGAAGCAACCATAAACGCTTCCCCTTCAATCTCAAAAAGACGACGAGGGACATTTCCACGGTTACTTCTGCAAGAAGGTAAATCTAAAAGAGTTGTTTCAACAAAGTTGTAAGGATTTCCATATCTTGATTGGCTTATTTCTTGGACAAACCACTTGTTGGGGTTGATTATGTAAGGGTAGTTTAGGTGATTGAACTTCAAGCTCGAAGGCCCTTTCAAGACCTCAAGGGACAAGCATGCCAAAGGTATAATCTCTAGTGCTTGGTTTTTCTTTGAAGAGATTTAGTTAGCACACACACACTTAGCATACTTGTACTTGTGTGTATTCTCTTCACATGACACATTTCACTCTTGCACTTTGTTTGATGTGTGTTTGTGTGTTGTGTAATCCGTTTCCCGAATATGTTCGGAAACGTCCGCGCTTGCACGAATGTGTGCTTGGTTTTACGCGAAAACCACTTAAGGGGAATGCTCTGGGCTTCTCCTTTAGATTCACCATTACTAGTGAATCGGCGGTTTGATCGGCGGCCTGGCCACCGAATTGAAACCGCCGTTTCAGTCCAGAAAGGTCTGGAATGATTCTACGGTTACGATCGGTAGCCACCGACCGCCGTTCGAAACCGCCGATCATACCTGATTGATTTATTTCTCGGGTTTGATTCTGCAGTTGGTTTGGCGGTTTCGAAACCGCAGATTGAAACCACCATTGTTCCCCTGTTCTTCTCGGGTTCAATTCGGTGGTTTGAAACGGCGGCCTAGCCACCGAACGAAACCGCTGATCGTGCGTTTTCAAGGGTAAACTTGTCTTTTCACATGCTCTATTTTTCATGCCTATAAATATCTCACTTTCTCTTGTTCTGAATATGACTCTTTGATTATCAAGAACCCTATATTTTAAAGAGAGATTTTGAGAGAAAAAGCAACCAAGTTTGCTCATTTAAACACTCAAATACATTCCTTTGTGCATCAAAGTTCATCTTGCATTCATCCATGAATGGGTTTGCATCATCACAACTTGCTTAGTAAGATTTTGATTAATTTCATCTCATTTTAGTATTTTTACTATCAAGCTATTCTCTTTTAATTTACTTGTATGTTTTTGATCATATGATAAATACAAGAATAGAGAATTAATTGTGATGAATTGATTAAGTGTTGTATTGTGATAGCTAATTAGGTTTTTGCTTAATCTTGGTTAGCTAAGCTATTTGACATGTCATTTAGCTATTGATATCTAGGGTTGATTTAATTGATTACATCATCATCCTAGATAAGCATCTAAGGTTCCCTAGCCTTGTTTGTTATTTGAATATTCATACATATTCACATAGGTTGCATAATCTCTTCATTGAGAATTAAGTCTTGAGGTTAAGATTGCTTAGGCCTCAAGCAATTGGACTAGAGCCACTTTTAAAAGCCCGAGTGGTAGAAGTGGGGGGTTATTGACCGGAATGTTAGACGAGGTCTACATAGGTTGTAAACTCCATTTCAATTAGTGGATTTCGAGGTTCGAGTGTAGCGCACTAATCAGCCCGTTGTTTTTCCCAATGGTTGGGTTTCCACGTATACATCAAGTGTTATTTAAATTCCGCACTATATTACACTTGCTTGTATTTTTGACTAGTAGGGGTATTTTCGTAAAATTGACTTGCATGCGAAAATTGGGTAATAATAGTTAAAATCTATTCACCGCCCCCCCCCCCCCCCCCCCCCCCCCCCCCCCTCTAGATTAATCTATAAAACACACCGAGCATTTCTTTCAAACGTCATTACTCCAACTAGGAACAGAAGGTTCGAGTAGATCTATATTTACTTCAAGTGGAGTTTCACTCCCACTAGGGACAAAAGTCCCTAATAGATCCACATTAACATCTAGTGAAGTATTTAGATTCGAATCCTCGATTAGATTATGCAATTCGTAGAAACGAATATCTCTATCAACTTAACCCCTTTTAGGAAATTCATTTTCTAAACAATTCACATCTCGTGATTCTATCTCAATCACACTTCCATCCGAGTTTTCACCTATTAGTACATATCCTTTTGAATGCTCAGAATATCTAATAAAGATACATTTCTTTCCTCTTGCACCCAATTTTCCATACTTGTTGTATGGATCATATACATAACCCGCGCACCCCTAAGGTCGCAGATAAGTCAAGTTAGGTTTTCTACCCATCCATAACTCATAAGGTGTGGAAATAACTGACTTCGAGGGAACTCGGTTAAGTACATAAGTGGCAGTCAACAAGGCATCTCCCCAATAGTGTATTGGGAGACTTGCTTGCGCCATCATAGACCGAACCATTTCAAGTAATGTTCTATTCCTCATTTCCACCACACCATTTTGCTATGGAGTTCTAGGGACAGTTAACAGTCTATGTATACCCTTTTCATCACACAATTCCTTGAATTGATCTGAAAGGTATTCTCGTCCCCTGTCAGTACGTAATGCTTTAACCCTTTTTTCTAATTGATTCTCTACTAAGTTCAAGTATAATTTGAAACAATCCAATGCTTCAGACTTATGAGAAATCAAATAGACATGGGTAAAATCATCTATGAATGTAATAAAATATGAGGCACCATGCCTTGCCTTTACACTCATTGGACCACAAATATCATAGTGAATTAATTGTAATGGATTTTCAGTCCTAGTTCCTTTTCCAAATGGCTTTCTAGTTGTTTTTCCAGCCAAACAATTTTCACAGATAGGTAATTCTAACTTATTAAATGAACCTAAAAGGCCTTCTCTAGCCAATATGTTCATCCTATCTTGGCCAATATGACCCAGTCTAGCATGCCAAGTATTCACATCAACATTGACATTATTAGCGGAAGCAATTAATGAAAAATAATCATCATTGCAATTAAAACCGTCTAACTCGGTATTTAATACAATAAAACCATTCAACAAATATCCAGTACCAACACAAACAGAATTTAAAACAATATCCATACGAACAACATAAAAGTTTAGTTCATAACCTAAACCTAGAAGGACAATAATTGAAACTAAATTTTGTCGAATTCCAAGAGCATATAGAACATCATGGAGATAAAGTACTTGACCACCATGCATCATCAATTTGCAAGTGCCAATACCCTTCACTTTAACTCTAGAGTTGTTCCCCACGTAAATCCATCTAGTCCCCTGACTGATTCGACGATATTCTACGAACGTTGCTCTGTCTCTAGCTACATGGTCTGTCTCTAGCAACATGGTATGTGGCTCTTGAGTCTACAGTCCACAAGGGACGAGATTCAGTGAGTAAAACAGAACTAGAAACCAAAACATAGTTATCAGTTATTGAATTAGGTCGTACCTTTTTCGGCTCAATGCACTCACGAGCAAAATGACCCTGTTTGCCACAATTGTAACACTTCAATTTGGCTTTGTCCTTCTTGAATCCAGCACTCTTGCCCCTTTTCTAAAATTTGGTCTCACTTTTCTTAAAGTTCTCTGTAGAACCCTTTCAGTTTCCCTTCTGAGAGTTTCCCTTCTGGAAGTTCCCCTTCTTTCCTTTGCGCTTAAAACCCTTGGTTTTGCGCTTGCTGGATTCAGCCATGTAAAGCTGACCGAAAGCTTTAGCTGCCTCTAAGCGCTCATCTTCCAGTTCAACATGACATGATATATCATCAAAAGTCTTGATATTATCATTATGGGTCATGTTGATCTTCATATATTCCCAATTGTTAGGTTCATAGTTTGTGTTGGCATAAATTTCATATCAAAACGTGTTTCTCTTGTAATGTTTAGTGGTTCTTATATTGAAGATTTAAGAAGACGAAGAATGTCTCGACCATAAATCATGCAAGAAGCCGGCTTTAAAGAGATTTGTGCATCATTGATCATCAAAGGTAATATAAGACCTCATATCTCTTACAAGGCTAGGCACACACACACACATGGCATTCTTGTGTGTTCCTTCATGATTAAACATCATTTGTGTATCACTTTCACACACTTGACAAAATATGCTCATGCATTCATACTATGTTGGTAAAACTTTGTTTATTGCATTTTCTAGGACTATGTCTAGAAATTAGCATATGTGTGTGTATTTGTGCTTGTATGTTTTTGTATTTTTGTACTTGGACTTGAACATGTTCTTATTTGATGTCTTATTGAGTTCTAGTCGTTTCGGTTACTCATTCATTTAGTTTCGAGTCCAAACGATGTAGCTACGCTACTTTTCGTTCTCATTCGTTATGTTGACTTCATTGTCATTTTCTGAGATGATTTCTCAACCATTTTTCAAAGTTGTGTAGTCATCGTCATGCGTAAGAGAGTCACGGTTCGTAATCCAAAAATGGATTCGAAATCGAAGTTCGGATGCCTAAGATACGGCTGAAGAACCGAGGGAGCGCACGAGAGAAGTGGGTGGCCGTGAGGCCACTTGGCCCACACCGTGAGGGAGGACGTGGGCCCCACGGCCAGAGGGGCTCTCTGCCCCCGTGAGGCCCATGCACCCCCCACGGCCTGGGGTGATGTGGCCTCACCTGATTGGCCCATTTTGTCCCTTCTCTCTCCCCCTTTAAATTCCCTCCTCTCTCTCCATTTGATTTTCAAGAAGAAAAATTGCAAAGTTTCCCGTCAGTCTTCTCCTCTCAATTTTCTCATCTTCCAAACATCATATCTCCCTCATCCAGAGTCGGATTTGAGTGATTCGAATTGGAGAACGTTCGTAATTGAGTCCTCTATCATTTCCAAGTGGTTTGGTAGCTGATTGATCGAGTTTTCTGGTGGTTCCACACTGAAATCCGAACCAGCTGTTGAATCCAAGGTATTGGTCTTATCTTTGGGATTTCTTTCTTTTCAACCTTCAATTTGCTTGGGGTTTCTTCTTCTATATGTATGTTTATGTTTGGTAAAAGCTATTGAGAAAGGTAGCTTCATAATCATTCTAATTGAAAGTCAATTTATAGACAAGTGTGGACTAGTTTCTATGATTCTAGGTTTTTCACATGTTTGTGAGTTGTATTGTGATTAGAATGATATCTTAGGTTGTTTGTGACTTGATTGAATCAATTTTGTGATAAATGACCATGAGATTTGTTTTGATCCTTTGATTGATGAAATCAAGGATTGTTGTATTTGTATGTGTTTTAGAGCAATCTAGGTTTTAATTGATTTATATCTTAATTCCTTGCTCTATATTTTTTGCTAGAATATTGATTGATTAAATCTCATGTATCTAGCATTTTTGTTGTATTTTGATTGCATCTTGAACTTGTACTTCATGAATATACTTTGTTCAAGTGTTGTATGTGTGAATGAAACTTTGAGCTTATGTGTTTGATGTTTACACATGCTTAGGTTTTATTCTTGTATTTTGCATCTAGACTTTTATTAAATGTGTTATCACATGTTTAGGTCTGTTTGTACCATAGAATGTATTGATCACATGTTCTATGTTGATTTGATTGTTTGCATCATTTGCATTCACATGATCACACTAGGAAGTCCTTGTAAAAGGCATAAAGTCTTGGTTAGAGTCAGGATGACTCGGATAGCCAAGCAAGAAGACTTGCCTAGAGTCGGGATGACTCGGATAGGTAAGCAAGAAGTCATGGCTAGAGTCGGGAGGACTCGGATAGTCATGCATGGGAGGCTCCCTAGAGGCATGAGTGCCTTGGATAAGGAGTTGGCTATTGTATTGGTAGGCCTAGGCGTATGGTTAGACATAGACTCCGATAGAGCGGGGTACACGGGAGGTGTATGCACTCTTGAGTAATTTCTAATCTACCATCGATGTTGGTTTTGTATGGTGTCCAATATATGGTGGTTTCGCATCATTAAGGGATTTCACACTTTCCAATAGGGTTGGGTAGGCTTAGACTTCACTAGGTTGGGTGAGCTAAAGATTGGTCACTTTGTGAATGTTCTATGTTTACTTTCCAATAATATAGTACCCAATGGTTGTAGTTCAACCCGTGGATGTTTCCTCCTTGGAGGTTTTACCACGTTAAAAAATCTCTTGTGTTAATTCTTCCTATCTCTATATGTATTGTGAAGCAAGACTTTGTATAGTGTGATTAGTGAACTCATTTTATTGATCAATTTTATTTCTATGATTCTTTTGTATATTGTATTTGTGTATAGTGATATTTGATCACTCTTGTAACTCATTGAACATATAGTGAAATACAAATATTTTTGTTGTTATACTTATTTGTTTGTTTACCTCATACAACTTGATGATGTATGTAGACCATGCTTATATGATTACCTATTCATATTGTCTATGTATGTTGTTTTTTTCTTAGTGTATTTGTTGTATGTAAGGCAACCTTGAGGGACAAATGAAAGTTTGTTCAAGGGATTGAAAAATGCGTAAAAACCTATTCACCCCCCCCCCCCCCCCCCCCCCCCCCCCCCCCCCCCCCCCTCTCTCTAAGTATGCCTTAAGCAATTTAACTACGTTTGTATACTTTCTGAAACAAATTATAGCACGGTGTGTATAAAACTATCTAGAGGGGGGGTGAATAGATTTTAAGCTTTTACCCAATTTTTCGTGTTAGTCAAAATTATAAAATTACCCCTAAATAGATAAAGCAATAAATCAAGTATAAAATGCGGAAATTAAATAACACTTTATTTTTACGTGGAAACCCTCACGGGAAAAACCACGGGCTAGTAAGTAAGCCACACTCGAACCTCGAATCCACTAAATGTGTAAAACGATTACAACCTAATCCCGGAAGTAATCACACACCTACCTAATCCCGGTATGAGTGAACCTAGTCCAATTTGCTTGCGATCTAAGCAACCTAATCCCGGATGCTACACACAAGACTTACTTTCTCTATGAAGAGAATACAACCCTAAGTGAATATATGAATATCCAAATGCAACATAGAGCAAGGGAAACCCTATATGCTTATCTAAGATGATTAATATGCAATTAGAACAATCCTAAATATTAAAAACTAAATGACATGTTCAATCAAATAGTTTAGCTAATCAAGATTAATCACAAAACCTAATTAGCTATCATAATACAACTTCTCAAACATACATCACACTAATCTCAATCTTGTATCAAAAGATATATGAAAATCATACAAGTAATAAATTGAGATTGCTTGTTAAGAAAAACACAAAATATGTAAGATATTAGTGAAAAGCTTACCAAGCAAAGTATGATGAAGAATCCATGCAAGATGTCATCTAGATGATCAAGGATGATGCTAGATGATGATTGATGATCATGAAAAAGTGTTTGAGTAAACTAAAAATGAGTTCTTTGGAATTTTTCTTCTCTTTGAAAAATATCCTAAGTATGGAATCTAAATATGAACTCTTGTTATTGACCTAAAGTCAAAGTGGCATATATATAGGGGGCCAAAACAAGGTGTGGTCGTTTTGATAAGTTGGCCTCATATTTGCCTTGGGCGCTGTACGTAGAGCGCCTCTTGTACAGCGCCCCTACTCTGTTCTCACGGGAAAACAGAGTGGCGCTGTACGTAGAGCGCTTTGTACAGCGACCGAATTAAATCGATCAGGTCTGAACAGCGCTCAATGGGCGCTGTTCGTACAGCGCTTCTATAGAGCGCTTTTGGAAGCGCCCAATACAAAAATGCAATCCTAAGTCTAAGCATGACAAGGCAATTGGATATGCAAGATGCAATCAAACTAACATGCAAGAAGAAATGTTAATGAACATTAATGCACAAAAATAAGACACACAACATACAAGTATTAAACAAATGCATGAGTTGTGAGTGTGTGCAACTATCTCTTCAAGACAAGTAAGCACAAAGAAATATACCTTCAGTGCTTATCAATACAAGGTCTTCAAAGGGCTTCGAACAATAAACCGGATACCTAGGCTACCCTTACAAAGAACCCCAACATGTGGTTTGTCCACGAAATGAGCCAATCAACAAATGGAAACCTTACACTTTCACCGGCTGTTAGGAAGAGACCAGATCACTGCTTGGATTTACTGCTCATCAGTTAAGGTACAACCTGCAGACTTCAATTCACGAATCATGTTTGACATCTCTCTCAGGTGCTGCCTCATATCATGATTCTGGCGCTTCCTATAGGTGTCAAACTTGATTGTAAGTCTCCTAAGCTTGGTAGTAGAAGTACCACCAAACTTGTCTTTCAACGCAATCCACAGGTCTTGCGCAGTGTCAAACCCCTCATTTTCGCACATGAGAGCATCAGTCATCCTACTCAGCATTGTTATGCGAGCCAGACTGTTCTTCCTCTTCTAGGTCTAATATGTTTCCATATCTCTCCTGTGTTGGACAGTGCTACCAATTGGTGGTTCAACCATAGTTTTTGTCAGAGTTTCAAGAGCTTCTCGTTCTTCTAGGATTAGCTGAACTTTTCGGTGCCACATCTCATAGTTATCACCATTCAGCTTTTCTCCCTTATTCAACTCAGCAACAATTAACTTAGATGTAGAAGCCATTTCCTTAAATTTGTTTAACACATAGTGTGATGAATAGTTATTCTAACATGTTTTTCTTATAATTTCATACTTAGCACAACTCTATGCAGCAAACTTACACATAAAGAATATAATAAGATGAATATTTAGGATAGGAATCGAAATAAGAGTCAAAGCTCCCATTCACCATCCAAGTCCTTAATATTCACTAGTTTATATTTATTAGTGTCTTTGCGCTAAACAGTTCTAACACTGTTTCTTACAATTTAGAACACCCATATTAAATAAGCACAAGTATATTAAACTTTGCATAATCATGTGCACAGAACATCCCATTTCATTAATAATAAAAAGCTGTATTTACAAACTAGGAGTATGTACAAAACAATATACTGCCTAAGAATTACATTCTCAATTAGTAATTTTAAAACTCTCGGGGATTTCATGCAGGATTCTCTCAAAATGTGCATAGATACTATGCTTATCATCCTAAGGTAGGTAGTATTTATGTTCTACCAAATAGTTTTTAAAAGCATTATTTATGTACTACCCTGCCTTAGAATCATAACGTTTTTGAGTTCTCAAACTAGAACCCACACTCAAAGCCACATGCTTTCTGAGATTTCTACGCACTCGATGATCATCATAATCTAATATGATTTCTAATGCTTCATTAAAAGTGGTAAGTATATCTGCTTCTAGCAATGTAAGTATTACATAATTATGTCGTCGTAGCTCTTTTGGTATAACCTTAAGTAGGACATGGACGATTTCTTTCCAAATATATGCTATCCCACCATCACTCCAAGGCCATTCAGAAACAATGAGATCCCCAAACCTTAACAATTGTTCATAAAAACTAGTGTTGAAATCCATTTTATAACTTTCTAGTTTGTTTATGAACTCAGCTAATAGCTTTTCGAAATTCTTGTATCCTTCAATATATGCTTCAACCATCTCTATCCTTGGAGATTGTTGACTTTCATCATCCTCAAGCGTCCCAGGTGTATACTCTTCAATAATATTTTCCTCTGTGGACATTTCATCCAACAATGGTGAATAATTTTCTACCAATTGTGGTGAATATTCCTCCACCGACAGTGGTGAGTACTCCTCTTGAGGATTGGAATCATATGAGCTATGGTTACACATTTCCTCTATCTACAGAGAAATGAAAAACAGACACCCATTAATTAATTTAGTAGTAAAACAAAATTTGAGAACTTTTTTAAAAAAAAAATATTGGGCATATATATTCAACTCCCATTGGAGTGAAAACAATTAATGGAGAAGGAAAAATAAATAATAAAATCAAAATTAAAAAATAGAAAATTTGAATTTTCCTTTTTTTTTCTTTTTTTTTCTTTTTTTTTTTTTGTCGGAAAACAGCTTTGGGTGGCCGGAAAACCGTATTTTCATGGCTGGAAAACCGCTTAAAAGGATGCCAGAAAAATTCACCGAAAATTTGTCGGTCGTCGAAAACGGTGCCGGAAAATTGTCCGACCGGTGAACCGGTACTGTTCCGATGGTTGGTAACCGTTGTCGGAAATCGCTCCGATCACCGAAAACGGTCGATGGTTTTACGTGTTACACGTCGCTGCCACGTGGCATCAGGGGATTGGTCCATGTGTCATAGTTTACAGTCTCCTTGCCACTTGCTGGGTTTGCCACGTTTCAACAGCACATGGCTATTATGCGCAATTTCACGCGCGGGTGAGGCTCGTGTAGTCCACGCGCCGCCTTCCCCGACTTATATGATCACCGGAAAAATATCGCCCGACTCCTAATGACATCCTAATTCCATTAATGCCCTTGGTTTTGAAAAATGGATCCGGGGTGAAGTACACTCGCTTCCCTAATGGCGAGTGGTACTGTTCATCATCATCAACCTTAAAACAAAATTTCTGGAAAAAATTTATCCGCGACCCAGTTTTCAATCGACTCGTTCTCACTCATTACTTAACCAAATTTTACGATCGTGGTGTCTTTGGAAAGCTTGGGATCTCCAGTTTCTAATGGTACTAGAATCGCAACTTATAATGACAATTTTGACCCTCTACAACTTACTCAAAGTTTCGATTTTAGGGCTCTATTTCTTAATGTTCATATGCTTAAACTTGAAGTTTTCATGGCATACAACACAAATAAAACAATTCACATAGAATCTTAAGCATATTACATGTAATTTAAATGAATTCGAAACAAACAAAAATTATTTCGCATATAATTCTTAAAATTACAGTAAAGTGTATATGTGAATTCATTGACAGCCAAAAAAAAATAATGGCTTTCAATATAATTAAAAAAAACGTATGGCTGCAAAAATCACACAGAAATGATGATCATGTGATTTCGAAAATAATAAGCCACACATATCCATATACATTATCACATAAAACAGATATTAAAAGAAAATATAAATCTATATCATGAAACTTTATGCATATGGTACGAACAACAACAAAAATATGATTACATGGTATTATAAAACACATACATTGTATATAATAAATCCGAAAAATAATCAATTAGTTTTACATGTTATTAAACAACTAACAGTAAAACATTTGATCCATGCATATCATTAACACAAAGAAAACTTTTTCCAAAACCAAAAAACATTCTTTCAGTACCGGTTCACCGGCCGGACAATTTTCCGGCGCTATTTCCGGCGAACGACAAATTTCCGGTGAATTTTTCCGACGTCCTTTTAAGCGGTTATCCGGCCATGAAAATACGGTTTTCCGACCACCCAAAGCGGTTTTCCGGCCACCTATGGCAGTTTTTCGGCCAAAAAAAAAAAACCAGGCTCTGATACCAATAAAGATAATATATCATACAAAACATAAGAAGAAAGAATCACGAATTGTATCTTTCTTCGGTTCTGGATCGAATACAAAATGTTTTACAAGTCAGGAAAGAGCCACCAATAAATTGGGACTCAAACTCAAACCACAGTATAAGTATCCTCTCTTTACTGTTTCTCTCTTTTATGTATTTCACGTAATACACACACTCACACTTATTCACTTGCACACACTATTGCTTATATATGACTTAGTCCTATATTGTCTCACATAGTGTGTTAGTGGAGTCAGTAGAATAATTGCACAAGCAGTTATCTACAATAACCGTTACAACAGTTATTATCAGGTGTTGGGTTGGGCTTCATAGGCCAAGGCCATGTAATTGGGTTTGGACCCATCTTAGGTGTACCCAATTAATACTAACATCTCCCACTCGCACAAGTGGGTCCAACACAACTCCATCAGAGAGAACATAATTATGACATTATCATAAAATCGTATAAAAGTATTCATACGGACAAATATGCCGTGTGACCTATGAACAATCAATTGTAAAAGCAAGGAGCTTCGAAATCTCAATTGCAAATTCTCTATTTACAAGGGATATAATGTTGTTTATTACTGTGTCCTAGATTTAATTTCATAACCCTTTTTATCAATCCAAAACATACTTAACCCCTCAAGAAGCTATGCTTGACTTTATCACATTTCATGTATTCACAATTGTATCTCAAAATACAAGTGGCTAGCCGGTGAAAACACAAGTAAGATAAAAAAAAAATATTAAATCTTCTCATTCTATCTTAGTATCTTAGTCTCTTAGTCTCCGAAACAGCTGCTACCTGAGACATGCCCCATAGGCTACATTATCATATCCATAGAAATAACACGCTAAAGGTGCTAACACTGTTCTGTCACTTTGAGACAAAACAAATGAGGGATTAAGTATGTTTTGCAATTGCAAAAGAGTACATTAGATGTGTGCAATATGCATGGATTATGAGTAATGCAAGTGTGGGCAAGAAAGAGATCAACGTGATTTGATCTAAGGCAATATGAGTTGCTGTCTGGTGTATTGGGTGCTTATGTGCCTGTGTTCAACAGAGTTCAAAATAGAGAAACACAAGAGATAGATGTGGAGAAAATCTATAGAATTTTCTCCCATCTTCAATCAGAGTGTGGGTATTTGTATTGTGATCAGAGGGGACTTTCCGATTCCGTGATCGTCCTCCGACCGGTGATACAATCCTAGGTGTTCAATCCGCTTTTGCTGTAGAGTTTGGGTTTCCGTATGGTGAACAGTAATGATCCGAATTCATTTTGTTTATCTTTAGAATAATTTGAGATAAATGATGGACTTATGGTTGCAAGTGTTATCATTTGAGTTATCAATGAGTACGATTATATAGCATAGTCTATCCTCGATAGTTTGGTGGTATTCATTTGTTAATCGATAGAGGACTTCATTTATAGATATGGACATCGTGCCTCCATTTATACAATGAGAGTATAATATCATCATATGGATGTTTTGAGGTAATTGGATATTAAATCTCAACGTTGAGTTTTCGATAGTGACTATTGAACACATGGCTTCTGGACAAGTCAAAATATCCAAGTTCAAAATGTGGTCATATAAGTAAATATGGTAACTTGGAGAGCTATATGCGGTCTATGAGCTCTTGGCGATTACTGATATTATTCACGAAAATTCACTATCTCCAATAAGATTGTCTAGGGTATGAATGAGAAACATTTACTTGTTCTATCTTTATTTAAGAGTGCAATTTTAGTTCTTTAGTGAAATGAACTAAAATTAATATATCGAACCTAAGTGAATCATTTGTTGATTGTGATTGGGTTATGTCTATTGAAGCTTAAATTTAGATAGCCCGCCAAGATCCCCAATCCACACGGACTTGCATGGATCACTTGATATATTCTACCGGACTAGTTATGGGTCCATCTAGAATTGTATTAAGGCATGTGGGCTTGTTTCTTTTAGTAAGAATAGGCCTAGTTCACATGTGGGCCTTTTAATTAAAGGTCCAATGGATTTAATAAAATGAAAAATAATATTTGGGCCTATTTTTAATATATGGGCGGCAAGGCTTATATATAAGTCTAATATATTATTTTATTTTATTATTTGATTAAATGGAAATTAATCAATTGATTGATTAATTATTTAATTAAAAATCAAAATCTTTTTCTGACTAGGAAATATGTTTCTTAGTAGTATACTATTGTGGTAGTATAATAAATATAAAAGACTTTATTTGGTAAGTAGATAAATAAGGGATTTATTTATCTAGTCAAATAAGGAAATCTTTTATATAGTCATAATAGAATTAAACACTATAGAGTTGGATTAGGGTTTGGAAATCAAAAGATTGATTGGAATCATTGGTGGAAACAGAAATCCTCTTCAAGTGAAGATTTCGGCCACCACATAGTATTCATATTAGTGATTTTCGGCCAACCCTAATTGTGATAGGGCAAGGATTTCGGTCACCCTATATATGGGTAGTGATAGAATTCGGCCACCCCTAATGCTTGATTGAGAGTTATTTTTCTTTTGCTTGAGAAAAATAAAATCCAACTCTAGACAATAGTGTGATAATTTCGGCCAAGAGGAAAAGAGAAAAAAGTTTGTTCTTATTTCGATAGTGCACTAGTAACTTTTATATCAAAAGGTTTTGTGCACAATTTCGAATAAGGTTCACGCGAATTTCGATCTAACAATTGTGAATTCAAAAGTGACCGGAACATTCTTTATAGTCTCTTGGAATTTATTGTGACTAACGAAAAAGAAAAAGTTTTTGTTATCCATCTTCAGGTACACAATTCAAAGAGAAGGGAGACCACGCTCCTAGGTGATTCACATTCGTGATTGGATTGGAAGATCTTGCGGATTACCATCGACGCAACATCAGTCGGATCACTCAACAAAGGTACGATATCTTTTAGATGTATGTTAATTAATTAAAGGGTTAAGGTTCAACTTATGGAAAATTTTTAAAACATACTAAACTCTATTTTTAGTCTTGCTTCCATTGCGTGCACTCGTTTTTCCCTACAATTGGTATAGCAATGAAGATTATTCTAAAGATAAACAAAACGAATTTGGATCATTACCGTTCACCATACGGAATCCCGAACTCTACAGCGAAAGCGGATCAAACACCTAGGATTGTATCACCGGTCGGAGGACGATCACGGAATCGAAAAGTCCCTTCTGATCACAACACAAATACCCACACTCTGATTGAAGATGGGAGAAAATTCTACAGATTTTCTCCACATCTATCTCTTGTGTTTCTCTGTTTTGAACTCTGTTGAACACAGGCACATAAGCACCCAATACACCAGACAGCAACACATATTGCCTTAGATCAAATCACGTTGATCTCTTTCTTGCCCACACTTGCTTTACTCATAATCCATGCATATTGCACACATCTAATGTACTCTTTTGCACTTACATGGAAGCACACCCTATTGTGTTGCATTGCACAGAACTCATACATATTGTGCATTTGCACTTCACAGCCACTCACACCACACATGCACGTTATTGCATATATATCTTTGTTGTGTGTATCAGTTTCTTTTAACTGATGCATGAACTGCTCATAAAACTGCCATACAGTTATATGTATTTGGTCCATGGGCTTAGGCTTGGTGTACATGGACTTTGGGCTCTCCATGTATTGCTTATCTTGGCCCACTTGGGTGTACAATGGGTCTCCAACCCATACCCAAATATATTAACATCTCCCACTCGTACAAGTGGGGCCAACGCAATCTAGTTACCATAAACCCATCATGGGTGCAACATTATTAATCAACATCCGCCATCCCCAAAATGACGTAGGATGTGATACATACAGAGGAGTCTTTGAGACTTTAAAACACAAGAATTATCATCATTATTTTCAACAAAGTGTTCGCATGGGTAAATGCATCGTGTGACCTTTGAACAATCAATATATATAAAAGGGAGCTAACAATCTCAAATCTCAATTGTAAATTCTCTATTTACAAGAGATAACATTGTTCATTATTGTATCCTAGATTTAATTTTATAATTTTATAATTTTTTATTAGTTCAAAGCATACTTAATCCCTCAAAAAAGCTATGCTTGACTTTATCACATTTCATGTATTCACAATTGTATCTCCAAAACAAATGACCCATGAGTCCCTCGCATGATTGAATTTGCTATGTACTTGATATTGAGCCATGTGACAAGTCTGTTGGTCTTGCACGTAATGAGCTATGTTAAAATGCTTAAATATTATTGTTGGGTCATTTCATATAAGTTTAAACCCCAACAAACACCTCCCACCCAAGAGTCTTGGATTCAAGTCCCCCACTTGTTTCTAAATTTGTTATGTGTTTAGGTTTGAGTCAAGTGACAAGCCCGTAGTCTTACAAGTTAGGAGTTTTCATCATTGTTAGTAAACCTTAGCTAGTGACTGTCACTATGAAAATCATTGCAAGAAAATCAACGTGAAATGAACATATGCAGACCCAAAAAAAAAAAAAATCACCACTAGAAATGAATTTTTTTTTTTTCATAATATCAATATTGTGACAAAATTGTGTCAACATTGTTAGTGAACCTTAACTAGTAACTAAATAAAAATTGTCACTATAAACAAATTATTGACAGTTATTCGTTTGAAAATTTTGTCACTATATAGACTTGGTGACAATTTATTGTTTAAACATTGTGTCATTATTCACTAATTTAGAGAAAATTAATTTTTAAAAAGTGTTACTATGTAAAAATTTAATGACATTTAATCATCTGAAAATTGTGTCACATGTAATCTTAGTGACAATTAATTAATTAAAAAATTTATCCATATACATAAATATTGTTACTATTAACCATTTGAAAATCGTGTCAGTACATACAAGCATAGCAATTAACCATTTTGCTTTCTTTTAGGTACTCATCCGTGGCTCGGAGAGCAGCTTCAATCATCCCATTACATCCTTCTGTTTTTCCCTCATCAAGAATTAAACCGCAAGATAATATGCAGCTGCATGTCCAAAAACTGCTCTTCATAAAATTCAATATATATATATATAGAGGAACGCTGGGCAGCGGTCGGGCTGCTAAACCCATATTAGAAGCCCTCCTATCACAAGCTGACACATCAGCAAAAACACACTAAGGGAATTAGATATCACCACACACAAGCCCCTCTTCTCCCTCCATCAAGTCGACGTCAGCACTCCGACAGCCACGCGTCCACGCGCCACCTCTGACCACCACGGACGACACCAGCAGGATCGGAAACCGCCGATCATCATCTTCTCCTTCATCACCGACCTCTAGTTCTGCTCTTATCGCCGTAGATCTATACCAGAAGACCAGCGGCTGTCTCCCTCGTCGCCACCAATCACCGGCGATTGAAGCTACACCGCCACCTTCACGACACTCAGAAGACACCGGCGACCAAAACCCACGTGTCTCCGGCGTCAGCTGGCTCGTCGTTGTTCCCCACGCGATTCCGCCACCGGGAAAGATACTGTCCTTTGTTTTCCAGCGTGGTGGCTGACGATTCAGACGTACTCGACTCCAGCAAAGCGACCACAGCATCCCTGTTGTTCATCTCTGCTACCTCCGTCGTTGATTCGCCGCCGACCGAGACCTATTTGGGAGGGAGAAGAGGGGCTTGTGTGTGATGAGGTGTAATTCCCTTAGTGTGTTTTTGCTGACGTGTCAGCCAGTGATAGGAGGGCTGCTAATATGGGTTTAGCAGCCCGACCGCTGCCCAGCTTTTCTCATATATATAACTTTTCATGTTATCACCCCCTTTATTTTAATACATGAGCACCTTTGATGAAATTGCATGCAATTGTATGTTTTTCGATGAGATTTTTTGTATGCATCCTAAGAAAATTAAAATACACATTTGGTAAAAATTTGGAAATTTTTTAGAAATTTTTTAGATTTGAACTATTTTTTCTTGTATTTCCCTATTTTAAAATGTTTTATCTTCAAAAAAGTCAGAAAACATTAGTTCCTGTACCCAAAAAAATTTCAATTTTTTTCCATAAATATATTTCAATGTTTTTATGATCCATACAAAAAATCATATCAAGATTCAATATATTCCATTAAATTTCATCAAATATTCTTAAAGTATGTATTGTAAAAAGTCATCACTGAACAATTTCTATATCTATAATATTTATGTTAAGCTTCTTTTTTTTCTGTTTTTTTCTTTTGACAAACAAAGATTTATTGAAACAACAAAACTTATAAAACAATACAGCAATCAACCAAAAGGAACTTGCTAACACACATAGGGGAATCCTCCATCCAAAACTAATAAGTACTACTGTATAAGACCATCTAAGTTAAACAATGTGCTACTTGATTGGCCTTTCAAAGAACATAACTTACATCAACTAAACCTAAACTAGGAAGCAAGATTTTAATATCCTCTAAAATCAACCCCACGTTATAACAAATCTTGTCATCATTAATCCAGTTAACAATTACCTGCACATTAGACTCAACAACCACATTTGTGAAACCTGTTACTAGTGCCAAGTGAAGACTATTGTTTGTAAATCAAAAACAATTCTGATTCAAATCTGGAAAGGACAAAAGGTAATAAACAAATAAACACCATGTTAGAAAACAATTTAGAGAAATCGAGGCCGATGTTTCACACGGTTTCCTAAAGACAATTTCACCGGGTAACACCGTATGTGTATGGCGATTGTCTCCTAAGATACAACAATTCAACAATGGTCGTGCAAAGCACATTCCACTCTCAGCGAACTCAAATTGAGTTTAAACTTACCAATATAAAAAAAAAAAAAAAGAACACAAACTCAGAAAGAAAGAACACTTTGGCATATTTCGTAATATTCTGAATGAATTTCCTTAAAGAGTAGACTAGGTTTTTTTATAGAAAAACCGAATCAAGACGATTGATAAGGAAATACTTGATAATCACGTTTTTAATGATAAAGGAAATTAATTAAGGAATAATCTCTAAAATATCTATTCCTAATTAAACACTAATTTTGTTTGCTTAGTAATCAAGTAAGTATCAAAATCCAAAACGGAAATTAATTAACTCTTTCCTTATCATTAAACTATCTGACTTAAGGAAAAAGAAATTTAAACTAGTAGCAAAAAGTCGGTTGTGCTCTCACGGTCCAATCGGTGCGACATTCGTGTACACAGGACGCGCTCACACAAGAGTTGTCCAACTGAAGGTTCGAGGTCCGTGATTTGCACCCCCTCTAGCGTGTGAGAGAGAGCCTCTATGCTTCACACAAATGATAAACTACTATTACACATTCACTTATATACTATATATTAGTGTTTTCCCTTACCAATGTGGGATTCACATTTTTTCTTACACAATTGGCTTACTTTGAGATTCAATTTCTCATTCACCCATTAATCATTTTGGGAGTTTAAATATACCAATTCGATGCTCTCACGGAAGAGAATTCGAATATACTTTAATCTTCCATTTTCATGAAATCGATCATACTCAAATAACACTCTCAAAAGGTGTGTTTATCACAAAATTTTCCGACAATCACCCACATGAATGAAATTGACCTAGGAGACACGAGAAATGACTTTTGGTATGTTCAAATGGTCGAAACCTGCATAAGATAGGTAGGTATTAACCTTTGAACCTTCCCTCATAAAGGTATGTTTACTTTACTAGTTGATCGATAGATATAACATCCTTGAACTATTTTGTTGTTTATGTAAATGATAGCACACCTCACACAAATATCTTCTAGACCCAATATGGTTCTCATTGTTATGTTTGTTTTGGCCATGAACATGCGATTGGTTCTGTAAGAGTCGCTGGAGAATATAGCCATTCATTATTCTTTTTTAGAAATGGGCCACTTCTCTCTCACATAGGTGATTTCTTAATTAAGAGTTACCTGTATTACTATGTTCGAATTTCCATTGCTTGGAATTTCGACGCATAAGAATCATTAAAAACATAGTTTAACCTTTTCCCTTATGGGCATCACTGTTTCATCATAGGAATGGACTAGAGGGTAACCTCCACAGTGATCCAACTAAGTCTTACAACTTGGTTGTCCCATTAAAACTAGATCTTGGGATCTCCAGTCAACTAGGTTGGGTTTCCATTGTATTGACTTATTATTTCATGAGCTTTAGTCTCATTCCCCTCGATGATATCTCAACTAATTCTCTATTTAACCGTTTGGTTTACTGATCCGCGCAATATTACCTTTTGACTTTACATAGTCAATAGAGATAACTCCAGTTAAGATTAGTTGTCTAATGGTATTATGTCTTCGTCGTTTATGTCTAAACTTCTCATTATACATGTTACTCTATGCTTTTCCTATTGTTGATCGACTATCACAGTGAATACAAATCGCCGGCAAAGGCTTTGGCTATCTTGGAATATCCTTTAAGAATTGGTATAGTCATTCAGCCTCCTCATCACATTTATCTAAAGCAATAAATTTAGATTCCATTGGATCTGCTATATGACTAGCCTCTTTAAGACTCTCGCAATAGAACGAGGTCAAAGAGTAGCACAATGATAGAAATGATTCGTTCCTCAAGGATTGAGTGACCGATTACCGAAATTGATTAGTTCTAAAGCTATTCAAACAAGCAAAATTCAATGATGGATTATACTACTCAATTGTAACTTAAACTACACTTAAAGATTAATTCTAATGCAATAATGAAATAGCAAGAAATTAAACCCGAATGTGATAATATAGAGAGAGATGCTAGAATTTGAATCCACCCCACCCAACATTTAAAGCCCGTTTTAGACTCAATTACTCATCCAAAACATACAAATGCAACTTGTAGATTCATGCACCCTAATGTTAACCTACAATCTTGGTCAAGCAAATTAAGTTACACCCAAATCGTACCTAAGCCTATCTCTCAATTACCCGAAATATACGAACTGAGTTCATTAAGTTTGTTGGTGCACTAAATGAATCCTATACGCTAGCCTAGTGGGTATACTTTTCTAGACATGCATAGAGGGTATTTTGTCGAACACGTGGTGTGCGTCTCCGGTCGGTACGTAACACAACACAATAAATCATTCAAATGGAGATCAATCACTTGAAAGCTTTAAGCATACAAAAATAACCATACAAATCACACTTGCATTAAAATGGATAAATAAGAATCAACACAAATAAGAGTCATGGGTGGGGTTTCATCAAATCCTAACAATATATATTTAGCTCATAATATTATAAAGAGTAGCCATACAACAAATAATCTCCAATAAGTACATAGCTATCATATAAGAATTAAAAGATAAAAAGTTTAGAGAAAACTATGTTGGAGAGCTTCCTCCTCTTCTTTGAATCTTCAACTCTTTTTGCCCAAAAAGATGGAGTGGTGGATGAGGTAAAATGGAAATGGTGTATGTGTTTGGAGGTTTGGGAGTGGTTGTTTGTGTGGAAGAGATTGGTAAAAGAGAGGTTTTTGGGATTGATTTTCGGTTTTGTTGAGTGTGGCTCCCCTCTCTCATGAAAAGAACATAAGATCCATTTATATGGCTCAAAATAGGGCAAGAAATAGGTCCAAAATGAGTCCAAGACGAACTGCCGCGGTCTGGGGTTTCCGCGGTTAAAGACCGCGACGGTTGAACCGCGGCAAGCGCGGAAAATCTCTGTCTCTCGACTGCCGCGGTTGGGAAACCGCGGCGACGAATGGGAGTTTCTGTGGCTCGGATTGCCGCTAGAATGCCGCGATGTGGGAGAAATGAAGCTTGGGAGCAAAAGGAAGCCATGGAAGTTGGAAGAATTTAGAGGCTAGGAAAACGTGTGTATGGGGGTCCCAAAGTGGTGCCAAACGGACGGGGAGGTCACCGGCAATAGATCTGGGTGGAAAACCTCAGGAATCGGCGTCGGAAACCGACTGGAACAGGGGGTCGAAGTTCGGGTCTCAAACCGGGTCGGGTCGACCCGGTGCAGGCACGATCGGGTCGCTGCAGCTTGAAGACGATATGACGTCATCATGACGTCAAGTTGATGTGGCGGGGTGCATTTAGAACTGGGCTGGGGTGCACTCAGCAGCTGGTCCTTTCTTCCTTTGGGCGAACCGGATCTGGGCCGGGCCGGGCCGGGTCGGGTCGGATTGGGTTAGGCCCAATTCCAAAACGCACCGTTTCTTTAATACACGTGGCGCGCTGCGGTGCGTTTCCTGGCAAATTACAAAAGGTATCCCTCAACGCTTCTTTAATTACAGAATCTTCAATAATGTTTCCAAACGTTTTACTTTCACCCCTGATTCTTCAAAATTACTCCAATGCCCCTAAACTCCAAAAATACCTGAAACACTTATTTTAACATATTAAATACCCGGTTTTACCCGAGAAATGAACACAAAATTATATGGAATTGGGGCTACACTCTGTGTAGAATTTAAAGCAATCACTATACATGTCTGTTTGGAGGATTTCCAATATACAGGCGCACCTCCTAGTGTGAACACATACCTATTAATAGATTTTGAATCTTTCATATCAAATATCCGGTTTGCATCAATGTATCCCTCTAGAGTAGCAAGATATCTAGTATAATGCAGCCTATAATTACGAGTGAATCGTAAGTGTGATTGACTTAGAATGAGCCTGTTCGGTGTCCTTGAGATTTTTATTCCTAACATTACATCAGCTGGTCTCATATTTTTCATGTCAAATCTTGATTTTAGCATATCCTTTGTAGATTTGATCATTTTATCATCACTACTCGACATGTCACCGGTTCCGGTTCTAGTTCTGTTCCACTGGTTTCGATTTCGGTTCGACGGTTCCGAACCAGTTTTTCTTTTTAATCTTATTTAATAAAAAAAAATTAGACATATAAAATTGTAAAAGCATTTTATTGGGTCACCCAAAAATAAAATAAAATAAATAAATGACAAATTAAAAAATTAAAATAAAATAAAACTAAAAAAAATGTAAAGTTAGCCTTGCACTTAATTTTTACCACAATTAAGTTGCCTACGTATCCTCTTGGGGTTTAGAGGAATCAAAAGCCACGTAGTTCTCTTACCTTTTATTGCAGGTTTGGTGATGAGTGATGATGTGGACTAATTGTTGTCATGATCATCCATTCCACTTTCGGATTGATCATCTTTGAAAAAATCGTAGGATTCGTCCTGATCGATTTCTTGTTGTCTATTTTACGCCTTGGTCCAATCATCTACACAAGCTTGCATCTGAAGTGATTTCGGACTCAAAAGCGAACGTTTTGAATCCAGAATATTCCCCCCAGCATTGAACTCTTGTTCCATCGCCACCGTAGAAATTGGTGTTGAAAGGATTTGTTTGGCTATCATAGCCAAGATTGGAAAGTACCTTTCATGCTCATTCCACCAGTGTAGGATCTCAAATTTTTTAACTTGGGTGTCTTCTATAAACTCAAAAAAGGTACTTAGATAAGATTCAAGCGTAGAATATGTGATGGAGCTTGATAAAGAAGAACCAATTTTATGGTTTTTTTGGATTACAAATTATACCCTAAACTCATAAATCCGGAGGATGATGGGGACTGAGATACATTTTGAGTTTGTGTAACAGTTATGTTCAGCGAGAGATCATAAACTCTAAGATATTCATCATATAACTCATACAATAATATCTTAATTCTATCACAACACACATCAACGTCATAATCTATTTTTAAACCTTGTTCATAATAAGCATATAGATATTCAAAAAAAATTTCTAATCGACAACGTGGATCAAAACACATGGCAATCAAATAAATATTTGGAAACTCCTTATTATAGTCTAACCATTTTTCCTCATAGCAGTAATGGACTGCAGTAATTTTGGGTCAGATTCACAATGAGCAAGGGCACCAGCAATATTAAGACTCTCAATAATAAATAAATTAGTTGTAGAATAATAAACACCAGATAAATTGTTAGTAGCATTATGAAAGACTTTTAACAAACCACAAACTTTGTTACAAACATCCCAATGACTTTGATAAAGATTAATCTGACTAACATATTATTGAATAAAAGTAACTAATAAATCCTTATAATCATAACTTCTAGCAAGCAATTTATAAGTAGAATTCCAACGTGTTGGAACATCACAAGGAAATCTAACGATACACCTACCATTTTGTTTACAATATGTTGCCCATGCTTTCATTGCAGAATGATGTTTCCAAAAAAAATAGAGGGCATTTTTAATAGGTTGAATAAATTGTTGAAGAGTTTATAATCTTTTTTTAACACATAAATTTAAAACATGGCATGCAGATCTTTGATGAAAAACTTTACCACCAAGATAAGGTTTACATAAATCAAGTAAAGTAGGAATAGTAGCGGTATTGCTAGAAGCATTATCAAAACCAATTGCAAAAATTTTGTTTTCAATTTTATACTTTACAAAAATAATTCTAAGCTATCTAAAAATATTAGCAGCAATGTGTGCATTATCAAAAACTCTAAATGCAAGAATTCTTTTTTGGATAGTCCATGCATTATCCATATAATGGCAAGTGACACTCAAGTATGAATGCATTCGCCAATGGTCACTCCATATGTCGACACATACGGAAATACGACCATTATATTTTTCAAAATATTTTTCCGACTTCCTTTTTTCTTTGTCATAAATTTTTTCAAGTGTTTCTATAAGCGTGGCTCTAGGAACACGACATGCAGCAGGATTTAATACTCGTCGACAATAATTAATAAAACCAACATTTTCACCAAAACTAAATGGTAAGTGTTTTACTGCAACCATTCTAGCTAATTCTTCTCTATTTTGTTCATCACTATATTTAAATAATTGTAGGTTAGGGGTAGTGTACTTGGAAATTTGGGCTTGTGAACTCGATCTGGCATGTGCTTCTAGCTGCTTGTTCGTTATATGCTTCCGATAAGAGTCATATCCTCCAGATTTGTTCCACTTAAATAATTTTTTTGCAGTAATTGCAAACCACTGTAGTGCTTCCATCTACTTGCGTAACTTTCTTCATATGGAGTACGAAAAGATTAGATTTGGCTTACTTCTGTAACATCTCTTCCGTAGGTGGATCAAATTCAAAATATGGAGGGGGATCATGCATATTTTCTGATTGGCTTTTCAAATTAGGGGTGGCATTGGGATCGGGTTTAGAAATTATTAGAGGGGCAGTAGGAGAGTTTAGGCCGAAGTCTTCAGCATAGACCGGCATTGCAGATACTCATGATAGGCAATGTCATCATAACTGAGATTATCCGTCATACGACCCTTACCTTTCATCGAATGGAACGCCTAGGACCGTCACCCCTTCCACTTCCACTTGCCATTTAAAAAATTGAATTGTAAAATTCCTTGAACAAAAAATGTTAAAAAAATTAATGGAAATAAATTTTGGAGAGAATTGGAAACTTAGTAGGTAGTAATTGCAAATAAATGAAATTGGAAACTTCGTAATTGGCTAATTGCAAAATAAATAAATTGGAAATTTAGTAATTGCAAATAAAATAAATTGCAAATAAAATAAAGTGGAAATAAAACAATTGCAAATAAAATAAATATTAATAACTTAGTAATTGAGAGGGAATTGGAAACTTGGAGAGTTGGAGAATTGAGAATTGGGAGAGAAATTATTATTAGAGAGAATTGGGAGGAAATTGGAGTGGGGAAAAGTGAACTGGGAGGGGGGGTGTATTTATAGAAAAGAAAAAGAAAAGAAAAGAAAAAATTGGACCGTTGGGCCTCAATGGGGTCAACCCAATTTTTTAAAAATAAATTAAAAATAAATAAATAAATAAAATAAAAGATAGGAACCACCGGTTTGAATTGAACCGGAACCACCGGTTCCAGTCCGGTTCAAACCGGGCGGTTCCTTAACAAATGGAATAGGAACCACCCTGGTCCCAATTCCGGTTCTAGTTAAAAATTGGTTCCAATCTCGGTTTTGCCGGTTCGGTTCTGGTTCGGTTCGCTGGTTCGAACTGAACCAACATCATGTCTAATCACTACCAACAATAAGCATGTCATCAACGTAAAGACACAAAATGGCATAGCCATTTCCTGTGTCTTTGACATAAACACATTTGTCATATTCGTTGATTTTAAAAACCATTTGACATCATAGCATTGTCAAATTTCTCATGCCATTATTTTGGTGATTGCTTTAGACCGTATAAAGTCTTCACCAATTTACAGACTTTCTTTCCTTGCCCTGGAGCCGAAAAACCCTCAAGTTGTTCCATGTATATCTCTTCATCTAGATCTCAATTTAAGAAAGCTGTTTTCACATCTATTTGATTTACTTCAAGATTTCGCAATGCTGCGATTGCAAGTATCATCATAATGGAGGTTATTCTCGTCATAAGAGAATATGTACATATCAAAGTAATCAAGGCCTTCTCGTTGATTGTAACATTTAATTACAAGTCTAGCCTTATACTTATCAATTGATCCAACGACTTTCATTTTCCTCTTGAAAATCCATTTGGACCCTAGCGGTTTACATCCCAAAGAAAGGTCCACTAATTCCCAAGTATGATTTTTGTATAATGGAGTCAATTTCGCTCTTAATAGCCTCTTTCTTCAAGAGTATTTCTGAAGAGCTCACCGCTTCTTTGAAAGTTTAAGGTTCACGTTCTAGCAATTAGGTTAGAAAATCTAGACCAAAAGATTTTTCCGTCCTAGCTCTTTTGCTACGTCTAGGTTCATCCTCAACTTCATTTTCTTATTCTTAGTCTTCATAACTATCAACATGTGTTCGTTTCGATGAACTTGCTTCATCATTGGATTTACATGGAAATACATGTTCAAAGAACAATGCATTTTTATATTCCATTATCGTGTTTTTGTGTATATTTGGGATGTCAGACTTATACACCAAAAATCGATAAGCACTACTATTATGTGCATATCTAATGAAGATTCAATCAACAGTTTTCGGACCTATTTTCACCTTCTTAGGTGTAGGTACGACCACTTTAGTAAGACAAGTAAGACACCCCCACATTCATAAGAATTTATAGGAAGGCTTTCTTCTTTTCCATAACTCATATGAGGTCTTGTCTTCTTTCTTTCGGGGTACCTTATTTAAAAGGTAATTGCTAGTCAATATAGCTTCACCCCACATGTTCTAAGGCAATCTATAACTTATCAACATTGCATTCATCATTTCTTTCAAGGTACGATATTTTTCATTCAGCAACACCGTTTTGCTGAGAGGAATACGGTGCAGTGGTTTGATGTATGATTTCGTGTTGTGCACAGAATTCATCAAATGGTGCTTCATACTCACCACCTCGGTCGCTTCATACTCACCACCTCAACTTCAGTTTTATAAAGACTAAACTTCTCTATAACTTCATCTTTGCTTTTTAGCAAATACGTATAGCAGTATTTGGTGTTATCATCAACAAAAGTAATAAAATACATATTGCCACCCCTTGTTTGTACAAATTTCAAATCACATACATCATTGTGAATTAAATCGAGGGGTTTGGTATTCCTTTCAATTGTTTGGAACGATAACCTTGTCATTTTTGCCTCAACACAAATTTCACATAAGTGTTTGGAATCAATATGAAAAGTAGGTATATGATTTAAATTAATTAATCTACATATTGTATCATAATTAACGTTCTACCATGCCATAAATTGAAAGACTCAAGCAAGTAAGCAGAAGAATTTTCTTCATTATTAATTTTCTTAACACCGGTTACATTGAGCTTAAAAAGCCCATCAATTACATAACATGTACCTTCATACATTCCACTCTTGGACAAAACAACTTTGTTTGACTCAAACACCATCTTGAAGCCATGCTTATTCAGCAACGAACCTGACACTAAGTTCTAACGAATTTTTGGCACATACAAGACATGGTTCAGAGTTAGCTCTGTCCCAGAAGTCATCTTCAAGGTCACTTTACCTTGACCCTTAATGTCAGAAGTAACAGAGTGCCCATGAACAATTTCTCCCCATTCTGAACTGGTTTGAAAGAAGTGAACAACCCTTTGTTAGAGCAAACGTGCCAAGTAGTACCAATGTCAATCTACCACTCCCTCGGGTTAGACCCGACTATTTGACCCGTACTCGGGTTGACTACCAGAGTAGTCTCTTGAGCCACACTCGGGTTCATAATTGATTTGGTAGTAACTTCCACAAAACAAATCAAATATTTTAGAACCACTAATATATAACACAAAGATATATATAACGATATATCAAACACTAATATATCAAAACTAGTATGTTAATATATATCAAATATAATATATAAACACATCGATATAATTTTAACCTTTGAAATATAAATAAACGGTACGTATATTGATATTTACATAACTATAACAAATATATCAAACAAAGAAATATTACACACCAATTTAAGATTTTTTATCAAATAATTGATATCAAACAATACAAAATATGAAATACTGGCAACACAAAATCAGTATTTTAATATAAACATTGATAAAGCAAAACCAATATTAATATATATATCCACCGGTATATACCAATAATTTACTGTGTATCAAACACTGTTTTGACACTTTAAATATAATACGTATATATATATTATAACAGTACGTATAATCAATTTACCAAAAGTAAACCCGATTGGCATCACATCACACTGATATCAAACAATAATATTCTTATGAAACACTGATATCAAACAATACACTGGATAGTTCTTTAAAATTCGTGTTGTTTAGTTTCACAATTATCAGTACCCCAAAATTACGGATACATCAACCAATATGTTTTGCCAATATATCAAACACACTAACATATAATAGATCAAACAGTGACATAATAATTTAAAATATACCATTGATATAAGCCAATGCTTACTCAACCGATAATATGTAAATCCGTTGATCAACACAAAATCCTCCAAAATATAGTTTCACCGTTTGAAACTTTTGGTCCATAATTGTATACAAACAATCTTACTTAGGATTTGCTAAACTTAATATATATATACTCGTGTGTGTATATATATATATAAAAACCGGTAGAAATGTTCAAGTCAGTATGCACTGATATAATTTCATCAGTGTGTTAGATGTGAACTATTAGATTTATATACTTTGACTCAAAGTGTATGCACTTGTCAAAGTTTCTCCATAATTCGTGATCCACATACATTGGAAACTGGTTTGTATCAGATTATATAAACGTATAATCCTTTTACTGGCTTTTCCAGATATAGACTACAATTCTAAGTCTCTGAAATATCAAATATATACATAACTCGTATGTACATATGTATATATATATATATATATATATATATGACAGCACCGATATCAATTATTTGATATCAAACCATTGAATCAAATATTGATTCCAACTTTCACAATTGAAATCACAATCAGTGTCCGGTAACATAGACTCAATTACTTAGTCAAAATCACATTTGATTTCCAAACCAGTGTCTGTTAAACAGACCCGATTTGTCAAAATATAAATCACAGAATTATTTGAAATCATTGTCTTTAAACAGACCCAATTTCCGTTGCGTTTAATATTATTATTAAAACCAAAAACAGTGATGTTTCAATTTCATCACGATCTGTAGCAATACCAGAAACCAGAAAGTTTAAAGAGGTGAGAAACGTTTAAAAAGAAATTGTCTTAAGATTGTTGTTTGTAAATCAAAAACAATTCTGGTTCGAATATGGAAAAGACAAAGTAATAAACAAATAATCACTACGTTAGAAAACAGTTTAGAGAAATCAAAGCCTGTGTTTCACACAGTGTCCTTAAGATAATGGCGATTGTCTCCCAAGATACAACGATTCAACAGTGGTCGTATAAAGCACATTCCACTCTCAATGAACTCAAATTGAGTTTAAACTTACCAATAAAACAAAGAACACGAACTCGGAAAGAAAGAACAAAGCCAAAGTATATTTCGGTTGTGCTCTCACAGTCCAATCAATGCGACATTCGTGTACGCAGGACGCACCCACACATGAGTCATCTAACCGAAGGTTTGAGGTCCGTGATTTGCGGCCCCGCCACTTGTGGAGAATATGTTGCTGCAATCCGTTGGCCAAACCCTCAATACCCACACACACAACCTTTCCGGCTGTGTCAATAGCTGCATCTGAATTTATTTTGTATTTTCCTGGCATTGGTGGGTCCCAACCAATGACCATCCTAGGCACTTGGTTGTCATCACCATTATCTGCCACATTTGCACTCCTATCATCTGCAACAAAGAATTGAGACCATTCCGCCACCTCATTCAACTACAGTCATGGTAACCCATGAACCACACGGTTTCAGCTAAACCATGTCCTCCAAAGAACCACACGGTTTTGGCTAAACCATGTCCTCCAACGACCACATAAAACAGTCCAACCACATCTCCATCCCATTTCTTAAAACAATATAGCAGAAGATCCAAAAAAAAAAAACTGACACCATCCGTAAACTTCACACCCTACTCTGGCAACCAAGAATTACGGACTCCCTTTAGCAACCGGCACTCCGAGACAGAATGTAAAGTAGTCTCCCGTCCACACTTGCATAACGGACACCTAGTATCCACCGAGACACCTCTCCTCTCAAGATTCATCAAAGCTGGAATCCAATCATTACACGCCCTCCAAATAAAAACCTTGGAATCTCCACCCTACACAAAAACTTCCACCAAGAAATCGCACCATTAAGACTCGAAGAAGATGGAGACTCCCACAAACCATAGCCCACCCGATACACACTCTTAACTGTATAGGCCCAAGTTTGCTCATAATGCCAAAATAATGAATCTACACCCCGCACCACACCTACTGGAATACCTAAAATCACAGCTGCATCATCCTCAATAAAATTCTACTTTGTGACGAATCAGAAGACACTGTAAAATCAAACGAATTGTGAGAAGATAAATTAGAAAGTATTAGCTTGATTAGAGAAAAATAAAGGTTCATAGTGCTTCTTTAATTCAAATCCAAACTCTTGGATATCTGCGAGCATGAAGTTAACTATGAACGATTAAGAAGAGGAATCCATTTAAAAGGGAAAAGTAATCACCCATAAAATAAAGAAATTGTTGAGAAATGGAGGAGTTTCTTGATTGATTTCGAGAACAGAAATTTTTGGAAAAACATTAAGGATTTCTTTTGGAAGCACGAAAGAAACAAAAATGGAAAAAATCATTGATTTATGGGAAATTATCATTGTAGTCCCTATGGTTTACCCTATTTTCCATTTTAGTCCTCGTCGTTCTAGTATTAGCCATTTTGATCCCCACCGTCCAATTCCGTTAGGGTTTTTGAAATTTCCGTTAGTGAGCGAGGGTAAAATGGTAAAATCGTCATACATTCTTCTAGAATCTTATTTAAGAAGGACAAATGAGGGTATATTGGTAAATGGATAGTTAATTACTTAATCAAATTAATAAATATAATTAAATTAAATAGTTAATTACTTAATCAAATTAATAAATATAATTCAATTAAATAATACAAATTAAAATATTTTAATAAAAGATTAATATTTTAATAAAACTAAAACTAATTAAACCCTCTCTCTCCCACTTGTTAATCATCATTCATCACCAAACCCTAACAAAAAAAATTCTCTATCTCTCTTACTCTACTCCATCATAACATCAAACCTCCCAACACCCAAGCGACGGCGGCAGTGATGACCAAAAGCGACGATGACGACCGGAATCAGCGACGAAAACGACAAGAAGCAGTGACAAAGACGACGGTGATGATCGGAAGCTCAACAACGACGACGATGACCAGATCTCTGTCTCTTCTTCTTCTTCTTCTTCTTTCTTGGCTTCTGGTGGTGGTGGTGGTGAGATCGATTGATCGATCTAGATAGAGATGAGATGAGATGAGATCAAAGTGGCTAGGATTTGAAATGAGGGAGAGCGATGGGGAAGAAATAGAGATGAGATCAGTGGGGAAGAAAGAGAGATGATATCGGTTTGAATGGATTTTTTGTGGCTTAGATTGTGTGTGATTTTGTGGGTTTGATTGTGTTAATTTTCTAGGTTTAATTGTATTGTTGATTGGTTTTAATTTTGTGGTTGAATGAATTTGATATTGTTGTGTTGTTTGATCTGGGTGTTTGATTTTTCTAGGTTTCGATTTGATTGGTCTATCAGAGCTGGATTTGAGTGTTGAATGTTGTGGTGTGTTTCGGTTTTGGTTTTGGAGATCGAAACCAAATCTGGATTATATGATGTAAAGTTATTTTTTTGGTGATAATATGTTTGTGGTTTTTATTGATTTTGTGATAAATTTGTGTTTACATGAATGATGATGATGGGGAAGATTGATTTCCAGATAAATTAATAAAAAAAATGAAGAAACAAAAACAAATTAAATTTAAATTTAAAATATATAAAAAAAAAGTAATAAAAAATAATATAATGAGGGGAGAGAAATTAACAAAATATTATTTTTTTTTAATTGTTTTAATATTAATTTACCGGTTTGCCCCTTCTTAAATAAGATTCTAGAAGAATGTACGATGATTTTACCATTTTACCCTCGCTCACTAACGGAAATTTCAAAAACCTTAACGCAATTGGACGGTGGGGATCAAAATGGCTAATACTGGAACGACGAGGACTAAAATGGATAATAGGGTAAACCATAGGGACGAAAATGATAATTTCCCTTGATTTATAGGAAAAAAGGGAGTTGCAATCTCAACCGTCAAAGATGGGCAAATTCGAAGGTCAAGATACTAGACGGAAAAAATACTATAATAAAGGTGCATCTATTGAGAATCGTAAGAGACGGCCAACAATGATGAAACACGTGACGATTGGGAAACAGTAAGCGTGTGATCAATAGTCACATCGATCTGCATATATATTAAATGAGTAGTATAATCATTCGCATCTATTTGCAAACGCATTTAAAGGCTTGTTTGGTTGGGCTTTTGAAAAATGTTTATTTGTAAAAGGTCTATTTGTAGTAGATCTAATTGAAATAAAGCTTTTGAAAAAAATATATATATAGTTGTTTGGTTGGTAATCAAAAAAACACTTTTATAATAGTATATCGTTTGGTTATGAAATCTCAAAAAGTCTATTAAGATAATAAATTACTGAAAAAGACATATTATTTATTCACTCTAAAAAAATTGAACTTAAAAGATTTTCTACATATTAATTACATTTTCTATTGTACAATAATAATAAAATTCAAAACTTTCACCGTATAAACTTAAAAGATTAAAATAATAACCAGAAAATATTAAATTTTCAATAAAGTATGCCTTCTTGGTTGTGGTGTTTCTACTGGTCTTGGAGCAGGTTGGAACACTGCAAAAGTTGAGCTTGGGTCCATTGTTGCTATTTTTGGCCTTGGGACTGTTTGCCTTGCTGTTGCAGAGGGTGCAAAAGCAGCTGGAGCTTCACGTATTACTGGCATAGATATTGACAGCAAAAAATTTGATACAGCAAAGAATTTTGGAGTCACTAAATTTGTAAATCCAAAGTATCATGATAAACCGATACAGCAGGTCCTTGCTGATCTCACTGATGGTGGGGTTGACTACAGCTTTGAATGTATTGGAAATGTCTCTGTGATGAGGGTTGCTCTGGAGTGCTGTTACAAGGGCTGGGGAACATCAGTTATTATGGGTGTTGCAGCATCAGGTCCGGAGATATCTACTCGGCCTTTCCAGTTGGTGACTGGTCGTGTTTGGAATGGAACTGCCTTTGGTGGTTTCAAGAGCAGTACACAAGTGCCCTGGCTTGTAGAAAAATACATGAAGAAGGAAATTAAGGTTGATGAATAATTAACTCACAACCTGACACTTGGGGAAATCAACGAGGCATTTGATTTGCTGCATGAAGGTGGCTGCCTTTGTTGTGTGCTTAAGGTGGATGACTGAGGTGATAATTAAAACCCATATCGAGTTTGTATTGGTGGGCATATCTTGTCGCTGCTATTTAGGCTGACATTCTTGTCATAAGTGGAAAATGGATTGTGTGAATAAAACTAATCGTATGTTACTCCTACGTTCTTATAAGAAATTTTGTTTTGAACTTTTTAAAAATAAATAAATAATAATAACGAAGAAATATTATACATACCAATGTAGAGAGTAAAGAATAAAGAATAAATAATATAAAAATGTTCCAGGGTTTTATTTTATTTTAATAAGGGTATTTCATGTCAATAATAAAAAGTTATGGACATATAAGTCAAATAATTCTTTTTTTAAAAGGTCTATTTAGAAAAGCTCATAGGGAGGTGCTTTTGCCTAGTAGATGTTTAAACTCTACTGACCTCTACTAAATTTAAAATAGACAATTTTAAAAGCCCAAACAAACAACTCTAAAAAACTCAAGTAGAGGTTCGTAAACCTTTTGAGCTAGTAGAAAGCCCAACCAAACAAGCACTCATGTCAATAATAAAAAGTTAGGGATATATAAGTCAAATACTTCTTTTTTTAACAGGTCTATTTAGAAAAGCTCATAGGGAGGTGCTTTTGCCTAGTATAGGTTTAAACTCTACTTGCATCTACTCAATTTAAAATAGACAATCTCAAAAGCCCAACCAAACAACTTAAAAAAAAAACTCAAATAGACGTTGGTAGACCTTTTGAGCCAGTAGAAAGCTCAACCAAACAAGCACTTAGTGTTTGTTTGGTTGAGTTTTCTACTGCCTCAAAAGGTTTGGTAGACCTTTTGAGCCAGTAGAAAGCTCAACCAAACAAGCACTTAGTGTTTGTTTGGTTGAGTTTTCTACTGCCTCAAAAGGTTTACCAACGTCTATTTGAGTTTTTTTTTAAGTTGTTTGGTTGGGTTTTTGAGATTGTCTATTTTAAATTGAGTAGATGCAAGTAGAGTTTAAACCTATACTAGGCAAAAGCTCATGAGGAGGTGTTTCTCCAAATAGACATTTTTTTTTTTTTAAAGTCTACCAACCAAACAACTATAATTTTTTTTAAAAAAAACTCTATTTCTAATAGATCTACTGCAAGTAGATCTTTTACCAATAGAAGTTTTTCAAAAGCCCAACCAAACAAGCTCTTAATTAGTGGTATAATTGTACACATGACAATGTCATAAAAATCACATAAATTACCTCGACGATTTAGACCAAGCTAGCATACCATGTCATCAAAAGTTTTAAAAAAAAATAAAAAAATAAAAAAGTTAAAACAACGTCATCATAAGTGTCCATAAAAAGGGTAAAACCGCGTCATCAGTTGCAATGAGAATAAGCAACCAGTGAGTTCATTTAGCGACGAGATCATGAATGGTAAATGACTGGCTATGTCGTCAAATAGCGACCCACTCACTCAAGATTCAAACCTAGAGCATTGATCACAACGGTTATCAAATCTGGAGTTAATGATCGAGTTAAATGCCAATAATACCCATGATTGCGCCAACGTGTGTTATAAGATCGTAATGCCAAAATAGGTGATTAATCTATATTGATAATAAATAAACAAAATTATTGCATTAATCATAAATAGATTAATGGTAATGCCGCACGAGGTTACTTTAGCGAACTAATACAAATTTAGGCGACCTAGTTCATGTTGTAAGAAAAATCGCACACACAAATCTAAACACACAAATAAAATGAAAGCAATAAGAAGAAAAAGATGACACCAAAGATTTTACGTGGTTCAACAATTTGCCTATGTCCACGGAGCGCACCGCACTCAATCCACTACTTTCAGAGTTGATTACAATCTCTCAGTCTCTCTACAATTTGCTCTCTATCTCTCTAGCAATATTTTCTCACACACATTAGGGTTTACATAATGGTGGTATTTATATAGGAGCACTAGGGTTGGTCAAATCCTAATTAGAGCCTATTTCCTTTTTCCTCTTTCTTCACTGTGCAAAAATCTTATTGCACGCGGATTTATATCGAACCACTGCCGGTGCCACAGCGCTCCTCACAGCGGTACCTACTGGAGACAAACCGCTGCCGAGAAATTAGCAGTGCAATGTGCAACGCAAAACACTAGTCAAACCACTGCCTTGTCGCTTCCAAAATCCGCAGCGCCATGCGCAGCGGTTGCACAATTTGCAAACCGCTGCCACACACGCTTTATATTACACAGCGATCCAAATATCAAATTGCTTCATTCTTAAACCAATTTGTTGACTTGCAATGATTACACAAATCCCAAGTTATGCTTTGCCTTTTAATTTCACAAAAGACAAAAAATAAACCACCTAACTTGCTTTTAATTAATTGGCCACTTTAGTTGACTTGAGGTCTTCACCCATAATCCCAACAATCTCCCACTTGAAGACTGAAACTGAATAGACGTTCTCCATCCTTCCTCAATGACTCAGTGGATAAATAATGGTGGGCTCATCCCTCATGTCTTCACTCTTGAAGACCCACTGAAGCTGCGCACAGCTCCAGTTTCTTAGTAGTGACTGGCTTGGTTAACATGTCAACCGGATTCTTGCTACCTGTTATCTTCACAAGCTTTAACACACCTTCTTCGATTAACGATCGAATGAAATGGTAGTGAAGATCTATATGTTTGGTCCTAGAATTGAACGCCGAATTCTTGGCCAAGTGTATTGCACTCTGACTGTCACTGTGCAACACATTCATCACTTGATCGAATCCTAACTCAGCTAACAAACCTTGTAACCATATCAGCTCCTTGCTTGATTCTGTCACAGCCACATACTCTGCTTCAGTTGTAGAGATTGTCACTATCTTCTGCAACTGAGACATCCAACTAATCTCGGTACTAGCCATTGTGAACACATATCTGGTGGTACTTCTTCTATAATCCACCTCCCTAGTAAAATCTGAATCCACAAAATCTTCTAGCTTGAGTTCGTCTTTTCTAAAGGTTAGACATATCTCTGTCGTACCCCGCAGGTATCTTAGGATCCACTTCACGGCCTCCCAGTGAGGCTTGCCTGGATTTGACATATATCGGATCACAACTCCCACTGTTTGGGAAATATCTGGTCTTGTACAAGTCATGGCATACATTAGACTTCCAATGGCTGAAGCATAAGGAACTTTAACCATGAAGTCCTTCTCCTCTTCTGTCTTTGGATTTTGGTCTTTGGACAACCTGAAATGACTAGCCAAAGGTGTTCTTACCGATTTTACATCACCCATGTTGAATCTCTGCAACACCTTCCGAACGTACTCAGCTTGAAAAAGCTTCAATATACCCTTTTGTTCGTCTCTGTTAATTCTCATTCCAAGAATCTGCTTTGCTGCACCTAAATCCTTCATCTCGAACTCACTCGAGAGTTGCTTCTTCAAATTCTCTTCTAAATCTGCACCAGCTACTAACATGTCATCAACATAAAGTAGCAGAATAATAAAACTTAACTTAACCTTTTTGAAGTAGCAGCAGTGGTTAGCATTGCATCTGAAATATCCATTGCCTTGCATAAACCCATCAAACTTCTTGTACCACTGTCAAGGAGCTTGTTTTAAACCATGCAAGCTCTTTGTCAACCTACACACTAACTCTTCCTTGCCATCTTCCGCAAACCCCTCCGGTTGCTTCATGTATATCTCTTCCTCCAAATCTCCATGAAGAAAGGCAGTCTTCACATCTAACTGCTCAAGATATAATCCCTTTGTTGTGACAATACTTAACACTAACCGGATCGTAGTTAGTTTAACAACAGGAGAAAAAATTTCAGAGTAGTTAATACCTTCTATTTGTTAGAAACTTTTGACCACTAGTCGTGCCTTGTATCTTTTGGAACCATCATGTTCCTCTTTGATCCGAAACACCCAGTTATTCTGTAGGGTTTTCTTTCCTTCAGGCAACTTGGCTAACTCCCAAGTTTGATTAGAAATCAACGACTTCATCTCATCCTTCATTGCAAGCTTCCACTTGCTCGCATCTTTTCCCTGATATGCCTCATCATAGCACTCAGTTTCCCCTACATCTGTCAACAACATGTATTGCAAGTACTTCCTATTTGGTATAGGAGTTCGAGTTGATCTTCTTACTGCATTCTCAGCCTGTGTCACTGTAACGTCTCTATGTGGGATAGGATCATGAACATGGAGTGGCACACCTTGTTCTTCATCATTCTAATTAACTAGTTCCACGACCCTGTTATCTGACACATCATTCGGCCCAAAGTACTCTAGCTCTTCCGGCTTAGACACCTGTGTGTTTCTATCTTTGTACATAACCCTTTCGTTGAAGACAACATCTCTACTTCTGATCATCTTACGGTTTTGGTCATCCCACAGCTTGTAACCAAATTCATCTTCTCCATAGCCTACCAAAGTACACTTCACTGATTTGGCGTCTAGCTTATTCCTCGTATGATCACCTATATGTACAAAAGAAACACACCCAAACACTTTAAGATGAGAAAGTTTTACCTCTTTCCCAGTCCAGATCTCTTCTGATATAGCGAGGTCCAAAGGCTTTGATGGTCATCTATTGATCAAATATGCTGCTGTATTGACTACTTCTACCCAGAACTGTTTTGGCTACCCAGAACTGTTTTGGCAACCCAGAATGTAACCTCATGCTTCTGGCTCTCTCAGTCAATGATCTGTTCATTCGTTCTGCTATCCCATTCTGCTGTGGGGTTCTAGGAACCGTTCTACTGAGCTTTATCCCGCTTAGATAGCAAAACCTCTTGAACTCAATGTCTTCATATTCTCCACCATTGTCTGAATGCAGCTTTTTAATCTTTAACCCTGTCTCGTTCTCAACCCTAGCTTTCCATCTCTTGAAAGCATCAAACACCTCATACTTGTGCTTCAGAAAATGAACCCATACCTTCCTGGAGTGGTCGTCAATGAATGTGACAAAATACTATTTACCTCCAATTGATGAGACTGAAGCTGGACCCCAAACATCAGTGTGCACTAGTTCTAACTTCTCCTTTGCCGGTACCGTTCCGATCTTCTTGAAGCTCACTTGCTTCTGTTTTCCCAACACGTAACTCTCACAGAAATCAACCTCAACACTCTTCAAATATGGTAACTTACCTTTCAAATGTAAACACTTCAACCCCTAACTACTCATGTGCCCAAACCTCTGGTACCACAAGTTTGGATCATCTTTACCTTCCGCCATAGCGATTGAACCACAACCATCCGTAGTTGTGTAAAGCGACCCATTCTTTTTTCCTCGGGCAATTATCATAATTCCCTTCAAAATCTTCCACTTATCATCTGTGAAAGTCGTCATGTAACCCTCTGACGCTAGTTGCCCAATGGAGATCAAATTCTTCCTCAAATCCGGTATGTTCCTCACGTTATTGAGCTTCCAAACTGACCATTTCAGCTGAATCTTCACATCTCCCTTCCCGGTAATGTTGCATGCTTGATCGTCACAAAGATACACCTTACCCAAATTTTCGGAGACGTAATTCTCAAACAACTCCCTGTGAGGTGTGGCATGGAAAGACTCTCCTGAATCCAGAACCCAAGACTCTGTCTTACTTTCCAACGAGCAGATGAGGCAGTCGTCTGACTCCTTTGACACACAATTCGCACTGCCCTTGCCCTTATATTTCTTCTCAGATCTACACTCATACGAGAAGTGGCCTTTCTTACCATAATTCCAACACTCTACATCTTTCTTGTTTCGTTGCTGATTTTCTGAATAGTTGACTTGATACCTGGATTTAGACTTACCTCTTGACTTTGATCTTCCTCGTTGATTCGTGTTCCGATTTATGTTTCTGCTTTCTCTATCTCCCATATTCAGTGCTGAAGATGTAGATGCTCCAAATCCCTCTTCACGCATCCTGATTTCTTTAGTCATGATCATGTTCACAACCTGTGAGAAATCTAATTTTTCTTTCCCGAACGAGTTGACAATTGACTGACACGTCATCTTCCAACTTTCTGGCAATTGGGTGAGCATAAACACCACCAAGAATTCTTCATCGAAACCCATAGACACAGAAGTTAACCCATCCTTCACTTCGTTGAATTGGTTTAGATACTCTCTGAAACCCTAACCTTCGTCATCTTTAGATTTGATAATTTTTTGACAAGATAGACCTTCCTTACCACAGAAGGTTGTTCATATAGGTTTGATAAAGTCTTCATAAGATCTCTGGCAGTCTGCTGATCCTCTACGTTAAAAGCGACCTGCTTCGTCAAACTGAGACGAATTGCTCCCAATGCTTTCCTGTCTAGGAGTTCGAGATCCTCTTCATCCATGTTCTTCGGCTTCTGATTCTGATTCTTTGACCAATCTTCATCGGTCATAGTTGCTGGCTTCTCTTTTATCGGCCAATACAGGTCCTTCTGGTACAGATAATCCTCCATCTGCATCTTCCAGAAACTGAAATTCGTCCCATCGAATTTCTCAATCTTGTGAGAATCTTTCTCTGATCCCATCTCCGCGATAAAATCATTGACCTCGAGAAAACCTAGATTTGTGTGAAAAATAACCCGTCCCAACCTAGGGCTCTGATACCAATTGTTGTAAGAAAAATCGCACACACAAATCTAAACACACAGATAATATGAAAGCAATAAGAAGAAAAAGACGACACCAAAGATTTTACATGGTTCAGCAATTTGTCTACGTCCACGGAGTGCACCGCACTCAATCCACTACTTTCAGAGTTGATTACAATCTCTCTATCTCTCTCTCAGTCTCTCTACAATTTGCTCTCTATCTCTCTAGCAATATTTTCTCACACACATTAGGGTTTACATAATGGTGGTATTTATATGGAAGCATTAGGGTTGGCCAAATCCTAATTGGAGTCTATTTCCTTTTTCCTCTTTCTTCACTGTGCAAAAATCTTATTGCACGCGGATTTATGTCGAACCGCTGCCGGTGCCACAACGGTACCTACTAGAGACAAACCGCTGTCGAGAAATTAGCAGCGCAATGTGCAGCGCAAAACACTGGTCAAACCACTACCTTGTCGCTTCCAAAATCCACAACGCCATGTGCAGCGGTTGCACAATTTGCAATCCGCTGCCACACTCACTGTATATTACACAGAGATCCAAATATCAAATTGCTTCATTCTTAAACCAATTTGTTGACTTGCAATGACTACACAAATCCCAAGTTATGCTTTGCCTTTTAATTTCACAAAAGACAAAAAATAAACCACCTAACTTGCTTTTAATTAATTGGCCACTTTAGTTTTTTTTTTTTTTTTTTTTTTTTGAATAAACAAGAATAGCAGCTGGGCTGCCAGCAAACAACAGAACAAAGAAACAGCCAAAAGGCAACAAAACAGCAACAGCAGAGAGAAAAACAAACACCAAAGGAGGACCAGAGAAAACCAAACAGAGAACTATCCAAGTTTTTCCACCTGAATAATTCTCCTAATGCTATCTGGATAATCCTCCAACCAGAACTTGTCTTCAGCGATGCTCATAGCAATCTTCGCCAGACTGAAAGCGGCTTTGTTAGCCGAATGGGGATGTGACTGAACCTCATGCCTCTTATATCAGCCTTCAAAACATCAATATCAGATAAGATCATACCATAATCCGTATCTCTATGGAGAAGGTTGATCCATTTGATAACTGTTGCCTCATCAGACTCAATATTTGTCAAATTTAGCCCACACTCGAGACCGAATTGGAGGCTTCTCTGAATAGCCATAACATTAGCAATTCTGTTCCTCAGGTGGGCTTCCAAATTTGAGAGCAGCAGGCCATCACTTCCCCACGGGAGTTTCTAATGATGATCCCAATCCCAATCCCAACTCGCCCACTCTTGTTATCCACAAAGGTTCCACAATTAGTCTTGTAATCGTCCTCCTCAGGCGGTCACCAACACGCGCCACCACTTATTTCCACAATTGGCCACTTTAGTTGACTTGAGGTCTTCACCCATAATCCCAACAGTTCATATGTTAGCAAACTAGTTTGGCAACCTAGGATTACTGCTATATGCGATGCTGCCACGTATCTTTTTCTGAGTTGTTGATGATATGTTCTGATGATGTAGATGTCTCATGCCAGCTTGTTTGTGCTGACGTGTTTGGCTGATCAAAATCCCCCAAACAGCATGGAATTAAATGATTTTTTAATGATTTGTCTTGAAAAAAAATTTTAATTGTTTATCATATAATAATTTCAGACATTAAATTTTTTTGATAAAATTGGACTGACCTAAGGAGAATAATGATCACAATCGGTCATATGCTAAAAAAACCCATAGGCAGTATCCATAAAGTGAGGTATACCTTATTTTAATTTCGATAAGAACCTTGATGAAATCACATCGATTTTTATGAATTTTTATCTGAATTTTTTTGTGAATGATAAGTTTAATGAAATCTACCTATGAACAAAATTTGAGAATTTTTCAAGCACTGAAACTATTTATCCTAATTTTGTTAAATATAAAGGCATCGGAAAAATGAGATAAATATAGGAAAATTCAAAAAAAAAAAAATAGTTCTAATACTTGACAAATTCTCAAATTTTATTCCTATGTAGATTTCAATAAATTTATCATCCACAAAAATATTTATATCAAAATTTATAAAAATAGATGTGATTTCATCAAGATCTTTACCGAAATTAAAATAAGGTAGGGTTAAAAAATTAAATAGCACTATTTGAGGCTCTTTTTTGGGAACAGGCACCAACTTACTAACTTAAGTTTAAAAGGCACCATTTATGGTGAACGGACAAAATTGCCCCCCACAGTAACCTTCTTCACCAAAAGGCTCGAAAAAGGTTCGAAAAAAGTTCGGAAAAGGCTCGAAATGATTTCGTGCCTTTTTGAAATATTTTCGTGCCTTTTTACACTGTCATCGTGCCTTTTGAAGTTGTTATCGAGCCTTTTGGAAAAGTTATCGAGCCTTTTAGAAAGGTTATCGAGCCTTTTTGGAAAGTCTCGATAACTTTTCCAAAAGGCTCGATAACCTTTCTAAAAGGCTCGATAACTTTTCCAAAAGGCTCGATAACAACTTCAAAAGGCACGATGACAGTGTAAAAAGGCACGAAATCATTTCGAGCCTTTTAGAAAGGTTATCGAGCCTTTTGGAAAAGTTATCGAGCCTTTTAGAAAGGTTATCGAGCCTTTTTGGAAAAGGCTCGATAACCTTTCTAAAAGGCTCGATAACTTTTCCAAAAGGCTCGATAACAACTTCAAAAGGCACGATGACAGTGTAAAAAGGCACGAAAATATTTCAAAAAGGCACGAAATCATTTCGAGCCTTTTAGAAAGGTTATCGAGCCTTTTGGAAAAGTTATCGAGCCTTTTAGAAAGGTTATCGAGCCTTTTTGGAAAAGGCTCGATAACCTTTCTAAAATGCTCGATAACCTTTCCAAAAGGCTCGATAACCTTTCTAAAAGGCTCGATAACTTTTCCAAAAGGCTCGATTAAAAAATTAAAAAATATTTCGAGCCTTTTTGAACAAAGTTTCCAGCCTTTTTGTACAGTAATCGTGCCTTTTTATACATGAAAAGGCACGATTGGTGTATGAAAAGGCACGATGGTACAGTAATCGTGCCTTTTCATTAAGTGTTCGAGCCTTTTCATACACTAATGAAAAGGCACGATTGGTGTATGAAAAGGCTCGAACACTTCATTTCGAGCCTTTTCAATGGAAGATTCAAAACCAAAAAAAATCTCTGGCCCACACCCCCACGAGCTGACCGGGCAGCTCGACCACCGCGAGCTCAGCGGGGAGCTCGACCCCCGAATGTGTTTGTGTAGAGCCACAAAACTAATTATCCATTGGAGGTCTGTTTTAAATCTCAGAAAACTTCAAAGTAAGAAAAGAATGTGTAAAGTAAGGGTATTTTTGTCTGTTCACCATAATAGGTGCCTTTTAAACTTAACTTATTAAAGCAGTGACATTGTCACCAAATCAGTTTAAAAAGGTGACATTTCTCACCAATTCCACAATAAGGTATACCTCACTTGATAACATTTATCAAGGCCAACAACTGTATGAAGCTTGAATTAAAATTTGACATTGGAAATGTTGTTATGGTGACTGGAAGAGGAAACAGAGGACGTGTTGGTTTGAGACCATCAAGGCAAGGGAAATTATTGTCAATTTTCATACATGGAAGAACATTTTATTTCTTTATCGACATTAAAGATTTTACAATGAATTCTTTGCGAAACAATCGCTTGGTATTACAAACACATTTTTGAATCCTGCAAAATAATGAAAGAACAAAACAATAATCACAGAACAAAATTAATTAACTGTTTGTCAATTTGGAGACAATCAAAGGCCAGATGTGAATGGCACCCTGGTGGCCGGTAGCCAAGACCTGCCGACAATGAAGTTGGCAACAGTGAACTTCGATGCTTCGGTTGCACTAGTTATGACCTGGTAGCCTTGCCACTTCACTCTCCCACCGGTCGAAGAAGCTGGGCCAATATTCCTGTACTCTCCATAATACAAAGTATTCAGAGCAAAATTTCCATCCCATTCCAGCCACCCAGCAGGATCAACCAGTGTGTCCAGATAAGATTGCATAAAAACCGTTTGCGAGTATTCCTTCCATGGTCGTCCTAAGAACGTTTTGAATGAACTGAGTACCGGCTTCAGGTCCGGAGCAGCCATAACACACGAATTGTGGATCTAAATTCCTGTATTCTGATTAGGGTCAGTCCTGCCTTGGGCAGTAACCACGTTCGTTTGCTGATCCATCGGCCTCCTGGCGTAAATCATGCAGTTCTGAAGAACTGCTACAGCATTACCGAAATTGAAATCTACCGTGCCGTAGAAATAGCATTCTCTGTAGAATTGTCGTTGTGAGTGAACGTAAAGGGTGTCTTGGTATCCTTCGAAGCCACAACGGTAGAAAACAGAGAGATCAGAGCCTGATCGGAGGGCCACTGCTTGGTGATTTTGTGCACCTGCTGTGTTACGGAATGTGATGCCGCGAGCAATAAAATTATGCAATAAAATTTTTACTAGTCAGTAGTGAACTATTTCATTATTGAAATACAAAGGTGACTACAACGAAAAAATTCTGTATTCCATCTTCTACAGCATCAAATTAATTATTAAAATGTGTAATTATTTGTAAGATAAACATGTTATTTAAGCTCAAATTGCCAATTCATTAATTTTAATATTTTTAATGTTTTATCATTACTTGATTTACGCCTATAAATAAGATGCTTGTAATATTAAATTTGTTTACTTTATACACCTTATTTGTGCCCCTATAGCACTTTTTATGCAACACATTTACACAGCCAGAAGTCAAAGCAATACAATCATCAATGTGCCGGTCTCCAATGAATCCGAACTGATGAGGGGAAACAATCCTAGCCGCAACCCAAGCCAACCGATCAGCCAAAATCTTGGACGATATTTTAAACAAAAAGTTACTAAGCTCAATTGGACGAAATTGATCAATCGAAATCGAATCCTTCAGTTTCAGAAGACTACCGATCACCAACAAATTTATACAGGACTTATATTTATATTAATCAAATTAATGAATTTTTTATAATATAAAAAGAATAATTGACTTTTTATTCTAATTATCAAGGTCAATTGATATATATATATATATATACATACATATAATTTTAATACATTCCAGTCCTCCATACCGAATGACAAAATGTCTCTTTAAAAAAAATTATATCAATATAAGACTTTTGTTTATATTAATCACATTTATGAAAATTTGATATAACAAAATAATTGACTTTATTTTTTCTTGCAATGCCAACTCAAACCTGAAATATTGTCAAACATTTTTTTATTAATTTTAAGTATCAAGGTCATTTATTGGATAATTTCTTTATAAAAAAAAAAAAAAAAAAAAAAATCAATACATTATAAAAGTTAAATCCATCAAAATCAACTAGGGTTGGGCAAGATTTGTTATAGGCATTTATGTTAACCTATCCAAATCCATCAAATTTCATCACTTAACCAAAATCTACAAAGTCAATAACTTTTTAAATACACCTAGATTTATTTGGATTTTTTTAAAGTCTGAATTAAATATATCTAGATTTAGTTGGAATTTAATAGAATTTTTTCAAATCTGGGTTGAATACACCCGGATTTTAATAAACTCCTTATAAATCTAGATTGAATACTCTCAGACTTTAAAAATCTTTTAAATTTCAATCAATTCTATATCAATTACACCCCCTAAATTAAATAAAACAAAACAAAAGGATTCGTTGTTCCTCCCATATCTGGAAGGTGCCACATCTCCCCCATACTTTTATTTTAATTATTTTGAAAAATGCTATTTTAGTGTTTACGAACTATAATATTTAAAAGGGGGAATTGCACAAACATCCCCTAAAGTTAGTGATAATTACATGCATATGGCACTTTTGGCCATAATCACACCAACCTTACCTGATGTTTGAGAAATGTTACACATACATCCCCTGCTGTTAGATTTGTACCGTTAACTTCTAACGGTCAATGGTCAATGAGGCAAGAAGTCTAAAGTACCCTTATTTTCATTTTTAGAAATAATCAAATATATTAAAATATTAAGAAATTAATAAATGAATAGTAATATAATATATTAACAAAATCTTTGTTATAATTTTAACCTAGAAAAAACAAAACTATGAAATCTAACCCAAAAAAAAAAAAAAAATATGAGACCTGAACAAAAAGGAGATCTGAAATTATATATATAAAAAAAAAAATTTGACATCTGAAAAAAAATAATAATAATAAAAAAAACGAACTCTCATACTCTCATATCTAGAAAACAGTAAACTTTAAGATCTAAAGAAAAACAATTCATTCATCTTCATCAGACTTCATCTTCCCACCCAACTTCTCACTCACTTCATTCAACATTTCATTCAAAATCAAATCAAATCTAACAAAATTAAAAATCCCACAAACATTGAAAACACAACAAAATCCCACAATCATCCAACCATGTTCATCGATTCCAAATAAATAAATAAAAGAAAAAAACTTAAAAATCTCCCAAACAATCTCGATCACATCACCCAACGCCGCCGCTGCCGCGAGTAACCCATCACCACCGACGAGGAAAGCTTCGCCGGTCATCGATCACCAAACCCCAGCCTTAAACGCTGCCGATCTATTCACCGGAAACCGCAAATGAAACCTGTGAAAACTTCGCATTTGCTACATCGATTCGCCGCGATCCAACGTGATCCAAGTCATGTTGAGGCCACCGTTGTCCTCGCCGGAATCTGCGCTACTTGATCGGTTACTCTTCACCACATCTAGTCATGTCGGCGATCTCAAGCGATGCACGAGACGCTTTATCCATGATGAAATGGAACGATATGCTCTATCTTACTATCTTAGATCTTCATCTAATTAAATATGGAGAAATAAAAAATCTGAGAGGAGATTTTTCCATCTCAATCTTTATTTTTTTAATTAATATATTTTATAAATGAATAGGAAAGTAATTAATGATATGTTTTTTCAATTTTTATTTATTTGATCAAAAAGACTGTATTGCCCCTGGCTGTTATAAGTTAACGGTACAAATTTAACGGCAAGGGATATTTGTGCAACATTTCTCAAATGTCGGGTAATGTTTGTGTGATTATAGCCAAAAGTGCCATATACGTGTAATTATCACTAACCTCGGGGGATGTTTGTGCAATTGCCCCTATTTAAAATAAAATTAATATTTCCATACAAAAAAGGAAACCTAACCCAACCTAAGTTTGATGATCCAATCCACACTTACCATTTTTGTCAACCCACCCCAAGCGAGAACCAAACCAAACCAAACCTAACCCCTCACAATCGGACCCAAACTTGGATCAGATTGAAATGGTTTTTTTTTTTTTTCCCTTTATTTTCATCAATAATACATTTTCATTTTGGGTCCAAGTCAATTCTAAACTATATCAATCCAAAAAAAAAAAAAAAAAAAGGTACTATATTATCAATAAACAATTTCTCATCAATAAAGGAAATAACTATACAAAATAATTTTATTTTATAAAAAAAAAAAAAAAAAACTTGGAGTTAACCCACCCAAACCCATCCAAACCGAATCCTGGGTCTAGTATAATTCCTCTTATTCGGATCTATTCCAAACTCCAAACAACGAGATTTTCGGATCCGATTTCTCTTCTTCTCTCTTCGCGACCCAACCATCAAACGTTCCGGATCCTCCGATCGGACTCTCTGCAGTGAACTCCTCCGCCACAATTTCTGTAAGAATAACCCTAAAAAAATACCCGATTACTGTCGATTTTATGATTTATTTCTGTTTGATTTTAATTTTATTGTTTTCTGTTGAATTTTAGTTAAATTGCCGTAATTGAGCTTCTTAAATTGTTGGGTTTTGGTTGAACTTGAGAATTGTTCTTGTAATTGAACGTTTTCTTTTTCAGGTGAATATTGATGTGACCCGTGTGTTTGATTTTGATCAGTTATCGTTTTCATGCTATTTGTTTTTTACTTCAATAGAACAGTTCAGTTTTAGAATTCTTTGGTGTAATTGTGTAGTTTGATGGTATATTTTGAGCTGTGCCATGTGTTTGGTTTTGATATATAGCTATCTCAGAACTTTTTCATGGAATTTTGTGTTATTTTGGGTTGATGTGAGTTTGGCTTGTGGGTTTGATTTTGATTATTTGTTAAACGTGCTAGAGTTCAATTGAGTTGGAATTATGGATTTTTTAAGTTATTTTGAAGTGAGTTGTTTAGCATGAGTTGATATAACCTAATGATCATTTGCACACTAGATTCTGCCTTCTTACTGGTGTAAAATGTTGTTTCTTCATGGGAATTATGAAGTTGATTTGGGTTTTTGTTTGCTGTTGATGAAACTGAGACAATTTGCATTGCAATTCTGATCTTTTTGTTCTACTATGGCTTTTACTTATGGGGTTATTTTGATCCAATGGCATCATATTTACCCATGATCATGCTAGCCATGCACATTAAGATTGGTTTAAGCTGAACATGCATGTTCAATGTGTTGTGATATTTGTGTTGAATTTTCAATAATGTGGAAACAAGAATCTGAAGTTAATACCGAACTTTGTTTTATCTAAATTTTGATTCTCTTTTGAAATCGTTTGTCGACAGTCTAAACTTGTTTTCAGTTTATGAAGCTGAATTTGGTTGAGTTTGGATTTTTGTATGATGGCTTCTTTTGATTATTTGTATCAGTATTGTATTGAGTGGGATTTTTCTTTTTCATTTTTATATTTTACATTGCGATATGATTCCATTACATTTGGATTCTATTCTTCTGCATGTAGAAAACGTGCGTGCATGTGTGCGTGTCTGTGTTTCATTTTAATTTCTTTTGAGATTTGTATCTATCTTTCAAGTTCTGATTAGATTTTCATGACGGGTTTCTTTTGAAAAAATATAATTATTTTGCAATCAAATTATCATTTTGTTTTTTGTGATCTTTACTGTGGAATTTTATGAATTGTTTGCTTAATGTGCTATTTTAACCAATCATAATTTGTAATCCAATTTTGGTTTGATTGACTTGTTTGCTTTATTTAATTTTTATTATTTCCTTCTCAATTATAGTCATACAATGGGTTTTAGATACTGAAGTTGATATAAGTCCAAGCTTTGTAGTTTAAATCTTATGCTTTTTCAGCTCTCCTCATTTGAGCAAATGATTGGATAGTTGGGATTTAAGGAGAGTCATTGGATCACTTCATGTTAACACAGCCTAGAACTGAGTATAGCAATGATTCAGAACTGTGATTCAATCTACTGGGTAGTCAAAATATTAATAGAGAGATAATGGCTTGTCAATATTATGGTACAGGTAGTGATTGTACTGTTCAAATCCTTTGGTGTATTCTCAATGCTGTTTGGTGGAGTAAATTAGATCATTGAGTTCTTTAGCTTTTTCTTTGTTTTGATCAAGCCGTAGTCAGTCTTTTACTTGACTTATCTTTGGCGTTCCCAACAAACTAGAATCTTTTGGGTGGTTTGGAATGAAAGTAACAGATTTTGAAGTGTACTGTGGAGAAGATTTTCAATCTTTACAGGAAATGGTCAAGTTTTGGGTTTATCTTTAAGTTTCGGCATTTCCTCCGTGTTCAATCAAGATTAGTATTTTTTCTGTTTATTATTATAATTATTATTATTTTTTTTTAATTTTCGGTTCTTCAAAATTGGCAAGCAGTGGTGAAATGAGGGGGATGTTCATCTCTTGCCATTTCTGATTTTTTTTTTTTTTCTGTATTCTTGTTCTCGTGTAGGACTTTTTATTTGTAAAGTTACTCTCAGTTTGGATCTAGTTTCACTTTTGTGTTTGGAGAACTGTTTTTTTTTAAGGTCCTACAGTGGACTTCTTTTGAGGCAGACTGCTATTGGCTTTTTGTTATTTCATTTTGTGGACTGCTTCTTCACTCTCTCTTTTTGTATGCCTTTTTTTTCTTTTAGTACACTTTTATTTTCTTATTAAAAAAATAAAATAAAATAAAAACTCAAGTGCCCTGGAATAAGGGATAGTGGAAAACCATAGAATCTTAAATGGAAATATCACACCCTCCGTGTTAGGGGTTTGTGTAAATCTAATTAAATATATAAATTTCTTGAGATATAACCCTAAGAATTTTTTATTTTGTTGAGAGACCTATATTACCTCAGCAATTTTGGGTTTTGAATTGAGTCATAAAACCAGCAATAATCTTTAAAGATTTATTTTATTTTATTTTTTTAATCTAGTCTACAGATTTTGCAAATTCAAGATATTTTAATGTGAAAGTTTTTACTTCGCTGGGTTCAGCATGCTGGAGCATTTAATTGCCAGAAGGTTTTTCCTTCGACATTAGAAACCAACCTATTTTTACTTGTCATTCATACATATAGTCAAGTCTCCAGGCTAATGGCTCGCCTAATCACCCAGCCTTACTCAAGGATTTTAAAAGTTTTGGGAATTAGTTCTAGATTCAAGGTTGGAAATGTTTCATTTCTTTAAAAAAACCATCTAATTTTGGAAAAATAGGAGAGGTGTGTGAAGTGGGTCTCCACAAAATCAATTCTTATAGATGAATCCATTGGAATAAGAAGAATTGCCCAAAAACCAAGCTTAAAGAAATCACAAAACAAGAAAATGTGAGTCGGAGATTATAACTCTAGGATTAATTTGATTAAGGTTTTAGACAACTAAAACCGTTATCCTAATGATATTATTTGGTAATTCAATTGCATTGAGTAAAAGACATTAGTTTTATGTGGGGTGCTTCAAAAGTGCCTCATGGAATTGGAATTCAATTCAAATATGAGATGAGATGGCAGAATCAACGGGAGCCTATACAAGAGGTGAGTTGATAAGAGGAATTGAGCTTCAATTACCAAATTGTCTGACTTAATCAGAATTGTACTGTGTTCTTCTGTGGGTCTTGAAAGTTGAAAATATATACCTCAATCACAAACACATTGGCCCAATTTGACTTAAAAATTGAGAAACTTCAAACACCATCCAGTATATTTGTTGGAGCAGTCACATCTCCTTGAAATGTCATCTAATAGTCTATCTGGTGTATTGGTTCAAGCCCTATTAGGTAGTATTTGTGAAATATGGAATCTGATACCTAACCATTCTTTAAATTCAGATTTTTTGGTAGTATTAGTGATTACTTAAAGATGTTTTCGATCTTGAAATTCTGTAAATTTATACTGTTAGGTATTCAGTCCTTTTTTTTGTCCTTAAAGGTGACTTATTTAATTTTTGTATAATCTCATATGATATGCAGAATTTGATTCATCTCAAGTTAGATGCAATGGAAATTTCAAATGAAACAGCTGTAAAGAAACCAAAGCGGTTAACCTCTGTTGTCTGGAATCACTTTGAAAGGGTTAGAAAGGCTGATGTTTGTTATGCTGTTTGTGTTCATTGTAACAAGAAACTCAGTGGATCAAGTAATAGTGGAACTACACATCTGAGGAATCACTTAATGCGATGTCTGAAAAGATCTAATTACGATGTGTCTCAACTACTTTCAGCTAAGAGAAAGAGAAAGGATACTAATGTAGCCTTTGCAAATATCACTTTTGATGAAGGACAAAAAAAAGATGAATACGTTAAGCCCATAATGAAGTATGATCCAGATGAGAGAAAAGATGAAGTTATAAGCCTCGGAAGTAGTAGGTTTGATCAAGAGCGGAGTCGACATGATCTTGCTCGCATGATTATATTACATGGTTACCCATTGACAATGGTGGATCATGTAGGATTCAAAGTATTTGTGAAGAATCTACAGCCAATGTTTGAGGTTGTGCCAAATTCTGTTATGGAGAACTCCTGTATGGAGATTTACGAGAAAGAGAAACAGAAAATGAATGACATGTTAAGTAAACTGCACAGCAGAATAAACCTAGCTGTGGAAATTTGGTCTTCAGCTGAAAAGGCAGAGTACTTGTGTTTGACAGCACATTACATTGATGAAAATTGGAGATTGCAGAAGAAAATCCTGAATTTTGTCACGCTTGATTCCTCTCATACTGAAGACATGCTTCCAGAAGTGATCATCAGGTGTCTGATGGACTGGAATGTTGACAGTAAGTTGTTTGCCTTGACATTTGATGATTGTTCTACTGATGATGATATTGTCCTCAAAATTAAAGAACGCATGTCGCAAAATAGGCCTTGTTCGAGCAATGGTCAATTGTTTGATGTACGCTCTGCTGCGCATGTTCTAAATTTGATTGTTCAAGATGCATTGGAAGCACTCCGAGAGGTGACTCAGAAGATTCGAGGAAGTATAAGATATGTTAAAAGTTCACAAGTAACACAAGGAAAGTTTGCTGAGATTTCCCAGCAAGTTGAAATCAACAGTCAGAGGAGCTTGGTTCTTGATTGTCCAATTCGATGGAACTCAACTTATGCCATGCTAGAAACAGCCTTGGAATACAGAAACGCGTTCAATGTGTTACAAGAGAATGACTCTGAGTACTTTTCAGCTTTAACTGATATCGAGTGGGAATGGGCAAGTTCCATTACAGGCTATTTGAAACTTTTTGTTGAAATTACTAATGTCTTTTCTGGCAATAAATGTCCAACTGCAAATATATATTTTGCTGAGATTTGTGATGTTCACATTCAATTGATTGACTGGTGTAAGAGCCCAGATGAATTTCTGAACTCCACAGCATTAAAGATGAAAGCTAAGTTTGATAACTACTGGAGCAAATGCAGTTTGGCTTTGGCAATGGCGGCCATCCTAGATCCTCGATTTAAGATGAAGTTGGTGGAGTATTACTATTCTCAGATTTACGGTAGTACTGCTCTGGAACGAATTAAGGAAGTTTCCGATGGTATTAAGGAACTTTTCAATGCCTACTCTATCTGCTCAACCCTGGTCGATCAAGGTTCAGCCTTGCCTGGAAGCAGTTTACCCAGCACTGGTAACGATAGTAGGGATAAGTTGAAGGGCTTTGACAAGTTTCTCCATGAGACTTCTCAAAGTCAAAATGCAATTTCAGACTTGGATAAGTATTTAGAGGAACCAGTCTTTCCTCGTAATTGCGATTTCAACATATTAAATTGGTGGAAAGTTCACACGCCAAGATACCCTATATTATCCATGATGGCACGTGATGTTTTGGGGACACCAATGTTGACTGTTTTTCCAGAATCAGCCTTTAGCACTGAAGGTAGATTGCTTGATAATAGTCGCAGTTCACTGAATCCTGATACTCGACAAGCCTTGATATGTGCACAAGATTGGTTGCGGACAGACAATGGTATGTGCAATTTTTTTTAATTCTTTTTACAATGTTACACACTTATCCATAATTTATCCTCAACTATGTCTTATTATTATTATTTTATATCAGAGCTCAACCCTTCCTCAAGTCATTATGCTCTAACCCTCTAAGTTGAAGCAAATTAAGCTGTCAATTGTGAGTTTTTGTTGTTAATTCATCTCATTTAGCTAAAATGCTATTCTTTATGTGCCAATCTGATTATTTTTAGTTTAACAGTTATGGCAAGGTTGATGGATCTGTCATCAGAAGATAAGATGGTGCCGAATGATTTCCAACAATTAGGTCTAGTTCTCGGAAACTGGTTTAGTTATAATGTAGTACTGTTAGAACTTAGATGTATCTCTGGTTTATTCTGCTTTTTGACGTTATTGCTAACTGCTTACACTGTTAGCTTAAATGTACATCTGGCTATTAAATTTATAGGTTGAAGAGACCTCCGATTAAGGCTTAATGTTGTCATTTGATTTGCGATTTCACTTGCACAACTTTATTCTCTGTCGACCACCATAATACACTTCACAACAATTCTTTTGTTTTGTGATTTCACTTGCACAACTTTATTTTTCTGTCGGCTATCATAGCACAGATCACGGAAAATATATATTATATATTCATTTTCACTTGCATTCAAAACGGATTTGTAGAAATACCTAAGTAGGCTACTGAGAGGATGAATGAGACATTGATGATTTAGAGCTATTCTTTACATTTTTTTTTCCCCTTCCTAGTTAGGTTTTCATAAGGAAAGCGCATTTTCAGGGTTGGTATTGTGATTGTATAAGAATGTTGCTGCTCATGCCGGTCCAGATTTTCGCCATCCCTACCCTGCCATCACAACCTGATCAAAAAATGCTTTATATTCTGCAGGTTTAGTAGTCATAGAATGAGAAACACTTTCCACTCTCTCGTAGCTTCGATTTATCTCTCATCTTGTTTACTGCTCACACCTTTTAAAAAAACTTTAGTAGCCATAAAACCTGGTTCTTCCGAACTCAAACAACTCCACTAGAATCGATTTCTAACGATATTGTTGCAAGGACTTTTTTTCATAATTAATTTGATTAGCTTTATTGATTTTATTCTAGAGTTTGACATCTCTTTCACTTGTTCTTCAAACTACATTATTAGTAGCATGATCTATTGTTATTTCTTAAACTATACTTCAATTAATCAACTCAAATAAGAAAATTCAATTAGTCAAATTAATAGTCTGAATATACTACTTGTATGAATATAGGAATACTGAATACATATCAACTAACAAAATGACGTGATAAGTGGTTTTTTCATTAATCACATCATCTCATGTTGTGTGTGGTGATAATAACCCATTTATCACATCATTTGGGTTGATTATTTGGGTTATATAGCATTACTCGTTTTATAATTGTCAAAGTGGGCAAAACATCTGATGTTTATATAATATTATCTCCAAAATGATGGCAGAAGAAGATAAATATAAGGAAAAGCATTGTCTGAAATTGGAATTACAGAAGCAAGACTGTGTTAAAATCTAGGCAGGAAAAGGTGACCCTACAGTTACAGAGCAGACCAATGTATCATTTTTGTCACACAAATAGGAGGTTGGGAATGAGATGAGGTTGGTTCGATGGTAAATCCCTCACATCTGCACCACGAGATTACGGGTTTAAGTCCTCCCCCCTTCCCTAAAAACCTCAAATTATGTAATAGTGTAATACTTAAAATAATAAAAATTAAAAATTTTAAAAAAAATTTAAAAAAAAAAAAAAAAAAAAAAAAAGGAGGTTGGGCAATCTTCAAAATCGATCCTTTGTAGCTACTAGCCCAATCAGTCTAGGCCCACCACTTTTATAGCCCAAACATTCTGATCCAGTTTGCTTGCTCTCATTCACATTGTCATGAAAATAATTTGTGATTGGAAATTCATACTATATAATATTATTAAGTTTCTCATTTTTTTTGTACAGTATACACTTCTGATCATACAATAAATTAGATTTAAATATACACTTAAATTTAAACTTAAACTACAAGTAAAAATTTCAATTTAAAATTTAACATACACTTAAAACTACATATGTAAAATAAATTTTAATAAACCTTTAGTAAGATTAAAGAGATACACTTATATGGTTTATAATTTTTATATTTTTAAAAATAATTATATAAATATCAGATCAAATGGTATGGGTTAGGGGATAATGGTTTAACCCATATCAAGCCCTGTTAAAAAAAATCGGGTTGAAATATTTGACCCGAACACTGTTTTTAATGCTCCAAACCCATCCAAACAGATCGGATCTACACCCATTTTGGGTGGGTTAGGGACTTTTGCAATTGCTTCATGCTACAAACATCACATGTGATCTTGCATGGAGAGAAAATGAAATTTAATTCTTAAAAATAATAATAAGAAGAAGAATACAACAATGAACGGTAGTCAATGGTCATATAAAATTAAAATATTCAATTGATTGGGCACTGATGACTGATGTTGTGTGTGAGGATCCTATGGTCCACTTATTTCCAAGCACCATGTGGTTTTGATATTTTTATATTTGGAGCTGTTGCTGTCTGGTAATTTCAACACGTGACAAATACTTGTCAAGTCGCTATTTACATTTATCTAACTATTATTATTATTTTATATTTTTTTTTAAACAATTATCTATAATTAGTTCTGGAAAATCGTCGCATTAATAAAAAAATAATCAACTAAATGCATTTCTCTAATTACCTCTCTGCCCAATTTATTTTGGTAATAAAATTGTTCATGCAATTTAGACTTTAGACATCGATATAAATAAAATAAAATAAATAAATAAAATAAAAATGAAATATGTACATGATGATTATTGATTATTTATTACCTACAAAGAAAGTTTGTATTGGACTTTTGAGCCTATTTGACATGCCCAATGGAGGAACAATAGTGGGCTTGATCCATTAGTATCTAGCGTTACCATGTCTTATAGGATTTCTAGAAAAATAATTAAAAAAACTATACTTTTTTTTTTTTTTTTTTTTTGGAAATAATAAACAATACATTATAATTCACAAAATATACCTTTTGATAGAGTTCTATTTATGCCCACACATCTCTCAATCTCTCTGGTTTACAGTCGAGAAAATTTGTTAGCTATAAGAATTAGATGTTGTTATCTTAATAATCATTCACTGCGTGCTAATATTCTAAATCAAGGTGAAGATATGAGATTAGTCCGGAAGTATACTCCCCACACCTATACCACGAGGTTATGGGTTCAAGTCTTTCTCATCTTAAAAAAATAAAAAATAAAAACTCCGAATTTATGTAATACTTTAAAAAAAAATATATATATATATATATAGAAATCAAGGAGCACTATAATATAAACTCATCATAAAATTTCTAGGCTCGTGATTTACGGATATTGGATCGATTGATCCGTATCCAATGAGCTTAATTTCATCGTAAATCTTCGATGCAAATCTCATAATCACGTGATATGAGAGTAAATGTGATCGGATAATCATCTATATAATTTGAAATGGAAATGCACAATACATGAAAGATACACCTTGGACGCTCTCTTCAAAAGCATTGATTATGATGGAATTGGCCCAAAGTAATAAAAAGAAAGAAGAAAGAAGCATGATGTAAAAATGGTTGCGCCGTTTACTTATAAGTGAAAGAAAAGGAGCATGCGTTTGCTCTCTTCAAAAGCATGCAGCTTCATAGTAATGAATTTGTTACAACTTTGGTTAGACAGAAATCATAATTAAAGAGAAATCATAATTAAAGAGAAATCAACATGTTGTTGCTTGCTTCCTTATGCATATATTACTTTTCTCAAATAAAAAAAAATATCACCTTCTTTGCCTTTCTCTGTCTATGCTGCATATAGACAATACATCCTCAAGTTGGCCAACCCACAGTACACTATTATATTTTCATATTAAAAACACACATTAAATTCAAACAGTTTTTTTATTTGGATTTCTAACACCAAATGGGTTGGGAGTCTGCTGGATCTGCCGATGGAGATCAAGCACTATATAATCGGTTCAGATATCTACTCTCATAATCGGGAGATATTTACTCTCATAGTGGTGCTCCATTTTAAGGATTCCCACCACCAAGTCAAATGACTCTTGATTATGGCCAAAACAAAGTTAATTTGACTCATTATTGGTTACATAGAGAAAGTTATACAACTTTATTTCTAACAATTATCATAATTACATAAATAGACAAAGGTCTCATTTGTGTTTTTATTGACTTGACGGATCCTGAATTTTATTAAAATTTAATAGGGATTGAAATCTGAAATTTAATAACATGTTTTTTTTTATTATTATTATTATTTCACCTCTCAATATAATGTAAACTTGTTTGTTCAAACCCATTCTAGCCAATCTTGAATTTTTTTATTTTTTTGAAAATTGAAAAAAAAAATCTTTTGTATTGAATTTATCAAAATCTACTTTATATTTACAAAAATAAATAAATAAATAAATAAATTGAAACCAAATAAGACTTTGTGATAGACTTGTTAGATTAATCGGAGCGACCCGCCTCAATCTTGACTTGTTAGATTAATCAGAGCAACCCGCCTCAATCTTTAAAAAATCTTTTTCATATACTTATTTTATCAAAATTTGGGGCACTCTTTTTTTATCAACATAAAAAATTGATTTTTAAATTAGGGTTTTTTTTTTTTTTTTTTTTTTTTTTGGTAAATTATATGAATTTCAATATTTTATTTATTTTCAAATTGTAGGTTAATCTAATATCAAAATTATGATACAAAATATGTGTATTATAATGATGTCCAAATTTGGTGCCTAATTATAGTGTCCAAATAATGTGGCAACACAAACTCTAATCCATTCATTTAAATCATGCAAATCTAATATAATTTAAATGAATAGATTATACTGTTGCCACATTATTTGATCATCAGATTTGGACAAAGCAGAATTATTGATGGAAATTTAACTATATAATTTTTAAATATATTTTAGTGCCTTTTATGACTTATTTTTTATTTATATAGGTTATAATTTCATCGTATGAAGAAATTTACGAAAATTTATTCTAACCTGCTTTAACGTTCAATCAAGGGCGGACCCATCATAAGACTAGGTGGGGCTCGTGCCCTACCTCAAAATTTATTTTTAAAAAATTGATTTTGCTTTCAATTATATATATTAAATAACCATAATGATAGCAAAATAGTTTTTGTAAATCTGGTATTCTATCTCCCTTTTGTATTGGTGGCGGTGGTTCAAGTCCCACCATTTATATTTTTCAAGGAAAATAAATATCTTATTTTACAAATTTAATTTTATCATGTAATTTTTTATGCCTTTTTTATTTTACCATCTTTTCCAATTTCTTTCTCAAATTTTCATCTTATTCTGAAACAAAATTTATTTTCTTTTTTCCGTCATTGTCAACTTCTTAGCTACTTTCAATTTGTGGTTACTTAATTCAATTTATTTTATGTTAAATTATCTATTATTGTTTTGATCTTTTATTATTTGTAATAGTTTTAGTTTCCAATCAATAAACACTAAAATCTCAAATTATGATTTATTTTATTTTATCCTTAGTATTTTTCTTTGTTTTATAGTTTTAATGTATTTCGAATCAATAAGTCAATAATTAACCAATAGAAGAATAAAAAATAAATAAAAAAACATGTCTAGTAATATTTATTAATCAATTATTTTTGTATAAATTTAAAGTGAATTCATTATAAATATAAAACAAAATTTCTTACTATAAAATTATATTGTAATTTATTATTTTAAGAATAATAAATATTGCAATTTTATTGTTTATGTTTTTATCATGTTATTATTTAATTTTTGATATTGTGTTTTTACTTTTTTTTTTTTTTAACGTAAGATTATTTAGTTCATCTTGAATAGATATTCTATTTGTTTTACTTTATATAAACTTCATTATATCATCGATTTTTCTTTACGTAAAAAAATTCATTTTACTATGATCTTAATTTTTAATATTTTTTATAGTATAATTATTATTTTGTTCAAATATCCCACCTGAATAAAATTCATGGGTCCGTCACTGCGTTCAATCCCGGTTACATCTGTATTCTCGGTGGACAAGCAGGCAGAAGACCACAAAAGCTAATTTAGAGGACAGAAAAGAATCTAGCGTTATATATTTGAAAGATAGGTCATAAGGTTATTTAGAGGGCATAAAAGAATCTAGTAATAGTAGGCATCATGTCAATTGATAGGATAAGATTTAAGATAATAAAAATATAAATATTTGATCAGAAAACGACAGTTTGAAAGTGGAAGTGTGGGGCTACAGAAATGGTAAACATCGTCATCATCATTCATCAATAAAAACACAGTCTATTGTACACACTCTATGCGAATCAATAAAGCTCAGATATGCTCTCTACTCTCTGCTCTCTGCTCTCTACGTGCATGAAATCTGAAAATATTTCATTTTCATCATCTCTTCTCATCACTTCCTTGCACACTTGTAGGGGTCATTTCCTTTCTTTGCGACATCTGTCTCCTTTTCTTTTCCTCTTCTTTTCTTCTTTTAGAGCTCACTTAAGTGACCACTCGATAGGATTAAACTAAATTAATATTTAATAGTATAATACGCATTGGATTGAAATAATATCTTCTCTTATTTGATATAACATAAGATTAGATATAAAATACTTGTATTTTGTGGGAGGTTTGTTTAAAAATTTTATTAATAAAATCATTTTAAATCTATTCAAAGAAAAGGAAAATAAAATTATTTTAAATTAAATTTGGTTAAAAATTATTTTTTGAATAAAATAAAATAAATCTGAAATAAAATTAAATAACATTTATTTTTTAATTGATATTAAATATATGTATATATATTTTTTTTTTTAAATGTTAGAATAAAATATATTAATATTTTAAAAAATAAAATATATTAAATTAATTTTTTAAATGGATTAAATAATATTTTATATATAAATAATTTAATTAAAAAAAGAAAAAAAAAAAAAAAAAAGCGGGTATAACAAAAGTTGGGACAAAATATTTTTTTTAATTTCCCTTTCAAAGCGAAAGAAGCTAAAAAAACAAAGCAAATGGTTGACAACTAAAAAGGTTCCTCTTTGCAACCTTTTTCTTTCTCCACTCTTTTAAGTTTTTCGTCTTTCACTTGGACTGACGAGTGACCATTCTATACTTTTCAACTAAATATTTTAGGGGAAAAATACTCTCACAACCCCTCAAGTATGGCCATGTTGCAACTAGATGATGAAAATCGATTATTATACTTTGATACCCCTACCAAACACCAGTGGATGGATTCTGAAGGTATTATTGTCATTTTAATCAAACAAACACTTCCACCATTGGAGTTTTGAACCTTAAAATTAGGGAAAATGAGAGGATGATAGTATTTGATAAGAAACGAAGGTTTGCAAGAGCCTCGTACATAGATATGGTGACGGGACGATAGAGACTCGATGAGCTTTATGTGAAAGGGGAGACCCCCACCTCCATCTTTGTTATGAGGAGGCAGTTTCCTCCCAACGAAAACCGTGGAGGTAGGCTATGGCTTGGCATTTTGATTTTGCTTTTTATATTTATATATTTTTTTTAATAATTTTTTTTTTTTATGTTATTGATATCTATTTTATATGTTTAATTATTTTGTGGGTGCTTTAGTCATTTCATATGTTTAATTATTTCAAGAGTACTTTAGTCATTTCATATGTTAACCCAAGTCATTTCATGTGTGCGTGTGCGTGTGTTAAAATATTTGTGCGAAAAAATTTAAGTGGAAATGACACTACCAACTCCCACAAAGAGGTTTAGCATATTCTCATGTGAAGACAAGATATATTATAAAGTGAGAATGGAGTGAGAATGTGCTTAATCATATTATAAACTATTTAACCTTTCAGTCATTAGTAAGATTTCCTTAGGACTTATCATTTTAGTGTTATATTTGTCATTTTCAATCTTATAAAAACATCCTTTCAAAAAAGATATTATAAAAACATAATTTTAAAATAAAATCTTATTAAAAAAAATTACTTAATTATCAATTCATTTAAATTAAATATATGTTTTACGATCCAAATCACATAAAAAAAAGTGATTTACATAAATAAAAAATTAAAAAATTAAAAAAAAAAAAAAAGTAATTAAAGCAATCTCCACCATAGGTGGAAATGACATTTATTGTCCATTTGAATAATTGGTCGTTTTGTGTAGTTTAGAAGAAAATCTTGTTTGGGACAGTCTCACTGCCACTTGGTAAGACCGTCCAATGAAATTGAGTCAAATTAGAGTTTTATAATATATTTTTATGTTTATAAGATAAATAACATAATTTCATTGGACAGTCTCACCAAGTGGACAGTGAAACCGTCCCATATAAGATTTTCTCATAGTTTGGTATCTAAAAATGTCAAGGTCTATTAAAGTAATGATTTGATCACCGAAGACTAGGAAAGTTACGACAAACTTTGTCTTACATGAAAATGCTACTCCTCAAGTAGTCGTGGCAAAATGGGTGGCCCGACCTATTAATGGCCTAGCCTGACCGTGCCGGTCCCTTAATAGGCTAAGCTCAAAGTAGCCTGAAGAGAAAACAGGTCGGGCCCCATGGGGCTTGGCCTAGCTTACTATCCGGCATGCGGGCCGACCTATAGGCCCCTCGGTTTTTTTTTAAATAAAATAATAATTTTTAATTTTTTAAAAAAAAAAAGAGGTTTAAATTGAAAAATTAATTTAATTTTTTTTTAAGGCCTTATAGCCGTTGGCCCAACAGCAAAATAAAATAAAATAATAATAAATAAAAATTTTGAATTTTTGACCGTTTGGTCAAAAAAGAAATTATAAATAAATAAATAAATAAATAAGAAAGTGGTTGTTGGCCTGTCAGGCCGCAGGCTTCAGTTTGGTGGTCAGGCATGTGCCTGCTTCATAGCCAGGCCTTGGTCGGACCTGCTATTGGTCGGGCCATGCCGAGCCCAGTCTGTCACGGGACCAGGCCGGCCAAGCTAGGCCCGACTTGTCACAAGACCGGGCCGGCTAGGCCAAGCCTACCAAACCTGGTCCATTTTGCCACCGCTATCCTCAAGAGTAGTTAGTGTAAGTTCATTTGAACTTGTAATAAAAGTTAATTTAATATCCCTATACTTATGTGAAGTAATTATACAAAACCTAAACGAGACATGCTTATTTACGGACATAAACAACTTTTCTGAAAATTACTTCCTTTGGTGACTTGGTGTTACTAAAATTCAATCAAACTTCATTCCTAGGCTATAAGGATTAAGGATATTTTGTCCTTTCATCCTTTTTTATTATTTCATTTAAAAATAGAGATTAAAAAATGGACGATGTAGATTTTTTTTAAAGAAAAAATTAATTTATATGAGAGTATTTATGTGATTTCTTAAAAACATGGTTTTTAACATTCAAATTTTGATTAAAAACAAAATTTTAATATTTTAAGAAATAATTTTTTTTTTCCTTCACTGAATGTTTTGATTCGCCCCCGGATATGACCAAACGTTTAAGTTGACAGTCGAACACTTACATCGAGAGAGATTTTTTGTTAGTTTTCAAAAATTTGTTTCAGGTTGAGGTAGATCTCACGTGTAATTAGTACTATTTGGATATTATAATCATAAAAGTAAAGATATGCAAGTACATGTCTACCACTACTGCACTACATACATTTCTTTGTTTCGGTCAGCTAGAAATGATACCAAAAGAAAAGTCAATCAAAGGACAGGCAAGCTTTCTATTTCTTTAATATAATCACCAATGTGGAATCTCAATAAATTTTGCAAGATAGTGGACCGTGAAGTGAATGAATTGGTGATCAAAGCAATTAGACCCGACAATACTATATATATTTATTTATTTTATGGACCGTATATTCTTAAATTATATGTTAAAAACAAAATAAATATAATAAATACTGTGATTAAATATATTGTATTTTTTCTTTTCGTATTAATTATTTTGTTTTTAACAAGTCCTAATTGCATAGATTAGCACTACCTTTACCTTATATATTATCAAACCTTGATTATCTTATATATAACAGTCTAGAAAAGAATTTGTACTAAAGGTTATAATTATCTCCTATTAAAATATATAGAGGTCACATGACACTTAAACAAAAGCTGTTTTCATCAACTTCAAGTTGCCTGATGCGATCACCTTCGATTTTTGTTCCAGAATCATTTAGATTTCATCACAGTCTTGTAATAATATCATTATATATTTTGCTTTGCACGTTTTATTTGCTTTATTTTCTACTTTTCAATAGACAATTAATCTAACTCCGTGATTTAGGGTCCGATAATATATCGGGTCTGAGCTGATGCTATATTCGTATGTGGTATATATATATAAAATAGAGAAAATTCAAATGCAATTGCAATCTAGATAGTCTGATTCAGGGGGTAACAATTTGAGTTATCATGTCATGTTTATATAAATAAAAAGTTTTTTTATTTTTTTATTTTTTATTTTTTATTTTTTTTTAAACCTAAACATGATCTATTAGACTTATAAATTATCATGTCATAAGCTAAAACTTAAATGTGACCGATTAAATTAACAAGTTACTCGTTACCATCCAATTAATCAATTAATTTATAGATTTGTCAAATTTTCTATTTAATTTGCTAAGAAAAATTAAATTTTATCTAATGGAAATTGCAAAAACGATCCATTTAAGCGTTTGATTATTGTTTTTAACCTTCTCCTATAAAATTACTGTTTCTAAGTTCTAACCATTCGTATTAATTTATTTTCACCAAATAGCCATCCAATTACATTATTACCCTTCTTTACATTTCCTTCAACCTACTGCATAAAATCGGTGAAAATCTACTACAAACAAAAACCTTTTCTTCAACTCTTATGTCTAAAATCAAAAGCCTACTACACAAAATCCTCATTTTGATACAATTGTTATTAAACAATGTTTTTGTATCGAGAGAAGAGAATCGATGAAAATCTTTGCTATAAATCAATGAAAACGATTGAATGAGATATAATTTATTTTGTGCTTGAAATCTTTCTAACCTAGTTAAAGGTATGTAAATTAAGTGTTTTTAATTTTATTTTTATTTTTACTTTGTTTCATGTTTATGTTGCTGAGTTTACTTCCAATTATCCAAAAATTGAAGTTTTTGGTAGAGAAAATGGTTGAATTTTTTTTTTTCGAGTTTTTTTTTTTTTTTTTTTTTTTTTTTTTTCATTGACCTATAGTGTGTCATGTTGGAGAGTGAAACACACCATGTGTAAATGCGTCTTATGGACGTAGTAACTGCCTATCTATATGGCTCACTCGATTAAGATATTTATATGAAAATCCCTTAAGGATTTAGAATGTCAGAAGCATACAACTCGAGACCTCGTAAATTATATTCGTTTAAATTACAAAGGTCCTTGTATGGATTAAAGCAATCTAGGCGCATGTGGTATAACCGCCTTAGTGAATATTTGATAAAATAAGGATATATTAATAATCTTATATGCCAATGTGTCTTCATAAAGAAATCAGAATCTGGATTTGCTATTATAACAGTTTATGTTGATGATATGAATTTAATTGAAATTCCTGGAGAGATCTTGAAAACTGCTGAATATTTAAAAAGGGAATTTGAAATAAAAGACTTTGGAAAGACAAAATATTATCTCAGCCTGGAGTTTGAACATAAGTCAAACGGAATACTTATCCATCAATCAGCATATGTTGAAAAGATTCTATATGGACAATGCTCATCTATTAAGTACTCCTATGATTGTTAGAACATTTGATCCTAAGAAAGATCCATTCCGGCCAATTGAAGTTGGTGAAAAGATACTTGGTCCTGAAATACCATATCTTAATGCAATTGGTGCTTTATTATATCTGGCTCAATGTACTAGACCAGGTATTGCATTTTCAATGAATTTGCTTGCTAGATTTAGTTTAGAACTAACTCGAAAACATTGGAATGAGATTAAACATATTTTTTGTTATCTTCATGGAACGAAAGATTTAGGATTATATTATTCAAAATCTAATAAATTTTCAGGTTTATTTGGTTATGTTGATGCTGATATGTTTTTACCTATAATGGCACAACAATCTCCTAGCGCTCCACGAAACAAACTCTTGTTTCTGCATCCTCTAATTATTCGGAGATCCTTGCACTTCATGAAACAAGTCGAGAATGTGTTTGGTTAATGTCAGTTATTCATTATATTCAAAAGACATGTGGATTCTCATTATCTACAGAAATATCAACACCAATATTTGAAGATAATACGACTTGTATTGCTCAAATTAGAGGGGGATATATCAAAGGAGATAGAACCAAACATATTTCTCCTAAAATCTTCTATACTCATGAACTTCAACAAACCGACAAATTGATGTTAAACAAATACGGTCTACAGATAATCTTGTAGATATGTTTACCAAAACATTGCCTTTAGACCAGGTGGAGACCATGCCCTACCTCAATTTTTATAAAAATAATAATTGATTCTTCTGTTTGTCATATATATATATATATATATTAAACAACACCAACAACAATATAACATTTGTTAGCATAGTTGGTATTGTCTTTTGGAGCTTGGTGATGGAACGCGTTAAAGAATGCCTTTATTTTTTAAAATTTATCTTTTAAAATTTTAAATTATCTATTATTATTTTAAATTTTTCTTATTTCTAATAGTTTTAGTTTGACATACTGAGGTCCTAACTCCTAAGAGCATCTCCAATGGAGAACACTAAAAAATACACCAAGATAGTGTAAAAAGAGAATCTTGTGAGAATATTCTTACACAAAATTTTTTTCCACTCCAATGCACCTAACACCAATTTAGTGTAAAAGAGCATCTTTACAAGAATATTCTCTCAATAAACTTTTATACATTATTAATTAATTAGTATTAACTTAAACAAAATTGATTAATTTTTTTTTGACATAAAAAATATTATTCTTAAATAATTAATTGTATAATATAAAAAAATATAAAAAAAAATTCATCATAATTTTACCCCAATTTTTTCATCATAATATTATTCAACTTATTTATCCAACCAATTTTCACTTAATTATTTCAACTAATTATTTTCACATTAATTTGCTTTCATCTAAATTTTTTTCCATCTAATTTTCTCTCCATCTAATTTTCTCATCCCATTTTCTTACCTAATTTTCTCATCTAATTATTTCTTCATTCTCTACTATTAAAGGCAAAGCACCTCCATCTATTTCATTATACAACCCTCCACCAAAGTTTATTAAATCCATTTACATTAATCTTCAACAATGAGTTTTTTTTTTTTTTTTTTTTTTTTTTTTTCATGTACTCATGTATTTGTTTTTAAGTATTTTGTCATGTATTTTTTTTTTATGAATTTTATCGTGTCTTTTTTTTTTTTAACAAGTATTTTATCGTTTCTTTAATTGCACTAAATTAAGTTAATATAAAAATTTACCATTAATTAAATGCATAATTAATAAGTAAAAAAATAATTTAAATATATATATTAATATTGGTGTCATTTTAAAGATCTAGACGAGATCTTTCCAACGGTATAATTTTTGAAATAAATATCATTATAAATAAGTGTGGGAGGGTTAAATTAAGAATCGTAATAAAACAATTTAGTGTTGATTTGACATTTTAATAAAAAACAATAATTAAAAAAAAAATAGTGTTGGTGTGAATAGTGCTCCACTAAATTAAGTGGAGCACTATTCACAACCACATCAAATTCATCTTGGATCTTGTAATATAGTGTTGGGTTGGAGCATAATTTTACATTAACATTGTGTATTAGTGTTGGGTTGGAGATGACCTAACACATCCAATCAATCCCTAAAATCTCAAATTTATTAATTATATTAAAATAGTCCATCTACTATTACGATTCATTTTATTTTATCTTCAGTATTTTTCTTTATTTTATAGTTTTAATTTATTTAGAATTAATAAATCAATAATTTACCAACAATTAGAATATAAAAAATTTAAAAATATATCTAGTTAGATTTATTAATCAATTAATTTTGTATAAATTTAAAATAAATTCATTATAAATACAAAACAAAATTTCTTATTATAAAATTATATTGTAATTAATTTTTTTTAAGAATAAAGATTATAATTTTTCATTGTTTATGTTGTTTTTCTTGTTATTATTTAATTTTAATGTTTTGTTTCTTATTTTTATTTCTTTTTCAATGTAAGATTATTTAGTTCATCTTAAGTAAGTATTCTATTTGTTTTATTTTATCTAAACTTTATTGTACCATCATTTTTTATAATTAAAAAAAAAACTAATTTTATTAGGATCTTCAATTTTTAATATATTTTTTAATATAATTATTATTTCGTGCAAGTGCCCCATCTTGTAAAATTTTCTAGGTCCGCCACTGCATTTCGCCAATCCAATAAAATCACAACATGTAGGGTTAGGTCCCGATAGACTTTAACTCGATTGTGGTTTATTATATATATATAATTTATGAGGTGCGAAAATTCCATACGTTTTTTCGTATATAATTCTAATAGATACCATTGTTTATTGAAATGATTTTCAATTAACAACGGCGTCTATTTAAATATTCTAATAGAATATTTAAAACATTTTATCAAATTTGTGTTTTTCCTTTATATTTCTGGGATTTGTGTCATATTTTAGTATATTTTATTGTTTTAGGAAATAAATGCTAAATTTATTTATTTGGAAATTGTATTAGAGTTGTTTCCTGTTGTGAATTCCAAATTATCTTGCTATGGGAATTCTATACGTTTTTTTATTTTTTTTATTTTTATATAATTCTAATAGATACCGATGTTTATTGAAATGATTTTTAATTACAGCTGTGTCTATTTGAGATACCGCATGTATCTTATCATGAAAGGTCCAAAGTGGTATGAATAAAGAATTTTAAAAAAAAAAAATGTGAAAAAAGAAAAAAAAAATTGAAAGGGAAAGAAGAATAAAATAAAAAATTTAAAAGGAAGGAATAAATTCCCTCCAAATGATTGGATGGATAGAAGCAAGTGAGGAAAGAAGTGATGAGCCCGCCAAAAAGGTAATCCTGACGGCACCCATTTGTCTGCCAAAAAATAAAATCAAAAATTCTCTCTTATCGATTCTGATTCCTCTCTATATATACACTCCAATCGTCGCCCACTCACTTTTCACTATCTCACTCTCAACTCTCAGCTTCACTTCTCTCTCTGCAATTCCGCTTCACATCTTTCAGGTTTGTTTCCTCTCTCTCTCTCTCTCTCTCTCTCTCCCTCCAATGTCTCATTGAGTCGATTTAACGCTTTTTGTTGATTTTGATCTATGTATGGCATATTCTACTTCGATTGTTTGGAGTTTTTGATTAATCGACTTCGATGATTAATATTAATTTTGAACTTGCGATTTGATTTCAAGTAGTGATAGAGAATTATTTTGTGGTTTGGTTTAGTGATATTCTGTATTCTTCAACTATATATATAGATCTCGTTTTCGTTAATGTCCTCCATTTGATTGCTAAGGAGAAAAACTGAATCTCTTCTATTGATTCAATTTAAACCACGTTTTTGGTTAATTTTGTTCTTCTTTTCTATCTCTGTATTATATATACTACTTCGATTGTTTACAGTTTTTGATTTGGATTTGTGACTTGTTTTCAAGTGATACGGAGAATAATTTTGTAGTTTGGTTTAGTGATGTTATGTGTTCTTCAATATATATTGTTTACGGAGAAAAAAACAGAAGACGCAAAACCAAAATCTGAATCGCTTCTAATTTGTTGTTGTTTTTAAATGTCGAAATCGAGGTTTTTTTTTTTGTGATTCCGATTGTTGGAGAATGATGTAAATTTCGGTTTTTTCTTTTTTCGCTTGTCTCTTGTTTTGACTCACGAAGAGTAATGATAAAATTTTAGCCGAAAGAGTCCATGCAATTAGTTGACGATTTTGGTCAGAATTCCTACTAACACTCTTTTCTCGGTAAGTCTAAGCTTAAATTATACGGATGTTTTATATAATTTGATTGCTTGGATTGTTATATAGTGTTTGTTACGGTCGAAATTGATCATGATAGTTTAAGTAGATAAAAGTTCCTTTTTTATTTATAAAGAAATTCAACAAAGTAAGCATGTGAATAGCAATATTTTTATATTCTTAACAAAGTTCCGCTTAGTGAGTTTCCTGGAAAATGCTTTTGAACAAAGGTATTATAGACTTCATTTTCTCACTTGTTGTCTCTTTAAAGTGGTGATGTGATTTACCTTTTATTAAACTAGATTTTAAAGAGATTCTCTTCCACTTATTAGGAAAAAAAAAAAAAAAAAAAAAACTATTAATATTGATCGATTATTTGCCTATTAGAATAACTTAATTAAAAAGTCCTAGTGCATCTTTCTTATTGGTAGGCCACAGAATCTGTAAAAGGTGTCAGCATGGAAATTGATTCTCTTGGTTAGAGATCTTTAGTATATATTTCCTTTTTCTTTATAAAAGTCAAATTAGTAAAGTTGAATGCAGTTCAAAAAGAAGAGGAAGCAAACAACAGGGTTATGTGATAATCTACTACTGTTAGTTTCATGACAATTCTACCTCTAGTTTGTTCTCTTGTTTGGTCTGTAATTAGATGTATTTCTAGTACCCATTAGCATTCTTATTTCATAGTAAACTTCGAAATTCTTTGAGCAAGTCATGCTTTTGGCATATCAATGTTCTTAATTAGCTAGTGATTCAACATTGCCTTGTTAAGTTGATTTAATTAGCTAGTATGCCCTTGTTGTTTTGCGGTCTCTAGCTAAGCTACCCCTTATCACTCATTTTAAATCTTAAAAAGTTTTTGGTCCACACTCCAAGATTTTCTGCCCAGAAGATGTTGCTAGATTGGGTGGTTTAAGATCCATCTTAGCAGGTGATTTCGAACCGAGGGTACGAGACAGAGTAAGAATATCTTTCGAAAGTAGTGGACCCCTTAAATTTGTGGGTACCAACCCCTTGTGGTTTGTGCATGCATGACAAATATATATATATATATATATATGGATTTATTGCAAACTTTCACGGCCTCACGGGCTCTCGTACTCTACAACCAAATATCTCTTTCTGACTACTAGACCAATAATTCTTATTCCACTTGCAGGAAAACAGCAAGACTTCATACGGGTCTTTCATGTCAATATCTGCCTCTGTTTTTTTTTTTTTTTTTTTTTTTTGGCCTTATTCTTTCTGAGTTAGATTATGGGTCGTGTCATCTCTACATAAATATCCATCTTAATCGATACGGTAACTAATTTGTAATAATTGTACAGAATATAAGATGATGTGATAAATAATATAACAATTACAAATCATTAATCATGTTATTTTTGATGAATTTTTGAACAGAAAATAAATAATATTAATCTTTACAATTTTTTTTTTTCAGGAAGATATTTAGGAGATATTTCTGCCGTCCATAGTCAATATTGCCGTAGACCAAAAGCTTTTTTCCCCTCCAAATAGAACAAGTCGACAAAAGTGGAGTTTTCTTGGAAGTGTGGTATGTATAATACTTATTACTTAATAGAATATAGTTATTTTACTGTGATCTTTATGTGATATAAAATACAAAGAAAAATGAAAGAAAAAAAAAAAAAAAAAAAAAACTAAATAGAGGTATCTTATAGGTTTATTAGGGCATCTTAGTCCACATTTCACAAAATTTGAATTTAGAGATGGTAGGAAGTCATTTCACATTCACTGGCTTTAAGGTAGATGCCAGTGCTTTCTAAAACAATATAATTGGTGTCAATGCTGTCGGTTTCCTTTGAGGGTACTACATATTTCACAAGCAATTGGTCTGTCTATTTGGTGTTGACTTTTGAAATCATTCTTTAGTTTGAAATTAGTTTCCTCTCCCAAAGGCCAATTTTCTTGCAAATATTGGTGATTTGGTTGGTAGTTAGTGACCACCAAATGGCTCAGTGGCTCACTCAGCTCTCCACTTATATAATTAGGTCCCATATTGTGGATAAACATAAAGACCACATTGCCAACATTTCATTGATATGACTGATCCTGTGATGCACTCACTATTCATAATGCTAATTCGTTTCCCTTGATGTGGTTGCTCACTTTCTAAAATTTTTGTTTGTTAACTTTACAAAAATCTTGCTTCATTAATCTCCTATAATATACCTCTAGTTGAATGGTAAACGAAAATGCATGTTAATTATAAGATGCATTACATTATGGTTGATTTGTTTTGGCTAGAGCATTCACAAAATGTAGTGATTATTTCCTAAGTTTGGATGAAACCCTCAAAATGATAGATATAAAACTATACGGGTATTATTTTTTGAAAATGTAGTATAGAGTGTGAAACAAGAGATTGTTAGTGATTACAAAATGGTGGATGTGGAGAATTTTTGAACAATTTAAGAATTTAGGAAATATCTACTACGCTGATCATTTGAAATCTCATAAAATCATTTAGTTTAGACCTTTTTGGCATTTTGTTACGGAGGTTTATGATAAATTTTATAAATTTTATAAATGAATGACAAAAGCTTTCAATTTCTTTTAGAAAAGATTTATGATTATATGTAGAAAATTTTAGGACGGCTACTTATATTAATAAAACCTTATATGAAATAAAATTACATAAGAGTTGATAAAGTCTATTATCATTATATAATAGTTTTTAGGTTTAAATATAGTCTTGAACTCTTGATTTATATTTGTAATTTTTTTTTGCAAAAAAACAAAACCCAGGTAAAAAATCATTTTACCTTCCATTGAATTTTGCTACATAAAATTAAATATAAATCTTAAAAAATTAAAAATTAAAATAATTTTATTGGAGCCCACCCCGTAATGGCGGCGACCTCCTTCACCTTTGGAGGAGGCTGTCTGTTTCTTCAATAAAGCTACTTTCAATTGTGGCTTTTAATGCTTTTTAAAAACATATCTATTCTTATTAATTTTGCATATCTTAGAAAGTTGTTTGTTTTTTTTTGGTTTTTTGGTTTTTTGTTTTTTTTGTTTTTTTGTTTTGTTTTTGTTTTTTTAAATATTATACAATTAAATAAATTGGGGTTTTTTGAGGAGAGGAATGACTCGAACCCGCAACCTCGTTGAGCAACCGTATAGGTGTGAAGGATTTTACTACCGAACGAACCTCATATTATCCTTAAAAAATTGTATTAGGTTGGATATGTGTGGGGGCTAGGGTGGGCTCACCTTAAAAAAAATTAAAATAGTAAATAAATAATTAAAATTAATTAAATAATTAATTTTAATTCCTAATCAGAGTAAAAAAAATAATTTTTCTTTCCTTTTTTTTCTTTTTATAATAACAATTATTTCTTTCCATTCTTCAAAATTGATTCAATTTATTTATAAACATCAACATTTAAATATGTTTGAGTGGATATTATGGCTTTAAATATTTTATTTTGTTACTTAATGTTTATTTATTTATTTTATTTTTTTTTATAGTTGTTGAAATTTGAGGGTTATTGTTAAATATAGATAATGAGATTTTAGGAGTAGTCATAATTATTATTTAATCCAATTTTAAATTTACAAAGTAACGATATTGTTAAATGAATTTCATTAAATTTCTCATAACATTGTATTAGTATATTTCGAATGAATCAAACTAATATAAAAATATTGTAAAATTTAATTTGTATTCGTATTTGCGTTTCATGTTTCTTTTATAATTTAATTTGATTTTTTAAAAATAAAATAAAAATTTGTAACGTATTTATTTAGAATATACATTTTACAAGGACGGCTCACTATGTTCTCTGAACTAGGTGATATCAATGTTCAGTAAAAAAATAATAATTCTAACCTATTCTAATCGTCAATCCTGAGTACGTTCCTGGTTGTACGTGATATATGTTATTAGTAAATTGAAAATAATAGATGGTGGTCTAAGAAAATAGGGAGTAGCTAAGGGCAGAGATAAATTGGAGTTTGGAAGTACCTCTTTTCCGTACAAACTATAAAGTATAAACAGTTGCTTCTACACACTTCACTTGTGATTCTATTGAAGGTAAAATACCGCCCTTAAAACGGTCAGTTACAAGTGACAGCTCAAAAGAAAGTGTTGATACCACTCAGCTGACGTGGCAACACATTAACAACACACTGTAGTACTGCTACATTAATCAATACTGCTTCCTTCCTTTTCTTTTTCTTCATCTAGAATTCTCTTTACTTTTTTATTCAAGATTTGGAGGTGAGAGATAGATTTGAACTCCTAATCTTATAGGATGTTAGAGATAAACTACCACATTAACCTCTTGTTAGGAAATGAATTTAATTTTCTAATACAATTTGATTTTTTTTTTTTTTTTATAATTTTCTTTTGGTAAACACGTCCAAAAGGAAATTACCTAAAATAATATATAATCGATTGAAGAGCGACATAGATATTTTTTTGAGTAGCATGGCTCCTAGAGACTTTCCCACCTAATTTTTTTTTTTCTCCAAAACAAGTTTCTCCTGCTTTACAAACGTGGCAACTCAATAACAACGCAGGGTGTTGGATATATAGAAAGAATTTTGTACACATATCAATTCCGTATCCCCCTTTTTCTTTAGAATAATCATCGAATACATTCCCTAAATAAAATATTTTTCAATTTTATTTTATTTTATTTTTGAGTTTTATTGCAAACCAAACCCAAAAATTTTAAAAGATTATATTAGAATTTATGTACTGAAAAATGATTAAAAAAAATAAAATTCAATTATTGATATATTCAATAATTAAAGTTGTTTATCAACGTACATATTTTAAGATGGTCCATTGATTTACAAAGGTGACATACATTAACAACTTATAGTTTAGTTTGTTGTGGATAAGGCATTGTTCTCACCTAGGTTATAATTTTTTTTAAAGTATTATATAAATTCGAGATTTTTACCGACAATCTCGTATTGTAGGTGTGAAGTGTATACCACCTGACCAACTTCATCTCATTTATTTCTCACTTTATTTATAAAGCTGTAAACATGAAAAAAAAAATTCTTCGCTTGTGGGAGACTGTTGGGTCACACTCATAGCTATGTGTTTAATTTAGATATAATACTTGATTTAGGTAGGTCAGAAAACACTAACATTTGCGTTAGCCCTTTTAAAAAAAGAAAAATCACGAGAGATAAAATCAAAATAATATCTAATTTTTGTGTTAGCCCTTTTTATTTATTTATTTTTGATTGTATTTATCTATCCACCCATCTAAATCAAGTATTTTTTTTTTAAGTTTTTTACCATCGGTAGGGTTTGGACCATTGATTTGGGAGTCATTTATCCAAACCCCGACTCGTCCATCTAGCAGATGAGTTACGCACCTGCAGGCGTGTTAGCCCTTTTTAGAAAAAGAAAAATCAGTAGAGATAAAATCAAAATAATATGAAAGATGATAAACTTAGAATTTAGAAATGATTAATGAAATTAATTAGGTGAGAAAAGCAGAAGGGGATCTTAAGTTTTAGGAGTAATTGTACAAACGTCCCTTGAGTTTTGGCCTAATTACACGTATATAGACTTTTTACCAAATATTACACAAACATCCCCTACCGTTAGTTGACTTCTATCCAAACTAACTGTTGACCAGATTTTTAGTATTAAAAGTCCAAAATACCCTTAGTTACTTATTTATACTTTATTTTGTTCCCCTTAAAATAAAGTAAATTATGTAAAAATGCAAATAAAAAACATTTAATTATATTTTTTTCAAACAAATTTTAAAAGACAAAAATATATTAAACAAAAAATTTAGACTTTAAAAAAAAATTAGAAAAAAATAATAAAAAGAAAATTTTTAAGAAAAAAAATGGAGAACAGATCGATCTCAAATACACCTTTATTGGGATTTAGATCCACAATCATGAAAAATAAAACTAGATTTTAAGTTTAACATTAAAATACAATCATTATTGATGATTTATAAACCAACAAACCACAATTATATTCAATTTTCAATCATCAATAATGATTGTATTTTAATATCAAAAACTTAAAATCTAGTTTTGTTTTACATAATTGTGGATCCAAGTCCCAACAATGGCGTATTTGAGATCTGTTATCCATTTTTTTTCTAAAAAAATTTCCTTTATTCCATTTTCTATTTTTTTAAAGTCTAATTTTTTTGTTTTTTTTAATCTTTTGAAATTTGTTTGAAAAAATATAATTAAAAGTATTTTATTTGCATTTTTATATAATTTATTTTACTTTAAGGGGAACAAAATAAAGTATAAATAAGTAACTAAGGGTATTTTGGACTTTTAATATTAAAAATCTGGTCAACGGTTAGTTTGGATGGAAGTCAACTGACGGTAGGGGATGTTTGTGTAATATTTGGTAAAAAGTTCATATTTGTGTAATTATACCTAAACTCAGAGGACGTTTGTGCAATTACTCCTAAGTTTTAAGTAATTAGTTGCTGTGCCTTTGCCGATACTGAGCGGAGATTTGAAGTCCGAAGGGATTAAGACTAGTTTTTGTTTTGAAATAAAATCTTATATTTTTGGTTTATTTGCATGGCTGTAAGGCTTTATGTATCCTCTGAAGCTTACACGAGGGTCTCGTTGCTCCCTCCTCTCTTTTTTGTCTATCACCGTGATAACAACTTTCTATATAGAATCTTTGGTTTTCCTTCAAGGGTCTGGTGTCATTTCTTGATTAACTACAAGTGTCTGCTGCTATTTCTTTATACGATAATCTTGATTTTGTTGCTTCGAGGGTCTACTGCTCACTGCTGCTATTGAATCTTGGTTTTGCTTCAAGGTTCCAGGTGGGTTGTTACTGATGATATGCTATTGTTGTTCAAGTTATTATATATGCTGTTTCTACGACTTCTCGTATGGATTGTATTATTATATGAATAATGTATTAGGAATTTTAACTTAATGAATAATATCTGAGTTTTTGAATGTGGGGTTCTTAAATTCTGTGGATCACATTCTTTTTGTTATCTTTTTTTGATTGCCTCCTGTTATTTTGTTTGTATCTTGTTTGATGCTTATTAGTTTTCAGTTTGGAGATAACAGCGAGTTTGCACTGGAGTAGAATGTTAATTACTACATGTTTAAGATCAATCTGTGGAAGGCCATTTTAATTATTGAAAACTTAATTTGCTTTTAACAAATGTAGGGCACACAATTGTTTTGAGAGCTTCTTATATTGGTGTTGGAGGTTAATTTGTTCTAGAGTGATCTTATGCCTGGAAATAACTACAACGCTAATTCTAATTCATCCCATATTCCGACAAATCGTATTGATCGGCTTTTAAGAGATAAGAGAGAAAGAGAACTAAGGAAAATCAGCAGGGTTCAGCATGTGAATGACGTGAATGATATTAATGGAGTGCCTGAATTATCTGAGTATGACCAACGCTCAAGGGATGTTGACCCTTCCACTGTCGATAATGACTTAGAAGGGGTCACAAAGGCACAAAATGAGGCATGTGAAGGACTAGATGGGAGGCCTTTCAGCAGGCAACGTCTGTTGGTCGTGGCCAATAGACTACCGGTCTCTGCAGTCAGGAGAGGAGAAGAATCATGGTCGCTTGAAATAAGTGCTGGGGGTTTGGTCAGTGCTCTTTTGGGTAAGCAGGTTATCTGTTTATCTTTTTATGTTCTAATTGATAAATTTTAACATTCTTATATTTGGTATTTCTCCGGAAATCAGAAATTATAAGCATTATGATTGAATCTTTTGAAGGTGTGAAGGAGTTTGAAGCAAGATGGATTGGGTGGGCCGGTGTAAATGTGCCAGATGTAAGAGGACAGGAAGCACTTACTAAGGCTTTGGCTGAAAAGGTATAAAGTTCAATCTCAATGTCCAATTTGGAATTGAATCTGTTCATATGCCATGCATAGTACCACATTTGTTATTTTGTTAACTTTCTTATATGATATATAACATCCATTGTTTTAACATTAGAAAAATGTGGACACTGCTTTGAGTCTTTGACCACCCTATATTTCTGATAAATACTGCAGAGGTGTATTCCTGTATTCCTTGATGAAGATATTGTTCATCAGTATTATAATGGCTATTGCAACAACATTTTGTGGCCTCTTTTTCATTATCTTGGACTTCCACAAGAAGATCGCCTTGCCACCACCAGAAGTTTTCAGTCTCAATTTGCCGCATACATAAAGGCAAATCAAATGTTTGCTGATGTGGTAAACCAACACTATAAGGAGGGTGATGTTGTATGGTGCCATGACTACCATCTCATGTTTCTTCCAAAATGCCTAAAAGAATACAACAGTGAAATGAAAGTTGGTTGGTTTCTCCACACACCCTTCCCTTCTTCTGAAATCCATAGGACACTGCCTTCCCGATCGGATCTGTTGCGTGCAGTTTTAGCTGCTGATTTGGTTGGGTAAGTTTTCGCTTTATTCTGCATCCTACATAGAGTGTTTTACTCTAATTTCTTCTTACTAATGGCTTTTCTTGTGTACAAAATTTGAATTTCCATGGATATTTCTGTTGGTAAGGTTATTATCATCCAGTAGAAGATGAGAATTCTTCGGGGTTGACGATATAAGCGTATATAGGAGTAGTTATGTTATAGTTGTTCCCTATACTATATTTGTTCTTTATTATTTTTCATTGTTCATAATCTTATGACAACTTGTTTTTGTTTGGGCATAGTGTTTATCTTTAGCCCCTCTGCTTGGAATGATGGATTTCTGATTTACCTTTCTCTTGTATATTTTTCTCTTTTTTTTTTTAATCAAATGATGTTTCTCATCAACACAATATTGTTCCTCTTGTTCTATCCAATTAAGGTCTGGTGTTAACAACTTGGAGTTGCTGAAAGATCTTATTATAATAATTATTTATTGATTTAAACTTTTTCCTCAACTCTTTCTATTGTTCAACTTCAATGAGAGGATCATGTTGGTTTAAGAGTGTCATCTTCTTCCAGACCCTTGTCATTTAAAAATAAAGAAGGAAAAAAGAAAAAAGGAAAGAAAATTAGATTGAACCTAAGTTGGAATTACAGTTTCAGTATTTATTGATTTGATACTGTGTAAGTTTTAATCTTCATCAAATTATCTCTATGATTCTGTTCCTTATTATTGTAATTGTAATGATTTGACTGAGATATATCATCATAAGTCAAACATGTGAAAAGATTTAATTTTGTGTTTCAGTTTTCACACCTATGACTATGCAAGGCACTTTGTTAGTGCTTGTACTCGTATTCTTGGATATGAGGGGACTCCTGAAGGTGTTGAGAACCAAGGGAGACTGACTCGAGTTGCTGCGGTATATTTGAACTGAATTGATTATTTGATTGATTTTGTCCTCATTTAATTCTTTGAAGCTTGGTACTTTAGCTTTTGCTCAGGCATTTGAGTCGTTGGACACATTCCTCAACAAGAAGTTTTGATTTTCACATATATATTGCGGTCTTCTTTGCTTGAAATTTCAGTTTCCTATTGGGATAGACTCTGATCGGTTCATACGGGCTCTTGAAGTTCCTCAAGTCCAGGATCATATCAGGGAATTAAAAGACACATTTGCTGGTAGAAAGGTAGATCTTGTGTTTATTATACGGCGTTGTTACTTGCTTGATATTTTAGTTGTTCTAAAAGTTGCTTAAGCTGACATCTCAGTATAGTAAATTGCTAGTTTTTGAAGTATATGGCCAACATTTGGTTACTTCTGAAATTGTAGAAATATTGGCTTAATTTCACTTGATGGTTTGGTTGCTAGTTTGCTTTTTATTTTTTATTTTTTATTTTTTATATATAATGTTGATAGGAAACCTACTTTACAGTGTCCAATAAGCCCACTTGTTGTAGTTGTTTCCTTGGGATTATCTAAGGTGTTAAAGCTCTCGGTTTGCTTTGCTTTCTTGTTTTTTAAATGACCTAATATGTATATTTGACATGGCAAGAAGTTCATGATTCTTGTTTATCACTATGATCTATAGTCCTCTGCTGGTTCAATCTTTCACAGGAATAAAACTTGTTCTGCCTATGTATAAAAAAAAAATCTGCTGACTCTGCTTTTGCACACATATATATGATGTTTGAAGTTAATTTGCTTTATGATACTAGCCTTTACTAGGTTCTTCATACATTAGTTTTCTGCCATCTGTTTGTTCCGTCAACCTAACCCAGTGTTGTCTCATGACTTTTAGATGTTGGGTTGAGCAATCAATCATCATAAAGCGTTTGAGATGAAACGTAACAGTTCTTCAAGATCTGTCATGTATGTTGAGAGTATTCATATTGTTAGCACAAGAGTGGATTTTATATGGGCCTAATGATCCATCTCCTTCTCGTTTTTGCTATAAATGTTAGCTTTAGTTGGTGGCTATTCAGTGTGATACACCAGTTCTCAAGAACAGATTTGCACTAGGGCACTAGGGTGTCATATCACTTAACATGGCAATTGTCATTTTTGGTGGTTTCATTCTAGATCCAAGAAGTGTAGTATGATGGTATCATTTGGTATAGAAATGAAATGTATCCTCATCAGTCATCACATATAAGTGTTATTCACTATTATAGTTTGTTGTAATTAAAAGGAGTTGAGGAAAAAAGTTATGCCTCTTAGTAAGTGATGTTTGTGGTTGTTATATACCATAGTACTTTTGTGCCTGAGTTTTATTATCATGGAAAGGATGATTGTGCTCTCTCTGTTTCTCTCACATATTGCTGTATTGAAACCTAATATGATCATCGTAACTTTTGTTGTCTAAAGTGCTTACTGTAATTGATCTGACTCTGCAGGTAATGTTAGGTGTTGATCGCCTTGATATGATTAAAGGAATTCCACAAAAGATACTGGCTTTCGAGAAGTTTCTTGAGGAAAACCCTGACTGGCGTGATAAAGTTGTTTTGCTGCAAATTGCGGTGCCAACAAGAACAGATGTTCCTGAATGTATTATTCTTCTCTAATTTGCTGCATCTTATTCCATATATGGTTATGCTAATTTTACTGTTATATTTAAATAGCTTTGGAGATTATTCCACTCTTTTTAGGTTGAATGATTCAAGTGTTAGTAACCTTGGGACCTAAAAGCTTAAGTTGATAGGAAAGAGTCCAACAATAGTATTTAAGCAATCTAACACACTCCCTCACATGCAAGATCAACGGGCCTGTCATGTGGCCCAAGTCCGAACACATATTCAAGAAAATTCAGAAATAAATACAAATTCAATCATGTGAGGGGACTCGAACCCAAGACTCCCGGGTCAAACCAAACTCTGATATCATGTTAGTAACCATCAGACCTAAAACTAAAAGTTTAAGCTGATAGGAAATGACCCAATAATATTATTTAAGCACTCTAACACCAAGTTACTTCAGTTTTTTTTTCTTATTTAAGTTTCTCTTAACGTGTCTTTTAAGGGCATACATTAAAAGCAACTCCCAACATTGGCAGTTTTGATAAAGATAGATTTTTTAGGATCAATGATAAATTTGTCTTCATCTAAACAACATTAGTAGTTGCTCAAGACACATTAATATAAGTTGTTTCCCTTATGAGTTTGTATGTGCTTGTGTGCGGCCAAAGAGAACAATCATGACCATTTGCACCTTTGCAGCCTTAAAAGTAATGAGAACACTACAAGAAAGGAGAGTGAGTGAAATGGGTGTGAGTAACAAGAATACTTCTGTATGTCTTGTAAAAATCATTTTGGCTCATCAGTATTTTATGATAAAGGGAATGCTTCACACCTTCATCTTCTTGCTAGTAGAAACCACTACATGAAAGAGAAATTTGGAAATTGGATTTCCAGGAGCTTCTGGATTGCATTTTTGATTTCTTAATTCTTTGCTGTATGCAATTCCTATTTTTTTTTTTTGAAATTTTGTCCATAAACCTTGCCAGATGCACCAAATTTATATAGAAAAGGTACAGTGAAGTTTACTTGTCAAAGTGGATTCTTTAATGGCAGCAAGCTCGGTTGAAGGATAAATTTTTCAATTTCTTGAATAAAAAAGCATAGAAAATAGTTCTAGGTGGTCATTTGTTGATGAATGTTGACTCCTCTCAAATGCAAAATTGTCTTGCTCATTGGCGCCAATGTCTTCACAATTCATTTAAAGCAACTTAATTGCTCCTTTCTACAGATTGTTACATTTATCACTATTTGTTTGTTTTTCTTTTTTCTTTTTGTTCTTTTGGGTTAAATTGACTGTTTCTCGGCCATATACGAGTGCTGTTATATGCTGTCTCATTTTGCTATATGATATTGCTTTCTGTTCCAAGATATTATAATAGATTCTTTGTCAACACAGTTCCTATTTCATTTCTTAGAGTGACATTATACTTCGATGACATTTAAATGTCTACGTGCAGTCTCTTTCTATGCTAGTACAAACTTGACTCCTTAGCCATTATGCCATTAGTTTGACCTATGCTTTAATGTTTAATACAATCTGTATATTCACAGATCAAAAACTTACCAGCCAGGTTCATGAAATTGTTGGACGCATTAATGGCCGATTTGGAACCCTGACTACTGTTCCAATACATCATCTGGTATGTCTGACTTCCTTACTTGACTAATTATGGGACACTTCTTGCATTTTCATTTTTCTGGCTCAATCAATATACTGAATTGAAAAGAACTTTCGAGACTTTCGTTGAAGTCAATATATTGAAAGGAACTTTCGATACTTTCATTGAAGTCAATTTTCATATTATCCTTAACCTTCAGTAAAACGTGGGAGACATAATGTATATTTATTAAAAATGGTAGAAGAGCATCAGGGTTGTCCCCATGATAGGTGACAGGGGAGTGATAGGAGTGTCTACATGATTTGAACAGGCTTCAAATGCCTTGGTTAAAGGGTCTATAATACCACATTTAAATTTAAAATGCATTGAAAGACGACCAACGTTTCTTGATAGTATGTATTTTCATTTTTATTATTTAGCTTTGGTGATTAGCACTCAATAAACATTAATGCTATTGAAGAGAAAGGGGAATAAAACTTAAATATCATAATGTTGAAGGGATGAAAGAGCAACTGGGAGGTCATTTGGCTTTGTAGCGATAACAACGATAGCAAGAAGAAGAATATCAGTGAATTAACAGAGATAACCTTAAGGGGTGGGCCGAGTGGTTAAAGGCCTTTGCGACCACCTTTCTAGGAGATATAATATCTCTTGAGTTTCTTGATTACTAATATTGTAGGGTTCGCCAGTAGTCCTCAGTATAGAACCAGATGGATAAAGAAAGTTTAGATATTTCTAGGTATTAGTAAGGAAAGGATTAGCTGAGATTATATGGTCTTAAAAATATGCTGTTAAATGGTGGAGTTACTAAAGTCTGGAAATTTAATCGTAGCTCACAGATGTCATCAGTTTGAATCATAGTTTTCCAGTATTTTCCACACCAGAAAATGGCCCAAAGAACCTTGCAGTTCTACATATGTAAACTGACTTTCACAGGACCCTTTTCTATGCTGGCTTTCATTATCCCTAGAACCCTCTACCATGCATGATCTCTTGTGAATATTATTTCTTTACTATGTGCATTACCATTTGCAATTCTGGTTTCTATAATCATTCTTCAAGTATATAATTAAGAGAACAGAGATTTCCACTTTAATTTCTGTATAGACCTTTAAGTCTGGACGGATTATCTTTGTTGGGAAACTTGTAGAATGAACTTAATTTGTACATTTATTAATTGATAGTTTTCATTGATAGATTACCATATTATTTTATTTTTCTGTGCCAGTTTCATTTTTCAAATAAACTTCTACCATTTTCTGTCTTGTCAGTTGTGGTTATCATTATTTTACTACTTAGCATATCAATTTAGTATGCTGACTTTTAGAATCATTTTCCAAGTTCGTCAAAGAGGGAGATCACTGCAACTATTTGTCTGTATAATGTGTAAATTAATGGATTATATTCATGGAAAATGTGTAAATTAATGTTTATAAAATCATTTTGATTATTTAAATTCTATTTATACGTTAATTGTTTGGTAAATTGTGGCTTACATCTGGCATCAGCTAAATCTTTTATCCTTATGCATAGCATGTACTTAAACTGTTACCTTCGGTTGATCATGATTGATCTTACATATTAATAATCATAAGCAATTCTAAAAGTTTTTAATGGAATTCCTTCTTTCTGCAGGATCGTTCTCTTGACTTCCATGCGCTGTGTGCATTATATGCTGTTACTGGTACTAATTCTTGTGCTCTACTTTTCAGTTCTATACTTTTTTCTTACATAAATTGAGTCCCTCTAGGCCTTAATTTTTTACTCTTTTGAATAATGGTGTGTGATAAGTATTTTTGTATTATTTATTATGGTACTCTTAAAACCAGCTTTCCGTGTTTTGATGCAAGCCAAGATTTGCTATGGTGTCATCCAGTAGAAAGTTAAAAATGATAACATACTGACAATAGTTGACAAGAACTGCTCGTAGACCTTTGCTTGTCAACCATATTGTATTTGAAGCACAATCATCAACATGAATTCTCAAGACTATGATCCTGAATATTTTTTTCCCCTCTATATGCCTTTTTCTTTCTTTCTTTCTTTCTATTTTGTATCAGTTTGTCTGTTGCTGACATGTTGAGGGTGTATATCAGAGGGTCCTGTTTGACTTTGTATCAAACTTGTGGCATATCTCTTGTTGTTATTATAGATTTTAGAACTATGGCGATAATACTTTTTTCTTCATTAGATTCATACCAAAACAGAGGTGATCTCCTGATCATATTTTTAAAACCACTGACAATTGTGTCCTCATTCCTCCCCAACATTTTTTTTGTCAAACTTTAAACATTAACCAAGTCTTGAAGCTTTTCAGAAATTTTCAAACTAATAAATCAATCTAGGTCATTCGAGACTTGAGAACTTAAAATTTTAAACTTCCATTGATTATGAGAGAAAACTTAGGATTTATTCAGTATAGTTTTGCAACTTTATTTATTTATATTTTTGAGAGACTATTATGCATAACAAAACAAGAACTTAAATTTCGTATTTTCAAGACATGAGAATGCATTTGCCACCTGCATGTATTGTCATAATGAAAACGATGTTTCAGTAATATTTTTGGAGAAGTAGAAGAAGAGGTCTCTGTATTATTCAAATCCTGTTTTTCCCAAAAAGGTATGAAGCATCTTTAATATGGTTTTTTAGTTTAACACTTGTTTTTTAAGAAATCATGTTTTATACCGTATAACAATTGTGTTTTTTATCTGCCTTTTGGAATTATAAAATGCAAAACAAATTTTGATGATGATGCCAAGTGGATGGTTAACTTTTAGAGGTCAGCATCCTTATTACAATGGTCACCTGCATGTATTGTCATAATGTTTGTGCTATCACTGGTGCAATTTTATTGTTTTCTTTAACTGCCTTTGGTTGAATAAATTTCCCAAAATTTATATAACTCATGAAATCTCTTTGCTTTACTTTTCTATCTTTTCTCAGATGTAGCACTTGTCACATCTTTAAGGGATGGAATGAATCTTGTCAGCTATGAATTTGTCGCATGCCAAGACTCAAAGAAAGGGGTTCTCATTCTCAGTGAAGTAATTACTCCTTCCAAGTTTTGTTCTTGATTTTAGTTGCTCAATGTAGATTTAAAAAAAAAGAAAAAAGAAAAAAAGAAACACAAATAAAAAAGAAATACGAAAGAACGCTATCACTGAAATAGAAGGACATCAATCCATGCAATCATGCATATAAGCATTTCTTCAATTTCTGCATAGTTTCTTTGGCTTAGATGTCAGATTTAGAAGGAGAATGTTAACAGATTTTTTGTATTCTGTTGATGAATTTTGTTTCTCATATATTATGGGTGGATTTTCCTCTAGCCTTACAAATCTTATGCTAAAGTTGATTTAAGTCGTGGGGTTTATTTATATAATATTAGTTTAGCTTCATAAAAACACTGCTGTATTCCATAGGTATTTGCAAATTTCATTATTTTGGTAAAATCTTGAATCTTTTACACTTTTTAGTTTGCTGGTGCTGCACAATCTCTGGGTGCTGGAGCAGTACTGGTGAACCCTTGGAACATCACGGAAGTGGCTGCTTCAATTGGTCGGGCTCTAAATATGTCTCCTGAAGAAAGAGAGAAGCGACATCGTCATAATTTTGCACATGTGACAACCCACACTGCTCAAGAATGGGCTGAAACCTTTGTAAGGTATATATGAAATAGTGTCATGATATGCTTCATGATGTGAAACTGAAGATGCTTGCACTTTTTGGTCTTTGGCGATGAGTTTCTTGTTGCTTGCATCACACTTTTTTGAATGATACAAATATAAGAAGCCGGCTTTTTAGGTTATATATCTTTTATGTAACAACCATAAAATTTTTAAGCAAACAAATTCCATGAACTACTTTTATTTGATTTACAGAGTACATTGGACTAAAAGAATATCCACTAATAGACAAGCACCAGTTCCAGTTATTTTTGTGAAAAGCTTTTTGAAATCTAGATCCATGCCTTTCAAATATTGGATTTGTTATTGAAGCTCTGCAAGAAGATGAACTAGTTATACTCTGCTCATGAACTGATATTCCAATGAAATTTCAGGGATTAACGATCTTTGTTTAGTCCATAGAAATTAAGTCCTGTCCCAACCCAAGTTTTGTATTCAAACCATGAATTGTTTTAAGGTTCGTAGTGTGGCTGGCTGTATATTCTCAATTGCTGAAGTTAGTTTGTGGCAGTCTCCTGTTTTGACATGGCAATCCTAAGCAATGAAGGAAGCGTATACCTGGTATTTCATTAGTTCTTGTTTCATGATGATGTTTTTTGACTCAGCTTTAGGTTTACAATTTTCACTTCGGTAGCAAACAATGAGTTTCCTTGTTCAATCTTAGTTATTAAAAGTCTTAAAATTCCCCCACTCTAGTAATATGTCGATTATCGACACGGTAAGGGAAAAAAAAACTCCAAAATAGGCAGAAGGGCTCTTTAAAATCAAAACAGGAAGAATTGAATGAACTCATGAAGAGATACCCTATATTTTCTATTTATGACATGGTGGTATCTATGGCCTGTACCTTGCACAACTGCACAGGTGACTTGGTAAATGTTCAATGTATGTTTATCAATGCTACACAGGTCATCTCTAAGTGCATGCTTTATTTGTGAACTGATTTTCCAGGGAATTCCAGGTCAAAATTATTTTCATTACTTTGAGGAGTTTGAAGATCAGTTATTGATCTAGTCTTTTGACTGAATTCTATCATATGTTTCATGTACTAGTATACTAGTTTATGTTGGTGAGCTAAAATTAATCGGGGATTTAGGGTAGTGATTAGAATCCCCATCCCCAAGGTACATCTAAATAGCAGAGTAGCAATTTTTTATTTTTTATTTTTTTTTAATTTAAAAGAAGCAGAGTTGCAATGTTTGATGTTCTTAAATTGTGAACTTCATAAACATACCTTCCCTTGTTGATGTGACTGGTGGCATCCAAATGATCAGAGAGAAAATAAAATTTCTGATGAATATATTGGTATTTAACAGCATCATGATGATTTTGGAATTGCCATGTGAAATAGGCAATCTTGCTAATTTGGTGATGGAATTTGAATGAAATTTGATAAACGATTATACTGTTGGGATGGTCATAATTCAGTAGCACTATGACATTTTAAGAAACCCATAGTATTTTAGATATCTATTAGTGATTTCGCAAATGATTCCGTATTGTTCTGGGCCAAGGAGTTTCTTGTTGTGCTATTTTTTTTTTCAACTTTAGAGAGATTACATCTACATTTTTTTCTGAATCTAATTTAAATTACATAGTTGATTAGATAGGTACCCTAATTCACACCATTTGTGAACCTGTTGGTTTAAGGGGCTCCTTTCAATAGCTTCTACATGGCTTAAATCTTAGGTGCACCTTATTGAAGCTTCAAATGAAGATATTAAGCATTGAAAATTAGGAATGACCTTTGGAACTTTTAGATGTTTGCCATTGAAAACATTAACCCTTGTTTAGTGCCAATTTTTATTGTTTAAGAAGTTGCATCAACAATTAATTCATTATGCAACATACTGAATTCCTAAAATATTATTCCTAGAACGCATGCTAGATACATAGATTCACCTGGGTATCTGAATTTTTTTCTTTAAGATAGAAAGGGCTTATTTTTGTCTTAACAAAGAGAAAAAATAAACTAGAAGCTAAACTTTTTGCTGATTTCTATTGTGGAAAATTTATGAATGTTTGAGTCATGTAGGCGGATCAGTAGAAAGGTATACATTTAGATAAATATAAATTTTCCTAAAGCATGAGTAAAATGTCTTCTTATTTGTTTCCAAAAAAAATGTCTTCTTATTGCTATATTTATTTACTTTTGGTTTCAGATTTTGCATTTATATTGTTGTGCAAATTATTCAAAATGTTCTGATATTTTGTGAGCATTCATAAAGTTAGAGCTTATTGTCATTATGCAGTGAATTGAACGATACTGTTGTTGAGGCCCAACTAAGGATAAGACAAGTCCCACCTAACCTTCAAGACGCAAATGCAATTGAGCGTTATTTGCATTCTACTAATCGTTTGCTCATACTGGTATGCACTCTATGGTCTTGAAACCTTTGAGTTATCAGAATTTCCCTCGGTTGAGAAATATTGAAGGTTTTTATGAGCAATTCTCCTTAACTACTAGATATACATGGTATTTATCTGCATATGTTAGCCTGAGTAGTTTGTTAAATACCATTTTAACTAGAAATTCTGCATATGATCAAGGAATACAAAAAAATACAATGGGATTAGCATTCTAAATTGCATAACGGCTAGTTAATACCCGATTGCTGTATGATAAAGTAGTAGAAAATGTAATGGATTAAAATTTTAAATTATATAAGGTAAATGAACACTTGATCATTTACTTGTTGGACAGTTAAGGTGCAAGTTCTGTAAGGTTTCTTTATCTATGTTCTTGGTTTCTTTTTTGTGAACTTATGGTTTACTATTTTCTTGTATTTCTCTTGTTTTATATTTGAATTTTCAGTTTCTTATTTATTTATTAATTATTTTTTATAAAAAAAAGATAAGATCGATCCACAGTTTTCTATCTCTTTATTTCTTACAGATATGACATGGAAAATTTTGTAGTATTGTACATGAGAGGATTATGAGTGTCATGAGAAAATTTAATGCAGTTTCTCCAGTTTAATAAGTAAACAACAAAGATGCGTGAGCTTAATGATTCAGTATTTGGAAGACATTATTGTGCTGTTAGATGGTGCTTATTATTTGGCATTTTAATCACATTCTTCTAATTTTTCGTTGTTCTTGAACGTAGGGTTTCAATGCTACATTAACCGAACCAGTGGACACTCCTGGGAGAAGAGGTGATCAAATTAAAGAAATGGAACTAAAACTGCACCCGGATTTAAAAGAACCCCTGACGGCTCTCTGCGATGATCCAAAGACAACAATTGTTGTCCTCAGTGGGAGTGACAGAAATGTTTTAGATGAGGTACTAGATCTTTCATCCCTCTTTTCTTTTTTAGTCTGCCTCTATCCTCTTCTAAGCTGAGTTCTTTTACAGAACTTTGGGGAGTATGACATGTGGTTGGCAGCAGAAAATGGGATGTTTTTGCGCCGGACCAAGGGGGATTGGATGACAACAATGCCAGAGCATTTAAATATGGAATGGGTTGACAGTGTGAAGGTGTTTATAGTACAGTTATGTTTCTGTTTAATTGTGTTTTCTGGCCTAGAAACTCATGATGAAAATGGTATTTTTTTCAGCATGTTTTCGAGTATTTCACTGAACGAACACCGCGATCACATTTTGAACAGCGTGAAACATCACTTGTATGGAACTACAAGTATGCAGGTATTTCATTTTTTTGGATGCTGTTTCCGTTTAAGGTAGTTCTACCCTTTTAATTGTTCTCTCACCATTTTGCCTCCTCAAATTATTATTTTTTGTAGATATTGAGTTCGGAAGAATTCAGGCGAGAGATATGTTGCAGCATTTGTGGACAGGCCCTATTTCTAATGCATCTGTTGATGTTGTCCAAGGAAGTCGATCAGTTGAGGTGCGAGCTGTTGGTGTGACAAAGGTATTGAGATTTTTACATACCATAAACTATTGATATCATTTAATTTTTTTTTTTTTTTTTTGTGTACGGATAGATGCTCGTTATCCTATTTGAAAGTTTCATACTAATTCAGGGTGCAGCCATTGATCGTATTTTGGGAGAAATAGTTCATAGTAAATCCATGACAACACCAATTGACTATGTCCTCTGTATTGGACATTTCCTTGGGAAGGTATTTTTTTAACCACTTTTAAGATAAGCATGTTCTTACTAAATTATTTGGATTATTCTCAAATTTATCATATTCAGGTGCCATTCTAGTACATGCTAAAAAAATCCTTACCCCAAGTGTAAATTGAATGTCCTTGATAATAATTTTCATACTTAGTACATCACTTTCTACTATTCTTTCTTCCCCCATAAGTGATGGGATGTTAGAAGATATAATTATATAAATGAACCAAAGACAGTTCCTTATGATTTTTTATTCTATTTTATTTTATTTTTCATTTTTGTAAGATTTTCTTATAAGGTTAATTCAAAACAATGTAGTCCTACAAGGATAGAGAAATATTATTCTGATCCTCTTTGAAGGGACTTTAATCTGTATCTGAAGATTTTCTATATTGATTTGTTACTTTCAAATAGTTACAATGAGCCATATACATACACGAGAAGTTACCTTACTTAGCCTACAATTAGGCCTACAATTAAGGTTATAAAAGCTAACTAATTAATTCCTAACATTTAGCTAATCAATTAGTCAACTAACAATTAATTTACAAGTCAACAATTATAGGAAATTAATAGGAAATTAATTCCATAGTTATAGGAAATTAATTCCTAGAAATCCTCCTAGGATTTTACTCCTAGAATTACTCCCTTAGTCAACACTTTCCAACACTCCCCCTCAAGCTGGTCGAAAAATGTCTTCCAAGGCCAGCTTGCAACATAACTTGTCAAATTGCTTCTTTGGTAAGCCTTTTGTGAGGATGTCTGCTACTTGTTCTGTGGTGGGTAGATAGGGCATACAAATCTGTCCACTATCTATCTTTTCTTTGATGAAGTGCTTGTCTATCTCCACATGTTTGGTCCTATCATGTAGAACCGGATTGTGAGCTATGGCAATTGCTGATTTGTTGTCACAATATAGTTTCATGGGAGAGAAAACCTGAACTTTTAAGTCTTCAAGAAGCCTCTTTATCCAGATTACTTCGCATATTCCAAGGGCAGCTGCTCTGAATTCTGCCTCGGCACTACTCCTTGCTACAACCACTTGCTACAACCCCTTGTTTCTTACTTCGCCAAGTCACCAAGTTTCCTCCAACAAAGGTACAGTAGCCAGATGTAGATCTCCTGTCTGTTACACTACCAGCCCAATCCGCATCTGTGAAGACTTCAACCTGAAAATGACCCCTGTTAGCAAATAATAGCCCTTTCCCAGGTGTCCCCTTTAGATATCTCAGGATTCTTAAAGCTGCCTCATTGTGTTCTGGTTCTGGTGAATGCATGAATTGACTCACCATGTTGACTGCAAATGAGATATCAGGTCGAGTGTGAGCTAAGTAGATCAGTTTCCCCACTAACCTCTGATATTGTTCTCGATCTACTTGATTCTCTGGTTTAGCAGCCTCAAGTTTCAGATTTGGTTCAATTGGAGTTTCTGCAGCCCTGCAACCTGTCATCCCAGTTTCTCCCAATAAATCTAGGATATATTTTCGTTGAGAAACAAAGATTCCACTTTTGGACCTAGCAAACTCCATTCCCAAAAAATACTTTAAGTCGCCTAGATCCTTGACTTCAAATTCTTGAGCTAGCAACTGTTTTAGTCTTCTTATTTCCTCAATATCATCACCTGTCATGATGATATCATCTACATAAACAATTAGAATAGCCTTCTTACCTCCACTCGAATGTTTGAAGAAGAGTGTATGGTCTCCTTGGCTTTGGTTGTACCCGAATATTCTCACAACCTTTCCAAACTTCTTGAACCAGGCTCTAGGTGACTGCTTCAATCCATACAAGGATTTTACTAGCCTACACACTTTACCATTCTTGAATTCTCCCTCAAACCCAGGTGGAGGGTCCATGAATATCTCTTCTTCTAGGTTGCCATTCAAAAAAGCATTTTTTATATCTAACTGGTGTAAGGGCCAATTTAGATTTACTGCTACAGATAGGAGGATTCGGATGGTGTTGATCTTGGCCACGGGTGCAAAAGTTTCCTGGTAATCAAGGCCATAGGTTTGAGTGAACCCTTTGGCAACAAGGCGAGCTTTGTGTCTTTCTAAGGATCCATCAGCTCTACACTTATTTGTAAAAACCCACTTGCATCCCACAGTTTTCTTCCCTTTTGGTAACTCGTCAACAACCCAGGTTTTATTTTTGGCTAGTGCATTCATCTCTTCCATAACAGCTATCTTCCAGTTTGGGTGTCCTAAGGCTTCTTGTATGTTTCTAGGGATGACTAGGCAGGAAATATTTGAAGTAAAGGCTTTGTGATTTTCAGATAATCTGTGATAGGATAGATATTTGGCTATAGGATGTATGGTACATTTCCGGACACCTTTCCTATTAGCTATGGGAATGTCAAGATCAGAAAGGATATTGGATTGAGGAGTAGAAGGAAGATGAGTGATAGAGATAGGTTGAGAATCAGAAGTATTACCTGTTTTATGCTTATCTGTAAGAAGATCAGGATCGGATCTCGGGAAAGCTGACTGGTCTTGTACCAGATGAGGTTGTTCTCTATTAGCATGAGACTTTCGTCTAGTATAAACCAGTAACTCTGTTGTAGGATGATTATCCTGATTAGGATCTTCACCAAGTAATGTTTCTCTCCCTGAACTAGAATCAGTAAGATCTGGCACCATATCAGTCCCTAATTGTTGTTCATTAACACTAGTTTCCTTTTCAAAACAGGTTTCTTTATGAGAAGAATTTGGAAAGAAAGGATTTGGTAAAACTGAATTATTAGTTTCCAAAACTGGTAGATTAGTTTCCAAAAGGTTTTCAAACTCATCTTTATTTTCATTCTCCCCCTGAAGATGAGTTGTAGAGAAAAAAGATTTTTGTTCAAAAAAAGTCACATCCATACTAATATGGGTTTTCTTTGTAAGGGGATTGAAACACTTATACCCTTTTTTATTAGGGGGATAGCCGATGAAAACACATTTTTCGGCTCTAGCATCAAGTTTAGACCGAAGTATGTCCGGTATATGCACAAAAACAGTGCTGCCAAAAACCTTAAGAGGAAGATTAGAAATTAACCTATTATTGGGAAAAACCTGTTTAAGACAATTTATAGGTGTCTTATGGTTCAAGATCCGTGAGGGAACCCTATTAATGAGGTATGTAGCTGTTAAAACAGCGTCCCCCCATAGATATTTTGGGACATGCATTGAAAGCATGAGAGCCCGACTCACTTCTAAAAGATGGTGGTTTTTTCTTTCCGCAACCCCATTTTGTTGGGGTGTATGGCGACACGTAGATTGATGTTGAACTCCTTTTTGTTTTAAAAAATTCCCAAGATATTGGTTAAAATACTCTGTGCCATTATCACTTCGTAAAATACTGATTTTAGTATGAAATTGAGTTTCAACTAGAGTATAAAATTCTTGAAAAAGTTTTTCGACTTCAGATTTGGAGTTCATCAAATAGAGCCAACATAATCTAGTGTGGTCATCAATAAAAGTTACAAACCAACGTTTTCCATTTAAAGTAGGAATTTTAGATGGCCCCCAAACATCACTATGTATTAAATAGAAGGGCGTTGAGGCCCTATAGGGTTTGGGGACATAAGGTTTGTGAGTACTTTTAGAAAAACAACAAATATCACATTGAAATTGAGAAAGAGACAAATTTTGAAATAAAGTCGGAAACAAATGTTTTAAATAAGCAAAACTTGGATGACCTAATCTGAAATGCCAAATCATTATCTGCTCTTTTACAGGCAGAGAACTTACATCACTGTTTGAAAACAATGCCGACTTATTTATACTGTCTTCAAAATAATAGAGCCCATCCTGCATCTTAGCACTGCCAATCACCGTCCCCGAAATCTGTTCCTGAAATTTACAGAGTGTTGGAGAAAACACAACTGAACAGTTAGAGTCAAGAGAGAGTTTGCTAACTGATAATAAATTACAAGAGAGATTAGGGACATGTAGGACCGAAGTAAGGGTGATAGTATCAGAAATCTTGACAGAACCTGTTCCAGCAATGGATGACAAACTGCCATCGGCAATACGGACCTTTTTGTTGCCAGAACAGGGAGAATATGTATTAAACAAAGAGGAGATACTTGTCATATGATCTGATGCGCCAGAGTCGATGACCCACGGTACAGAGTTAAATTGACTCAAATAACTAGTAGAAAGATTACCTGTTTGGGCAAGAGATGCACTAGTTACCAAGTCATCATTTTTGATCTCCATTGAATGATCAATTGTTGCTCCGAGCGTCTCAATCATAGCGAGATCCCTCTCTTTGGGTACAGTCAACTCCTGAAATCCGACTGGCCACCCTTTATCACCATCAAAACCTGCTTGAACATAATGTTGATTGTACCCTTCACCAATCAACACCCCACATAAATGTGGTGTAAGTGTGACCTTGTTGGATACACAGAAGTCCATCCCAAGGATACAGTCAATGTTATCCAAGGGTAGGACTAGTAGGGTACACGTCCCACTCCATTCGCCAATCCTAACCAGAACGTCTAGTAATCCATACACGGCTGTAGGTTTCCCATTCAGACCATGAATCTCACCAGAGCAAGGCTGTAGTTGGATCCCTAACCGGTCCACCACGGTTTTTGTCAAAAGATTCCGTGAGGAACCAGTATCTAATAAGGCTGTTAGGATTTGTCCTTGTATTTCCATGATAACCCACATAAGTCCTGAATTTGGACGTGAGTGCATGGAAACAATTTCAGCTATAATTTTTTTTTTTTTTTTTTAAACTGTAGCAGAGCACTGTAGCAGTACTGTAGCACGTAGAGAGAAAAAAAAAAGAACAAAAGAAGAAGAAAAGAAAAGCGGAAAAAATTGAAACAGTAAACCTAATGAGTTATAGGTTCTGAACAATTTTAAAAAAAAAATAGAGAAAGAACCCTAAATTTGTTAAGGCTCTGATACCATGAAGATTTTCTATATTGATTTGTTACTTTCAAATAGTTACAATGAGCCATATACATACACGAGAAGTTACCTTACTTAGCCTACAATTAGGCCTACAATTAAGGTTATAAAAGCTAACTAATTAATTCCTAACATTTAGCTAATCAATTAGTCAACTAACAATTAATTTACAAGTCAACAATTATAGGAAATTAATAGGAAATTAATTCCATAGTTATAGGAAATTAATTCCTAGAAATCCTCCTAGGATTTTACTCCTAGAATTACTCCCTTAGTCAACACTTTCCAACAGTATCATTCTAAACTGTGCCAAAGGTAGTGACTTTAAGCTGGAAAGGAAACTAAGGATAGAAAGTTCCTTGATGGATTCATTGTGATTGGTCATATTAGATATCTACCATAGGAACAAAGTGTCTAACTAGCTTATATTTTATATCGTAAAGGATTTAGATGATTGTTCTGAACCAGAGATAAGATTGAATAAGAGATAATTCAATTAGATAAAGGTCATGAGTAGCTTATTAATTTCATCATGTTGGAATGGAAGGCTTGTTTTTGATTGAATTCCTTGTATTTTTTTTGTTTAATTTGTTGTTTTGGTGGACCGTTGGTTCACTTTTGTACTTATTTTCTTCTATCTTTGAATAAAGTTTTGTGTCCTATCATATATAGTAGAAATTATCATGGATCGGGAAGAGAAAGTTTATTGAGTTCTGATAGCTTATTTAAAGATTGATGTAGTGCATCTTAGAAAACTTCCTCATTAGGTCTTTAATATGACTACTACTCATTAGGGAGTTCTCCGTCAGAGCTATAATCTTGAACTCTTGAACTCAATAAATGGACTCTTTGTATTTGCTTGCAAATTAGAATTATAGACCGTTCATGTGTGATCTCAACAGCCAGTAGAATTGGTAATTAGATTCTTAATTACATTAAACTGTGGAGTTGTAATTACTTTGTGTTAATTTATTCTTGATAAATTATTTATAAGCATAGGAAAGCACAATGTTCTGAATTTGATGGATACTTCAGTTAGTTGAATAGGGAGAAGGCACATTCAATTGCCTATTTTTCCCTTATACTTGACAAATGATTTTTCTTCTCTTCAGGATGAAGATGTGTATAGCTTTTTCGAGCCGGAACTCCCTTCTGATGCTGGAAGCATTTCAAGAAGCAAACCAACCGATGGACCCAAGTTACCGGGGGACAGAAGACCATCATTGAAGCTTCCAGCAAGTAGAAGTGGGACAAAGTTATCTCAAGGTAAGATGCAACGATCTGTATCGAATGCTGAGAGAAGGACAATGCCTAGTCATAACTTTGGTAATGCACGCCGACCAACACCGGAAAAGATGTCCTGGAATGTGCTTGATCTGAATAAAGAGAACTACTTCTCCTGTTCTGTTGGACGGCCTCGTACAAATGCTCGATTTCTGCTTCAATCATCTGATGAAGTAGTCTCATTTCTAAAGCAACTAGCGGAAGCATCTCTCTGAATCACATAACATCATCATTAGTGAATAAACGTTTTCATCTTTGATGTTGAGGTACATCTGATTTTTAAAGTGCAAGTAATCAATACCATTTTATAGAGTTTGAAGGCATGGAGATCAAGGTAGTCTGATAAGTTCCTTGTTGAGTTGGGACATGAATGTTGTTATGGCTTACACCTTTGCTGACAAAATAAAACCTTGTCTCCAAAATTCTTGCTTTCTTGGTAGAAAATTAAAAACATTTGAACCACAGTGATGTTCTGCATTGACAGATAAGTCAAGGAAAGCAATTTTTGCACCATTTGTAGCATAATTCATACGGATATATATATATTTTTCCATTTAACTTGTTTGTGCTGTCTGTAGTGACCATGATTTGCAGAAAGGTTAAAAAAAAAAAATAGCGGTAATCAGTTAATTAAGTTTATCAATCTCAGGTTCCAAACTCAATTGAAAGACTTGCTTCATTTGTTTATCTGAAATTTCCAAAAACCTTTTAGTGTGCACAAGCTGTATTAGGTAGTAGAAAGAAAAGACTAGGCTCATAACTCATTTGTATGGATGTAAAAAATTCAGGCTAGGCCATCCCCGTTTCCCGCCCCCCATCTGTTATTTTTAAATTTCAGGTGAAATGAGGTCAATATGGGGAATGTGGTCAAATGAGGGATTAAGGACTTGAGAAAATGGGGGAAACGGATGGGGATACCTCCCCCAAATGCCTATGCTAGCTCCCGTTTTGTTTGAGTGTGGAGTGTATCTCCCCTTCTATGTTGTGCTACGTAGGGATTCAAGTCTTATTTTACGAACTTGTTTGGGTAAAATTTTCTATTGTGTTGGGAGTAGTCGAGTACATATATATATCATGATTGTGTATATAGTATTTGATTTTGACAAATCTTAACTTCGATGTCAAATTTCAAAAAGAAAAATAATAATCTTGTAGCTATGTTCTAGTGGAGGGACCAATCTCATCACAATTTGAGTTACATAAAATTTACATAGTTAAAACATGAATTTGTGTAAGTAATGTTACATGGTGTAAGAGTTGTAACTTCATTTATCTGAGGGGAAAAATAATAATTCAAAACTCAAATATTCAACTTAAAAAATAGTTTGTTAGCAAGATGTGGTGAATATAGAAAGCCCATCATATAAGCAAGTTGGTCGGTCAAGTTAAACGAGATGAGGTTGGTCCGGTGGTAAAACCTCTCACACCTATCCCACAAGGTTACGGGAACCCTTTTCCAAAAAAATCACCGAAATTATTTAATAGTGTAAGCCTTCCAAAAAAGAAAGAAAGAAGAAGTTATAAGTTCAATAAATAGAAAGAATAGATGTGTCATTTGAAGTATGTGATGATAGTTTAAACAGAGTGAGGGGGTAGGTTTGCCTGATGGATGATATGAAACCACGCATCACCTTTGAATGCCATCATTTTCGATGAACACACCACCACAATACCACACAAACCAACAAAACTCTTTGTCTTGTTAACATCGTTAATGAATGACCTTGTTCTAACTTCTACCTACCATGCCCTATTACACTCTACATGAAGGCTTAAAAAAAGAAATAAAACCTAACTAAACAAATGGTATGATCTGGTGCGATCTCGATTTGATCTCCTACAATGGAGATCTGGTGCATCACACCAGTACCTTCAACAAGGAGGCGTAATTTTTATTTTATTTTTTGTCTATTATTTATTACTTTTTGTATTATTATTTTTTACCCAATTCCTTTTTTGTAATTGTATTCCTTTTTTTTTTTTTTTTTTTTTTTTTGTAATGTATTTTTTTTTAAAATAACAGGAATATATTATATATATATGTATGTATTTGTATATATATTTTTGATAACGTATTTGTATTCTTAATATATGTTTTTTTTTTTTTTTTTTAATTTTCCAATTCTTTTAATATTTATTTAAATAATATATAAAAAAGCAAGGGCAACTAAGTACTTTCCACTTTATTGTTAAATCTAACGGTGGTCAAATAGGTATACCTTATTGTTATTAAACCAAAAGTTCAACCTGTCAGTAATACGGTAAAATGTGAGAGTATGTTATTGCAATGTACTCTTAAAAAAAATTCAACACAAAGCATTTATAATTTCGTATGAATTAAAAAATTGTTAAAAAAAAAATATGATTGTTGCATAATCTAAATTGATACTGTAAACTGTTACGTTCATGTTTTTATTTAGATTCAAATGTTTGTTTTTGTTTTCAATTCAAATAAGTTAATAATAAAATGATGAGTTAAATTTTCACCAATATATACTACTCTATGTTAGAGTAACTTTCAAGTGAAGGAAAAGTTACTCCTCTATGCTAACATTTTCGAAGGTTTCAGGTTTCCCTCAAAACAAACAAGATTCTATACTTCTATTCTTGGTGTCATGAAAACATGCACGTAACATTAAACTCTCAATCCTTAAATATTGATTATTGTTTCCATGTTACTTGTATTTTATTTTTATTATTTTAAATTTTTTTTTTTTTTTTTTTTTGTTGTTGTTGAAATATTACAAGAACTATTAAAATAGGATTGTTGGGACTTGTTGAAATCAAACAATACATATGCGGCCCGGATATCTACTCTCATAACGGGAGATAACTACTCCCCATAACTCGAGAAGTTGTGTAAATTGGATTTGGATTATTTGAGATAATTTGTGGGCATGAGTCAGTTTGGTTCGGTTCGGTTTTCGACCGAAACTGTCCATGATTCACTTATACTCGGTTTTCATTTTTTTGAATCGCATTGACTCATCTCAATAGGGTGACTCGACCTGATTTGAACCTACTATTTCCGGTTTGAGTCGGTTCGGTTTAATACGGTTTTGGGCTGATGGGCCTTTTGGGCCTAATGAAAATTTTACCTACGTGTTTAATTGTATCGGCCTTTTGGACCATAATTCAATAACTTAAAGTATTAAAAAAATATATATTTAACTTCATAATATAAACGGAAGTCCAAATAATACATAATACAATTACAACCGAATGTTAATAGCATACCCAAATCACGACTGAATGTATTATTCTATTTATATTTTAGTATTTTTTTTTAATGAATTTATATTTTAGTTAATACTATAGATATATATATATATATATATATATATATATATATATAATATTTACTCAGTTCGGTTTTTGGTAAGACAAAAGCATCCATGACTCACTTAAACTTAGTTTTTATATTTTTGAATCGGATTAACTAGTCTCAGGCTCTCAACAGGGTGACTAGACTCGAACACGTATTTTCGGTTCGGTTAACCACAGATCGCAAAACCATGTCCACCCCTATGGATGGGGAAGCAAATTTTACTATGTGGGTCGAATAAAATCCGAACACGAAAATCCTAATCATAACTTATAATAATAAATTAATTTATAATTTATGGTATTTAACTAATGGAGTTTATGAAAAAATATGTAATAATGTCAAAAACTTTATCCAATTTCTCTACCCAAATGATTTTACAAGCTGATTTATAATAATTACAAATGAATTTGTAAATTTATTAATTTGTATTTTTTTTTTCAATATTACAATAATTCGAGATTTAGAGAGAAGAACAAACTCGAACTCACAACCTCATGTTATAGGTTTAAGGTGCAAATCACTGAGCCAACCTCATATTGTTTATTAATTTGTTTTTGGTAATATTGCATTATAAAAACTAAATTCCTCTTTTAAATCTTGGAATTACCGAATTAACCAAATTCTAGATATTAAAAAAAAAACTAAATTCCTCTTTTAAATCTTGTAATTGTAATTACCGAAGAAATGATTTGAGAATTGAGACCCCTCACCCTTAAAATATATATCTGTAGAAAATCACCAAAACTTTTGGACTTTCTTTAAAGATTCCAAATTGGTCCCTCTGTTCAAACTTAACAGTCAAAGGGTATTTTTGTCTTTTTAACTTGCATAAATAAAATCAAAACTAAAATGAAAAAAAAAATAAAACAAGACGTATTCTTATTCATCTAACAGAATGCAAATGTTACAAACCTGCAATCTAGCAGATGACCCAAAAATATAACGAATCTAATGAAAATTTATTATGGAAAAGGTACGCTGATCATTACAACTCGAGTAGAAAATAAAGAACGAACGAAGCAACGTTACTACTCTACTACACAATGAAGTAAAGCTAAATGAGTAATGAAGCGTAAATCTGATTAACGTTACAAAGGTACTCCAAATTAAATATAACAAGTACTGCAAAATGCATAGATCAATAATCCCCAGGTCTACCTTAGGTTTTCTTGTTGGGCTCGAAGACGTACTTGATCAGTGAATCCTGGATTGATAGTAATTCAGGGAACTCATTCTTCAGCTTGGAAGCATCCATCTCATTGTTGCTTCGAGGGGCGACAATCACCTTCGCTTGCTCTTCTAGAGTGAAGTTGGCCCATTTAAACTCAGGGTCAATGTAACTCTTGTACATCTCCAGGATTTCATTGTGGCTCACAACTCCAGGGTTTGTGAAGTTCCATATACCTCTCAAGTTACGTTTTGCCATCTCAATTGAAATCGGTAGAAGTTCATCCAAGACGGTCATGCTGTTCGGGATGTTCACCACTTTGTTATAACGAGAGATCTTGGTAATGAAGTTGCGTGGATTGTTCAGGTCAGAAGAAATTGGCATACGGACTCTGAGAGTGCACACATTGTCATATTCTTTCAAAAGCTCTTCAACCTGGTGAAAAAATCAATGAAAATTAGATGCATTAAAAAAAATATATATATATATTTAAACACGGAAATGCGAATAAGATTAATGATTCTCAATAGACTGACTTACCATGGCTTTAGTTTTGGAATAGAAAGAACCAATAAAGTTGGGTTTGTCTTCCTCTTTATATCCAATGCCAGAACCCTCAGGATGAGCAGCATCATACTCAAATATACACCCAGTAGCAAAATTCATCATCAATAGACCATTCTCTCTGCAAACGTCTGCTAAGGTTAGGGTTCCAGCAACATTGGCGCGAATAGTTTCAGTTTTATGAGATTCGCACCAATCAACATTTGGTCTGCCAGTTACACCAGCAGCATTAAATACATGTGTTGGTTTAATATTCTGTATATCTGCAATGAGAGAAGAACGTTCCTCCAAACGCCCTTTTCCAAATTCAAAGGGAATTCCCTGTTTCTCACACAGATTCGAAAGAAGACCTCCAATCCACCCTGTCCTGCCATAGATCAAGAACTTCAAGGATGGTTTTTGAGGAGTGCCAGTGGATTTGGAAGTTGGAATCACCATTCGGGTCTGACTACAACTATTAGTTGCGACATCTGATGCAGATTTGCTCTCTTCAGACCCATCAAAATGTCTGCCCCCAGGCATCATCAGCATTCGTGGATGAGGAAGCAATGCACCAGAGACATCACCCCACCAATCCGGATTTTGAGTGTACCATTCGATAGTCTTTTTCAACCCCTCTTCCCACGTAGTTCGTTCTGACCATCCCAAGTTTTTCAGCTTCTGATCATCAAGAAAATATCTCTGATCGTTGAATGGTCTATTTTCTACAAACTTGATGATTGTTTCTGGGTCCATCGAGAAGAGCTTGCATACATCTTTAGCCACATCAATCACTCTCCTTTCCTTCTTTGTCCCAATATTGTAAACATGGCCAACTTCCCCCTTGTGAAGAACACATTCAAAAGCCTCAGCAACATCCTCACAATACAAATAACTTCTCACATTAGAACCATCCCCATGAATTGGAAGAGGCAACCCTCTCATGGCCAAGAGAATAAACTTAGGAATCAATTTCTCAGGGAACTGATTGGGACCGTAAACATTGTTTCCACGAGTGGTGATCACAGGTAGTCCATAAGATCTACCATATGCCATAACAAGCATTTCTGCTCCAGCTTTAGTTGCAGAGTACGGGTTTGTTGGGAGGAGTTGGGAAGCTTCATGGTTCCCCACAACAGCATCTTCATCTGTCTCCCCATACACCTCATCTGTGCTCACATGGATAAACCTTCGGATCTGGCCAGTCACTTTGCATGCCTCAAGAAGAACATGTGTACCATAAATGTTGTTCTTGGTAAACTCAAAACTGTTACCAAAAGAGTTATCAACATGGGTCTGGGCAGCAAAGTGCATTATAGTGTCGATCGACTCTGTGATGAGGAGGAAGTTGACAAGATCGGCACTGCCAATGTCTCCTTTAACAAACTTAAAGTTAGGAGATGATTTTGAGGGAAAAAGATTTTTTAGATTTGAACAGTAATCAAGCTTGTCCAGCACAACAATTTTGTAGTCTGGGTAGTTACGAATCAATCGGTTACAAACATGGGATGCAATGAAGCCAGCAGCCCCAGTAATGAGGATGTTCTTAGGCGTATACGAAGCCATAGGAAAACAACTCCTACACAATTACAAAACATAAACAAAATTAAGAACCACCAATCACAAAAATGAACAAATAAATTGCGGAAAAACACTAAAATTGTACTTAATATAAATATGTACGAAATACAATGTTATTCCCCAAAAGCAGAGAACCAACAACCATTTAAATGCTAATTCACAAAATCCCATCTAAACACATGAACATAACAAAATGGGGATGAATGATATAGATCTCATAATATACATCACAGATTAATACGAAAAACGATAATATCAAAGGAAACATAGCAGAAACAGTCATCAAAAGCAATTAAAGCGATCAAATATATTGGCTCAACCCATTTTCATTATATAAATAAGAAGCTTAAGCAGTCAAAATAAATAAATAAATAAATAAGATGCTTAAGCAGTCAAAATAAATAAAATTAAATAAATTAATTAATTAATAAGAAGCTTAAAGTTTTCTTTCTATTTTATCATATCTATAAGCGATCAAAGTTTGGGATACACAGGAACGATAGAAGTGATATATAAACTCAATCGAACACCATAAAAACACACCCTAAACTACCAGATCCAATACAAAATACAGTAAACTCAAAAACAAAAGCAGATCTTTACACGAAATTTACAATTCCCGCGAATAATTTAAACTACCCATCTCACAAAAACACACACAGACCTGTGATCTGATCAAGTACTTAGCATTCATGTTCTCATAACACAAGATCCGGATCGAATTATATATAAACAACAAATGCAATTAAGAAAAAAGAAGTTACAATTACAAATCAATCAAAACATATAACATTCTTCACATTTATCAACAGATCCAATAAAAAATAAAAATAAAAACTGAAAAGCACCCAGATCACAGAACAGATTAAATCGGCAATAAAACACAAAATGAAAGCTATATAAACACGATCACAAACAAAACACCATTGAAAAGTAAACAAACGCGAATTCTGTGGAAAAAATTGCAAACCTGATCGAGATCACTGAAGATCGAACAAGCCCAGATAAGGAAAAAAAAGAAGAAAAAAAAAAAAGAAGAACACGCGTATAGAGAGAAACACGGAGACAGAAAAGGAATTGAAAACAATGAAAATCAAAGATTTTCGAGAGTGAGAGGGAAGTTGGGAGGAGTCTCACTGCGCGTATTATATAATACTTAATAAAGTTACAGTTAAAGGAGCCAAGGAGGACCATTGAATGATTGTGAAATGACTAAAATGCCCTGCTCTTCATTCACTTATTTACGGCGTCGCTTCTCTCGTACCACCGTCTATTTTACTGTCAGAGATAAGAATTTATTACATTTTTTAAATGGATTTAATTAATCTGTATAAAAATGGTATTTTATTTTTTATTTAACCAATTAAATTGGGATATATATTTACATTTTTTTTTTTTTTAATTTTTTATATAAATGTAGACACATATCAGGATACGTGGCAATGATCTATTTGTTGGCTCTAAATACTCAACCAATAGGAAATGGACGTGGGTTTCTTACAAGAGAAGTCGAGCTCATGGAATAATAACTACAGTCTACCACGAAACATCAATTAGTCGAAATAGAAAAGAAATTATCTTTACCACAGATGTTTTACGTTTTCATGGTTATAAATTATTTTCCAATTTCAGAATCCATAAATATCCGTTATATAATCCACGTGTATTTCATTGTTTTTCACACGCCACAGGCATAGGATAAAAATACAAATTTGAATCCTCGGTTGATTTGATTTTTTTCTTGACACATAAGTATCACAATGAATGAGTGGTTAATATGTGATTAGTTTTCACAACCACTTTATCAACAACCAATCACATACTTTAAAGTCATGAAAAAAATTAGATTCGCAAAGGATCCAAATCCTAAAAATACAATTTTTTTTTTCGGTATCGAGGATCCCGGACTTCATCCAGGCACCCCTTCACCTGTTCTCCCCAACTACGTGACACACCCATAGACAACTTGTTGGTTTTGACAGTCTATTTATTGGATGTTATGGAGTAGGACAGATAGGAAACCTCAGCCCACACCCTCGGCACACAAAAATGCAAGCGGGTAAATTAGAACTCGCCTTCGCCTATGTAGGATTCGAACCGCTGACCTAGAAGTTACTCGTACCCCAAGCCCGTCCTTCCACCAGCTAAGCTAGCGCCCTGATGGCTGGCCACAATGTAATTACCAAGAGTAAAACCAAGGACTTGAGATTTTCATCCCAAACCTTGGACCACCAAGGCAACCACCTCGTGGTTCTAAAAATACAATTCAATTTCATTACACGTCTCAACTTTTTATCATGAATGTTTTTTCTTTCTCAATCAAAATAGGAAACTTCTATATATCATTCTCTAATTTAGTATAAATACGAATTCAACTAGACAAAGTTTCCTTAGATATGATGAAATTATTATCATTTTCATTTTGCACTATGTAAGCGAAATATTGTCTACTTTGAAGCATTGAGCTTTACGGTTTTATCCATAAAATGGCCATTGAGAGATTAAAGTGCATTTGATTATGTAGAATTTCATTATATATAAAAAACAAAGTTTGGCATTTATACTGTTCACCGTTAGAAATCTAAAAAAATCATAGCAGAAGCGGAATCGATGAACCGAATGGGTTATATCATTCGAGATTAGAGTAAAATCATAAAATTGGAAAGTCCCCCCAGATCAAAATGCAAGTACCCACACAACTTGTCTCACACATATGTAATAAGTATAGGTTTCTCTATGTATGATATCACACTTTTTGCAACAAAGCACCTAGCTAACACATATATACATTTATATGTGTTTCTATTTGCATACCATGTGATGCCTTCGGCACTCGAGCATTGTTTTCCTTGCTGTTATGCGAATCAGGCATAAAATACACGGTTGCCAAGCTAGCGATCGGCTTATATGGGCGGTAGGTATTGAGCGGGCGCCAAATGCCAACAACTTATTTATACTATAGAGTATAGACTAATCGTGATTTCAATCAAATCTTCTAATAACAACGGTAATAAATGAAAAATTAACTTATTATTTGAGAATGCCAATTCCTGTTAAGTTTATTCATGAAGTTATGAATCTTATTAGATTTGGTTTCGAAGTGGTGGGTTTGATGATTTACATATGTGAAATCGAGAATGTAAGGGCGCGTTTGGTATCGTTTTTAAAATGGTGTTTTTGAAAACTTTTTTTTTAAAATGGAAATCATATTTTAAAAATGATGTTTTAAAAAATGTAATGTGTTTGGTAGTGTTTTTTAAAGGGATAGTATCATTTCCCCCCCTATATTATGCCATATTAGTATATTTACCCCCTGTATTTTTCTTATTGGCTATTCTCCCCCTTGACAGTAAACTTATTCGCCAATTACCCCTCTCCCGTTAGTTTTTCCGTTAAAATGCTTAGTTGACCGTTATTTTGTGGTTGACTCAAAGGGCAACATGGTAACTTTAACAAATAAAATGAATGAGGATAGATATGAAGGGCAAAAACGTAAATCAATTATCAAAATTTAAGATTAAAGTTAAATAAACAATAAAACAAAATATTAAAATAAAAAATCAATTAAAAAAACATTAATATCAAAAATAATAAAATAAAATAATAATTATAATTATAATTAAAAAAACTAAAATATTTATCTCATCAGCTCAACTCTCATCAGCTCAACTCTCTCAACTCTCTCAACGCTCTCTCTCTCTCGTCAACCCCTCTCTCTCTTCCAGAGCTCGCCGTTTACGGCGATCGGCGTGAAACGGTGATTCACGTTTCTCTTCTGTCTTCTTCCTTGTTTCTCTGTGGCGCGACACCGACTAGGTCTCGATTTTCTTGGGTTTGTGTGGGTGTTAGAGAGAGAGAAGATAATGGATTGATGGTGAATTTTTTGGGTTTTATGGGGATTTCTGGGTTTGGTTTCGATTTCCTTGGGTTTGGTTTCGATTTTCTTGGGTTTGGGTTCGATTTGTATTTTGATTTGGAATTCAATTTTGATTTCGATTTTAAGATAGGATTTGGGGGTTAGGGTTTTTTTTGCTTACTAGGTTGATTTTCTTAGGTTTGTGTGGGTGTTAGATAGAGAAGAGAAGGGATTTCAGTTTGGATTTGGATTTGGATCTCGATTTGTATTTGGAAAATCTACTGGGTTTTGAATTGGTTGATGTGTTTTTTTTTGGATTCCTTGTTGATAGTTGGTGTTGCTGATGATGATTTTCTGGGTTTGATGTTGATGATGATGATATCCAGGATTTCATTAAAGGGAAGAGAAATATTTTCATTTCAAGAAATCAACTGTATTGTCTTTCAAGGGCAAAATAGTCTTTCCATCGAATGTGTTTGTCAGAGTTAGAATTTATAACGGAAAAACTAATAGAAGGGGGTAATTGGCGAATATGTTTACTGTCAGGGCGAAGAATGGCTAATAAGCAAAATACAGGGGGAATATTTACTAATAGAGCATACTATAGGGGGGAAAATGATACTATCCCGTTTTTTAAAAGTAGTTTTTTGAAACGGAAAACGATGTAAAAATGTTTGGTTGTTGTTTTTAGAATGAGTGAAATGGTTGTTTGGAGGGAAAAGTTAAGGTTTATTTTGAAAACCTGTTTTGAAAACAATAGAAAACAATAAAAAGTTGTTTTTAACTTTTTAGTTATATCTTTTAAAAAGTACTAAAAAGTTGTTTTTTGTTTTCAAAAACAGTTTTGTAAAATGTTCAACCAAACAACGTTTTAGTTATTTTTTGTTTTTAAAAACAAAAAACAGTTTTAAAAATAGATCTAAACACCACCTAAGATTTTGTAGTTAACAAGTAAGGGGCTCTTCGGTGTCATTTTCGAACAGCCATTTTATTTCCATAGGGCCCACATATTTCATTCATACAATTTTAGCCACTAAACCACTTAATCTGGCTGTAACAAGGTGGCCCCAGGTCTTGGGAAGGAGGCTTTCAAGATGGTGGAAGATAATTTTCTGGATGGAGGACTTCCCTCAGTGTGTTCGGGAAGAGGTGGAAACTGATTTTCCAAGTTAGGGTGTGCTCTGTTCTTCTCTATGTGCTTGTTTTTTTCTTTTTTTCTTTTTTTTCTTTTTTTCCTTTTTCTATTGCTTCTCGGTTCCCAGCCTCTTGTGTGGCTCTGGGTGTGTCCTTTGGGCCCTGCCTATGTTGTTCTCTTGCTCTGTTTTGAGTAAAATTAAATGAAATAAAATAGAAAATTTAATTAAAATAATATTTTTGTTATGTAACAATAAAATACGGGAGATTACCAAATAGGTCCTGGACTTTTTTAAAATTCCAAGTAGTTTGCGACTTTTACAAAAGTGACCAAATTAGTCCTTAACCTTTTCACAAGTACCAAATTGGTCTATCCATTAACTTTCCATTAGTCAAATATAGCAGTCAAAGGGTATTTTTTTTCTTTTTGCAACCACATAGTATGCAAAAACCGTTTACCTTGGAAGGGACAAGGATCCTCTCCTCTCCTCACCTCACCTCACCTCACCTCATCCTCACCTTTTTAAAGCATTTGATTGGTTGTTAATAAAATGTCAATCACATTTTAACAATTCATTCATTGCAATGCTTATGTGTCATAAGATTAAGTGAGGTGAGGATGAGGTGAGGTGATGTGAGGTGAGGAGAGGATCCTTGTCCTCTTGGAAGATAACAAGTTTAATGCTTCACTAACGTTATTGGAAAGTCGGACAAGGATCCTCTCCTCACCTCATCCTCACCTCACTTAATCTTATGACACATAAGCATTGCAATGAATGAATGGTTAAGATGTGATTGACACTTTATTAACAACCAATCACATGCTTTAAAAAGGTGAGGATGAGGTGAGGTGAGGAGAGGATCCTTGTCCTGGAAAGTCACACGCGGAACCTAAACATTTAGAATAATAATTCTTCAATCAAATTAACCAAATAAAATAAATCTGACTCCACTTCTTAGAAGAAAATACATTTTTATTCATTTTATTGTAGAAACTCCAGTAAAACAGATTTTAGTGCTCAAACGTTAGTGATTCGAAAATCTTAAGGGCCTCAAAATATTTCAAAACTTAGTCAATAAACCTAAACATCAGATTAATAACTCCCCTCAAAATATCAGAATTTTATCAAACACCTATGAATTTCTATAATTTCCTAAGCACACAAGGGTCAATCCTGACAGTGTAAATTTCGATCCTCCAACCATTCTTCGTATCAAAGTTTAACAACCCTACATACCATGAAAAATTCCAAAATTTTACTTATAGACTAAGATACCAGTAATCTATCTCTATACTGAAAATAAGAATTTTATCCATCTCTGTTTCAGAATTAAAATTCCTACCACCCCAAGAGATAATGACTATCAGCCTAACTATTATGGCTTAAACATCAAATATACCCACTGAATTAAAATAATTACATATCACTAAAATTCATAAAATTTTATATCCTAGTTCAATTATGTCTCCAAAACCATAGTACCAAAAATCAGACCTAAATACATCCCCAATATCAATTTAAAATTATTCTAATACAACAAGGTCAGTTTGACGATTCAAAAAATCTGCATATGAAACCGATTTAGAATAAAAATCTTCCTAAGATAATCACCATAAAAAATTCTGAAAATTTTAATACAAGTTTATATATAAGTCTATTATTCTCATACTAAAATTTACCATCAACTGCAACCTACAAATATAATTAAAATAATCAACACTAAGTTGCTTCACCTATATTAAAAATAAATCAAAATTGCAACCTATGCTAGCACTCAAATTTGAACTCTTTGATGAACTACAAAATCCATGCATTAAAACATCTCCATCTAAAAACTAAAATTGAACAATTGATAGAGGCCCAATCTTTGTTAATGATATATTTTTAATGTTTTTTTTTATAAAAAAAAACAAAGAGTTTTGAAGGAGATTAAAACTATAAATAAATATCTAAAGAGAAACAAAGTTTAAGAATTTTACCTTGAAAACACTCTGACTCAATCTACGAAACGGTAGTTTTCTATATTCTTTGCTTTGTTATCGAAAAAGAAGTAAGCGTAGAAAATAACTGAGAGTTGGATGTATATATAAAAGTGCTAACAATGTGATAACCCTACACATCAGGTAAGGAGTTTGTGGTTTTCTCCTAATAAACCTCCTATTAATGCTAAATGAATTAAACCATTAAACCAACGATAATGCTTATATTATCTACTATTATTATTATTATTATTAAAATAAGTTCAGGTCTTACAAATCGCTCTCAGACGATTAATCATTCAATACAGTTGACAAGCTGATAGCTGGGCATTGTTGGGTGATGTTTGCCATTGGATATGGAAGCTGAAGCTGAAACTGGAACCACAATTGGGGTGTTGTTATCAGTATTGGTAGAGGCAGAAGATACATATGTGGTGTCTTCATGAAACCCATCAAAATGTCTCCCACCACTAGGCACCATCAACATTCTTGGATGAGGAAGCAATGCACCAGACACATCACCCCACCAATCAGGATTTTGAATGTACCAATCCATAGTCTTCCTCAGCCCCTCCTCCCACGTAGTTCGTTCCGACTAACCCAAGCATTTCAGCTTCTGATCATCAACAAAATATCTCTGATCATTGAATGGTCTGTTTTCGACAAACTCGATTCTTGTCTTTGAGTCCATTGAGAAGAGCTTTCATATATCTTTAGCAACATCGATCACTCTCCTCTCCTTCTTTGTCCCAATATTGTAAACATGCCCAACTTCCCCTTTGTGAAGAATGACCTCAAAGGCCTCGGCAACATCCTCGCAATACAAATAACTTCTCACATTCGAACCATCTCTGTGAATCGGAAGAGCCAACCCTCTCATGGTCAATAGAATAAACTTAGGAATCAATTTCTCAGGGAACTGATTAGGACCGTAAACGTTGTTCCCACGAGTGGTGATCAGAGGTAGTCCATAAGATCTACCATATGCCATAACAAGCATTTCAGCTCCAGCTTTAGTAGCAGAGTATGGATTTGTTGGGAGGAGTTGAGAAGCTTCATGGTTTCCCACAAGAGCATCCTCATCAGTCTCTCCATACACTTCATCAATGCTCACATGAATGAACCTCTTGATCAATTGGCCAGTCATTTTGCAGGCCTCAAGAAGGACATGTGTACCATATATGTTGTTCTTCGTAAATTCGAAGCTATTACCGAAAGAGTTGTTGACATGGGTCTGGGCTGCAAAGTGCATTATGGTGTCTATGGACTCAGTGATGAGAAGGTAGTTTACAAGATCAGCACTGCCAATGTCTCCTTCAACAAACTTGAAATTGGGAGATGATTTTGAAGGAAGGAGATTTTTAAGATTGGAACAGTAATCAAGCTTGTCAAGAACAACAATTTTGTAGTCTGGATTGTTACGAATCAATCGGTTACAAACATGGGATGCAATGAAGCCAGCAGCCCCAGTAATGAGGATGTTTTTAGGCCTATACGAAGCCATAGGAGGACAGCCACGCCTACAAAAATAAACATAAATTTAATTTACAACCAAGTACCAATCAGAAAATATACATATGTTATATGTACAAAATACAAAATACAGTGAACATCTTCGGTGTAGCTTGGTGGTAAGAGCGCTCAAATTTAGGTTTGAATTGCCTCCACTACATATGGTGTATAAAAAAAATACAAAAAATAGTGAACATCTCCGGTGTAGCTTGATTGTAAGAGCGCTCAAACTTAGGTTCGAATTGCTTACACTACATATGGTATATAAAAACAAAATACAAAATACAGTGAACACAACAAAAGCAGGCAACCATCGCCAAATATGGCCGGTGATAAAAGATGTTCATTCGGCTTAGCAATATCTTATATTCGAGTCGCTACACTGCAGGTTGTATATCAAACAAAACAAGATAAACGCATGCCCTTACATGAATTATAATTTCAACATCCCAAATCATAAAATGACAAGATGAGTTTGGTCAAGTGGTATGCCCCTCACCAGGGCCGGTCATGAGATTTCGGGGGCCCGAGGCGATATGTAAAAATGAAACCCTCGATCATCCATGTATGTTTACTTGATTTTTTTTTTCTCTAGTAAATACTTACAAAAATCAATATAATAACCCAAAATCAAGACTATAACATAATAAAATAGCAAATGAAAAGTAATTGAAATAAAAAATTTATAATTGCATCAAAAAGTATATCACTTAAACCTTACTCGTTTCACATTTTAGAAAATAAAACAAACCAAAATTCTCTAGGATTCAAGACTCCTAACTTGATTGAAAATAAAAGATCAAATTTTACTAGAAAAGGTAAGTTTGATCTATTTTCAAAACCTAAATTTTATTCCTAATCAAACTAAAAAAAGAAATCTTCCAAAATTGGAAAAAACATCAAAATCCCGTCTAAAACAGAAAACCAGCAAAACAGAGGTCAAAATGAACTTTTCTGGCAAAATGGCAAAATAGCAGTCCTAACAAATGTAGGGCTTGTCGATATGGTTCCAATGACATATTGTGGGCCCAAAATAGGCGTCTTTTGTCCCTCCAACAACCTTCTAGAAGTGTCCTACATCAGTTTGCTAAAGGGATTTGATGTGTTGTTGTCTTTTGTAATAATTATAATTGTGTTCCCAGAGGACCTTTTTTTAAAAGAAAATAAAAACGTGTACATTGTGGGCCTTTAAGTCATATAACGGTGGACCTTTAATTATAATTATTATGTGGACTTCTATTCTTATATTCATGAAATCACAAAGTTTTATTTATTTATTTTTTTTTTTAAGGATTGAAATTTAGAAATTTAGGGACCCATTACAATTGGGGGCCCTATGCGGTTTCCTCTTGGGCCTACTCTTAGGGCTGGCCCTGCCCTTCACACATGCATCATAAGATTGAACTTAGTGTTGAAGGTTCGAGTAAAAAAAAAACATACACACAAACTATGGTTTGAGCAAGCACTTAGCATTCCTGTTAACAGTAAATACAGTTATATATGCAAAAGCTACAAAGCAATCAACACATAAAAAGATTATCATGTAAAAAAAATTGAAAAATTGAAAATACCCGGATCACAAAACAGCCTCAATTAAACAGTAAAAAGTTAGCGTGAATTATGTGAAAAACTTACAGAGCTAATTGAGATGATGACTCAAGACTTAAGACTCAAGAGTCAAGACCAACCAAAAACCCAGACAAAGAAACGCGATTTTTCCAGAGATAGAGAGAGACAGAGAAACGACAAAGAAAGCAACAAATAAAAAGTAAGTGAGAGTGAACTTAAGAGTATAAAAGCATATATAAAGCCGTCTCTGTCCCTGCGAAATGGGGAATCTATGAAAATGTTGAAATAAAAACTATTTGTATATTAATTCAATTAATTAATTTACTAATAAATGTGTTCTTACAAATAAACGTGATCCGCGAGGTCCTACTAATTTTTTTTTTAAAACTATTATACTATTAGCTCCTAGGAGCGTAACTGAGCTGGTAGATGAACGAGCTTAAAGCTTGAGCAACTGACTCCCAAGTCAGTAGCCCGAATCCTAACAAAGTAAAAAGCTTCAAAAAATACCTGATTTTAAATAAATATATATACATTCTTTCTATTGTCAGTTCGTCTTGACAATAAATATATTAGGACGAAGAATGTGAACCACAGATTATGGAGAAGTTTTAACAAGTGCATACACTTTGAATCAAAGTATGTAAATCTAGTGGTCCACATTCTTCGTCCTGATATATTTATTGTCAGGACGAACTGATAATAGAAAATTTATATATATATATATATATAGGGGTGGGCATGGGTTGGGTTTGACTGTACCCAAACCAAACCATTATAAAATCGGTTTAATTTTTTACAACCCAAACCAAATCATTTATAAGATAAAACCAAACCAATCCAAACCAATAAAAATCGGTTTGGTTTAACAGTTTAAGAAAATAATTACATTATTTTTTATTTGAATAAATTTAATAATATCAAATTATCAATATAAGTAGTTAAACCAATTATCAATAAGATAAATAGTAATACTAATTTATAATACTAAATTTAACTCTAGAGCAAAACGATAATCGTTAAAAAAATAAAAATAAAAATAAAAAAAACCTCAAGTGTAGAACGCCTAAAACTTATAAAATAAAATTAAATCGTTTAAGCTTCTAAATGAATAATATCTACCACCGTTGAAACAACCACTTTGAAGTTTCGAAGTTAACTTCTTGTTGCATTGGGTTAACTTTAGTTTTTATTTGTTTTCTTCGATAATTTAATTAATAATATATATATATATATATATTTAAGTATGTAATGGTTTGGGTTGGGTTATACGGTTTGATAAAACACAACCCACAAACCAACACAAACCAATTGGGTTGCTCAAAAACAACCCAATTGGTTTATTTTATTTAACCAAACCAAACCAACCCGCTTATATTGGTTTGGTTTGGACAGGTTGATCGGTTTGGCGGTTTGGGTGCCCACCTCTATATATATATAATACTAATACATAAATCATAGATTTTTTTTTAAGAGGGGATTTATGAATTCCATCGATGACTCGACTATAGAACAAATGGGTTAATTTAGCTAATCCTCTTATCCATTGAGTTAAGGATAGCGCATAAAAAGCATCTATATAAGCACGATTATATGACTAATCGTATAGCAAATTGAGAATTTTATCTCTCAAAACTCTTTGACTCTTATGTACTCTTTTAGTAACCCGCAACCTCGTGGTGCAAGTGTGAGGGGTTTACCAATCTTATATGGTCTGTGAGGTCCTATTATTAGCAAAGCTTGAACTTTATATTTGAATTTGGACGCGACATGCAAGGTGGAGCCGGATAATCTTTGTTATAGCCTTTTGTTTTTTTCTTTTTTTTTTTGAAGGGAGAAACTTTTATAAAACCAAACCAAAAAGGATTACATCAGTCTTGGGCGATCACCCACGACTATCGGAGCCACACTCGGTGGGACCTCCTCCATCCAAAAATTATCCGCACAAAGAGATAAGCCAATTTTGGCAAGACAATGAGCTGCCCTGTAGGCATTCCTAGGAACAAAATTAAACAAAAGACCAAGGGAAACCCTGACTAGTTCTAAAATATCAGCTATAAAGAGACCAATATCATAAAGGGGAGTCTCAGCAAAATTGATAAGAGAAACCACCACTTGTGAATCAGAGTCAACAATACAGGGCCAAAGACCTGACTCTCTCACAAACTGAAGGCCCCTGAGAATCGCCAGTGCTTCAGCCATAAGAGGGGAGAGATTCGCTGAAAGGAACTAGGCACACGAGGCTAGCACATCCCCATTGCTGTTCCGAATAATAGCACCCGTCCCAACCCTCAATCTTGTCGAATCAGTGGCCACATCCGTGTTCACCTTAAACAAGCCAATGTTAGGAGGACGCCACGAGGGAATAATCATCTCACTCACACCAGGCACAGCAACAGCCCTACCATTCAACCGACGAAAATCTTCCCAGAAATTATCTGCCCACTCCACAATATCAGAAGCATTAACAACATTAGAATTATGAGTTTGAGCATTGCGACGGAAACAAGTTCTCAATAACACCAAGCACAGGATAGCCATTTCATCAGGCGACAAAAGGGATTTGCACAAAATCATGAAGTCATGAAGTCCATCATATGAGTGCTGTCACTAATTGGTAAAAATTGTAGTTTCACGAAGCTTTTGCAAACAGGCTTCAAAGTCGGAAAATTCCTAAGTGCATGGATAATAAACTCCTGTCTACTAAAACAAAAAGGACACCTATTCTCCATCAAAATTCCACGTTTAACCAAATCTGACAGCATAGGCAGCCAATTCTTACAAGCTCTCCAAACATGCATTTTGACCTTAGGTGACACCTTCATACGCTAGATAAATTTCCACCAAGACTTAGACCCGCTCAGACTGGCCAGAAGTAGCATCCCGATTGAGCAACGAGCACCCAAAGTGGTAAGCGCTCTTAACCGAAAAAGAGCCAAGCTTCTCAAAATGCTAGAGGATTGAGTCTTAACGCCAAGAAGAAGAGCACGAGATACTAAGAATTGCCTCAGCATCATTATCCCGACGGGAGCTTAAGGCTGCTAACCAAAGCCATAACACCTAACATCGAAGGAGATAACATTTTAAAAGTTGACGGCCGAGGAACCCATCGATCATTATAAATATGGATATAATCCCTAGTTCCAATGTGCCATCTAGTTCCCATGTCCAGCAACTGCTTCCCCCAAATGAAGCTTCTCCATAAAAACAAACAAGATGAGCCACACTCAACATTAAGGACCGAAGTATTACCAAAGTAGCAGTGCTTGAGAACCTTAGCAGCCAAAGAAATTGGATTTTGACTAAGCCTCCAGACTTGCTTAGCTATAAAGGCTTGGTTAAAAATAAAGAGGTCTCGGAAGCCTAATCCCCCATCAACTTTGCTCCGACAAAGGTCACGCCATCTGCACCAATGGATTTTCTTATTTTCCTCATCCAAGCCCCACCAAAACCTAGCACTAAGGCCATGAAGATCATTAATAAGCGATTGTGGGAGCCTAAAAAGGGACATAGAGTACGTGGGAATCGATTGAATTACAGCCTTAATCAGAACTTCTTTGCCTCCAGCCGAGAAGAACTTACATTGCCACCTCTTCAGTTTGTCCCACACACGGTTCCAAATACTGGCAAACAACTCCTTTTTATTCCTACCCGTAAAACTTGGCAAGCCCAAGTACCTTTCATGACAATCAACAAGCTGGACACCTAAAATATTAGCAAGGGTCTCAGCATGTTGACTAGACACCCTCATACTCACATAAATGGCAGACTTCTGAAAATTAATCACATGACCTGACGCGTCTGCCTAGAGGTCAGTGACTCTCTTAATAGTTCTTCAATCCTTGTCTGAAGCCTTAGAGAACATCATACTATCATCGGCGAAAAAAAGGTGGGTGATTTTTAGGCCACCCCTACTGCACCGAAACCTTGTCAAATCCTTCCTCTCTTCTGCCTTGAAAATAAGACGAGACAAACCTTTCGCATAGACAAGGAATAAGTACGGTGACAGAGGGTCCCCTTGACATAAGCCCCTCGATGGTTTAATCGAACCACAAACTTCCCTATTAATCAAAAAAGGAGAAAGACACAGAAGTGACAAAGCGCATAATCCGATCAATCCAAGCATCCAAGAACCCCAACCGATTCATAATACCCGATAGGAAATTCCATTCCACCTGATCGTAAGCTTTCGACATGTCAAGCTTAAGGGCTAACGCACATTTCCTACCATTCTTTCTACGCTTGAGCGCATGCATACACTCAAAACCAACAATAGCATTGTCCGAAATCAACCTACCCGAAATAAAGGCACTCTGAGTCTCCGAGATGACATCACTTCAAACTGCTCGAAACCGATTAGCCAGGGATTTAGCCACCACCTTATACACCACATTACATAAATTGATAGGATGAAACTCAGTTATCCGTTCCGCCCTCTTTACCTTTGGAATCAAAACTATGAGCATGGCATTGACCTCCTCTAAACCAAGACCATTGTTTAGAACCTCAAGACAAACTTTAGATACCTTTTCACCCACAATCGCCCAATACTTCTGATAAAAAGAGCTGGGAGACCGTCAATACCCAGAGCCTTTGTAGGATGCATATCAAAAACTGCCCTTCTAATTTAATCTGTGGAGAAATTGGCGTCCAAAAGGCATTTTTTCTAGCCGGCAAGCAAGGGTGAACACAGTCAATCTTTGTTATAGCCTTGTAGGGACTAATGAACTAAAATAAAATATATAGGAACTTCAAAGTAATAATTTATATATATATATATATATATATATTAATTTTCCAATGAGGACTTTTTAATTATGATGCACACTTTAAGCACCTTTGATGAAATTGCATGGAATATATTGAATTTTGATTTGATTTTTTTTATATGGATGGTGAAAACATTTAAATACATTTATGGAAAAAAATTTAAAAAAAATTCGGGTGCAAGAACTAATGTTTTCCGATTTTTTTTGAAGATAAAACATTTAAAAATAGGGAAATATAAGAAAAAATACTTTTCAAATCCAAAGAATTTCTAAATTTTTACCAAATGTGTATTTTAATTTTCTTAGGATGCATACAAAAAATCTCATCGAAAAACATTTGATTTCATGCAATTTCATCAAAGGTGCTTAAAGTGTGCACCGTAAAAGTTCTCATTGGAAAATTACTATATATATATATACAGAAATTCTATTATCAGTTCGAATTGATAAAAGTTATATCAGTTCCTTACATGTGAGCCATTGGATTTAAATACTTTGACTTGGTGTATGCACTTGTCAGTCAAAGTATTTAAATCTAGTGGTCCACATACAAGGAATTGATATAGTTTTTGTCAGTTCGAACTGATAATAGAAAGACTATATATATATATTTCTTTGACTTTCCTACGAAGATATAGAAAGTTTCAATTATCATAATGTATCTTACAATCAAAGCTTTGTCTTACACTTGAGAAAAAAAAAACCCAAACTGTAACAAAAATCTATTATCCTACGCTTAATAAAATTTATATAAAAATAATCATACATATCTAATAACAGTTTTTTTTTTTTTTTTTTTTTTTTTTGAATATTACATAAATTTGGTGTTTTTTTGGGAAAAGGAAGACTCAAACCCACGATCTCGTGGTGTAGGTGTGAGGGGTTCACCATTAAATCAACTTCATCTCGTCTATATCTAATAACAGTTAACAAATAAAATAAGCATATCACCTCTTAGTAGAGATGGTAGTGCACATCCCTTCCACACCTGGTGGTTAGGGGTTCAAGTCCCACAATACGCATTTTACAAGCATATGTGGGTAGTTTTCTTTCGGTTAGTGAGAGTACTTATCCGAATCGTACATGTATTGTCTGTAAATATAATACTTCAAAAAAGTTAACAAATAAAATAATATAACATTAAGAATTCGAAGGTAGCATGACTTTCGAGAGGCATTTATTGTATAACTGCACGGTTTGTTAATTAATAAGCAAGAATAACATGATAATTTTTAATATTAATTACGAGATGATGGCCACAGAGGTGTAGCTCAGCCGATAGATGGACGAGTTTGAGATTTTGGTAAATAACTCATAAGTCAACTGGTCTCGAAATGATAGATATTGTCAAAAAAATAAAATAAAATAAAAAATTACTAGATGATGAGATCCTAGCGCCTATTAAGTTATCAAATAATTTAAACCATGACAGTTTATCAAAATTAAAAAAAAAAAATAATAATAATAACAAAAGGTCAATAACTAAATAAATTCCAATTTTTTTTAGGTTTTGATTTTTTTTTATATTTTTAATGTAATTTTTTTTTTTTGAAATATTAAAATAATTCGAAGTTTGAGGATAGGGGATAGACTCGAATCCACAACCTCTTATTATAGGAGTGAGGTGTAAGAGCATCTCCACTCCAAGTGACCTGAGAAATCAAGTCCCCTAGCTTAATTAAGAGAGGAACTGTATTTTTGCACCTCCAAAATATATGTCCATGCTCTGCAATCCTGTTACTAGTTGCAACTCCTAGATTTCCAATAGAGTATTTCGATTGAAGCCAACATTTTACATAGGCGGTACTAGAAACCCACCATTTGTGCCCCAATAATCACTTAACTGATGTTGCATAGCAAATTGTGGCCTATTGATTCTTGTTCTGGACCACCATTCAAAAGCGTAACCAGCCCCGAAACGATAGGGTTCATGTTGACCCCAAGAGGCATGTGAAAAGGCCCATTAGAGAACCCCACCATGGCACCATGGATGGATACATTGTAGAGTTGCTGAGTTGCTGACAACTGATCAAATTTTGGAAAATCAAGTTGTTTGTCGTTTTTCAAAGCTGCCCGCTCTCTTTTGTGTGCATTTTGGTGGCCAGTGGCCACCAGGTGCTTCTTGTCGCAGTACTTGCAAATGAAAAGCCGACTCTCTGCTGCCTTATTTGCTTCTGCTGCTTGCACATTGGTAGATGACTCCAACACTTTCGAAGACGAATCCGTTTCGAGGCGACCCAACAAGTTAAGTTCTAGCTTGGTGGATCCATGACGATGATGATAAACCACATGGTCCACATTATTGGAAAGCCATAAAGCTAACACGGGTTCTCCTTGTTCAACCCTTGCTTTCATTGTTTTCTCTTCAATGTTGTATCTTTAAAATATGATGAAAAACGAGAATAGATCCATGGTACTTATAGCAAGAGCGAGATGAATATTGTATCTTTAAAATATGGAAGGATTTCCTTTTTTTTTTTTTTTTTTTTTCATACGCGTGAAGATGGTAACATAGTGAAAGAAAAACCAAGTTTAACCGGTTTTATAATGCCCTTGAGAGTAATTTCCAATAACAAATTTTCAAATATATAATCGTACAACTCATATCAATTCAGTTTAGGGATGCTAATAGGGCAGGGACAACAAATCCTAACCCCAACCCCAATAAAATTATTTGTATCAAACCACTCCCTAACCCCAACTATTGAAGATCGGGTCGGGTCGGGGAATTCACGGGGTGGGGGAAGGTGGCCCAAACCTCACCTAGCTCTGCCCCAAGTTTATATAATAATTAGTTTTTTTTTTGTTTTTTTTGTTTTTTGTTTTTTTTTTTATTTGAATAAAAATTATGTTAAAATTAGATAAAAGGAATTTATAGGGCTGAGCATGGTTCGGTTTGGTTTGATTTCGACTAGAATCAGACCAAACCAAACCAAAAATTTCGGTCCTGTGATAAATAGGACAATATTTGACCATTTCAATTTCTAGACCAAACCAAACCAAATTAGATTGGTTGTGATTTGGGCTTTTGTATTTATGATTATACAATTTAAAATTCATAATAAATGTTGAATTCATCGTAAATAAATATATAAGTTTTGATTAAAAAAAAAAAAAAATACAATTTGTGCATATCACCTCTTAGTAGAGATGGTAATGCACCTCTCTTCCACACCTAGTGGTCAAGGGTTCGAGTTCCACCATGCTCATTTTACAAGCATGTGTGAGGAGTTTTCTCCCAGTTGGTGAGAGTAGTTATCCGGGCTGTACATGTATTATCTGATCTTAGCAGGTCCCGATGGCCCTATTATAAATGTAATGCTTCAGAAAAAAATAAAAAATTACAATTTGTATGTAGGGTCAAACTAAATCAACTTAAATTTGTGACTTGAATTTTAATTTCAATATCTCAACTATTTATGTGCTCTTAATCCAATGGTTGAGATTTGAATGCATTTATAACTCTTGGATTAAAATCACATTGATGGTTGAGATATTGAAGTCAAAATTTTAAGTCATAAATTTAAGTTGTTTTAGTCTAACTCATGTATCATATATACTATTTTATAGAAAAGTATTGGTTGTGACATATAGTAAAATAAAATATTGTCTTAAAGGTATTCATGCTACGGTTTGGTCTGGGTTTGCTGGACTTGGACAAGAAACCAGACCAGACCAAGTGACTTGGTTTGATTTAGTCTGGTTCAACAGTTTGTGGACTTTTTTGCCCATTCCTAAGAATTCATGTTAATTATTTATATCTTAATACTACTAATAAAATATATATTATTTTATTAATTAAGAGAATATATTAAAAATTTTTTTTGATTAAATTTCAATATTTTTAATAAAAAAAAATACTAATAAGCAGGGTTAGGTTGGAGTCAAGGTGGAGACAACAAATCCTAACCATGCCCCGTTTCTAAAATAAGGGTAGGATTCGGTCCCAAACCTGGCCCGACCTTATTTATTTTGGTAAATCCGCTTCTTACTCAATAATGAGACCTACCCAGAACATGAATGCATGTTTCCAAGCCATTCACGCTATTAGTCAGCAATATATGTTGGCCTAACATGATTGACACTCTAGGGTTTAAAACCTAAGAGGGTTATGAGGACATTGATTTAGGTTCGCTTATTCTTATGTCAAAACTCCTATTTTCTTGTATTTGTTTTAGTTGTATAGGTTGTCCATTTTGGGATCGAACTTCAATGTTCAAGCAACTTAACAAGCATCGTCGACAGCTCCGACACATCATGTGTGATGTAAGCTTCTAGCTTGACTTGTACTCTTGAAGAGAATAATAGGTTTACACACACATGCATCATTCATGCATTGTCTTCAATTGTTTCTGCATTCGTAATTTTTTTCTGCAAACATCCACGCTTGTGTCTTCTGGTATATTCGTCTATGCATGATGGTCAATTGCCTTAGAGAATCCTTTTTATTATCTTTCGCGCATGTGACGTGATGTCGTCGTCACAAAGGCATGTCACATAACTCTGGTTGATCACTGCGACGTAATACTGCAATTTGCTTGTCGCGATGGTAGGTCACAGACTTTCCTATTTATTGGAATTTGGAAGTAAGTTTTGGCCCATATCGCTATATACTACCACAACCTCTAGGTCATGGATTGAGGTCACGAAATCCTGGTAGTAACTTTTGCCTGATGGTCGCGACATATTATCGTGTCATCGCACGTTATAGAAGGGTGACCAGCCTACCAATGTGTTTTCATTCGATAGAGTTTTCTTCGCTTATGACAATGTTACTACCGATACCGTGTCGTTGTCTCCAGAATTCTTCACAAAAGCTGTCTTTGAAACCTCATCTTCGTCACTTTTCTCGAACAAAACTGCATCCATTACCGTCGCACCCACCACCATAAGCCGAGCCTTCTTCGAAGCAACATCACCAGAATCAGACCCCACTGGAGCTTCTCGCTTCCGCAGCACGGAGCCATCACGATGAACACTCACCTTCGTTGAAATATTTCTAGGTCGTCTAATCCCTTTTGACTACGCCCAAATTTAAATTGCACCCCATTAACTAATTGCTCTTTGCCCACACTAGCAACACTCCTCTCACAATCTAAACCAAACTGATTAGAAAGCAATGGACTAGATGTCTGTTTGGCCTCTCCAATAAACCCACTTATCATATGAGTGGCGATAATGACACCCCTTAAAAACTGTATTTACACCCTTTTTGTATTCACATCCATCCAAATTTAAAAAAAAAAAAATTATAATTTATAAATAAACCCCACTTAATGTAAAAAATAACCTTCATTTAAGGGTAAATTGCAATGAAAACCTTGATGTTTACTCAAATTGTAGCTAGATCATAAACAAAAACGAAAGGGGAGAAGATGAAATACAGAAATTAGAAGTTGCAGATTACATACATTGTGAAGAAAGAAGATGAAGACGAATCACGAAACACATAAAGAAGAATACGAAAGACCAGAAGAAAAGAAGATAGGACATACCGAGACTGACACGGAGCGTGATAGAAAGTTAAAACAGTTGTTTCAGTTTTCAGATTTCAAGCAGCAAAATCATCACTTGAGTTTATCAATAGAGACAATAAATAAATGTAAATAGAAATGAACATACCCTTTGTTAGCTTTGCCAAGAATTCCCAAAATCAGTTTCTGGAATCAATTGATGAACTACATCGATTGTGTATGCTTCAATTTCCTGATAGTATCGCAACAAAAAAAAAAAAAAATGTTTAATTAGTGTATTACTCGACCCTAATAAAATGAAATAGAGCTCTCTTAAAGAATAAATCCATAAATTAATACAAAAATCAGCTCGAATTCAAAAAGAAGAACATGTTCTTACCTTGTAAATGAAAGCCAGAAACAAAAACGTAAAAGAGAGGTTGTATCAACCAACAGAAATGAAAGAAAGATACATCAGGATGAAGAGAGAGAGGAACCTGTAAAGAATGAGAAATTTTAGATTATGTGAAGGGAAAGTGATAGCCAATATCAGAGAGCCATACCTGTTGCCAAAATTGGATCAAAGAGACTGAGAAAATGAAAAAGTACAGCTGCCATTTTCAACTGATTACAATCGCTTTTCTTCCAGAATGACGATTTGACTATTATTACATAGTTAATAGAAACACGTTTTCGTTTTGATTGTGTATGTACAGGCCTTGGTGACAAGTTTTCAGTTGGTACAACATATTAGTACCCGTACATACAAGTTTACAAGCTTGCTACAATTCTGACATTCCGAATAGAGTTTTATAACCGGAGATACACTGGAGAGTCCCCATTCATTCACTCAGTCATGAATATCCTCCTCCAGTGTCTCAATTAACCTATACTGCCCAAAGCCAAGAAATCTTCGGAACTCAATGTTAATGACTAACTAATAGGTAATTGCAGTCCAAACATATAACACACAAATTTAATCTCAATACAACTTGCCGATTATCCAAGTATATGATAAGGCAAGGATAACACTTAAGTAAATGAATGTAGACTGGCAATGAAAGTGAAAACAAGTACAACACACGGAAGAGAAATGCAAAACCTTTCTCATAATTTTCTCTCTTCCACCATTTCACAACTAGTTCCATCAGCAAGCATATATTATAGATACATACAGGCAAAAGTTCTTGAAATATAGAGCAATGGAGGCAAACACCCGTCACCTTCTTAATTTGGCTTTCTTAGGAAGACCACCACCGGGATTTCTCTTCTCAGGTGCCCGGGCTTTTCCAAAGGCCTTCATATTCCTTCTCTTTCTCTCCTCCTCACTGTCTGACTCATTCCCTATCTCCCTGTCAGCATTCACAGCTTCTCTCTCCAACTCTTCCCATGTTTTTCCCTCATCCTCCTCTGAAACTTCCACAGAATCCTCTTCATCATCATCATCCGACTCCACCAATGACTCACTGTCATCATCCTCATCATCTGATCCCGACTCAGACTGCACATCTGAAGGCACATAGCCTTGATCTGAATCAAGTGAGTGATCGGATTCTGAATCACTTGCTTCCATATTTAGAAATTCCCATCCTCCGTCCTCTATGAATTTTTCTGGATCATCGACTATAGTTTTTAATATTGGCCGCCAATTCAGATTTAATCTGCTCTCATAATATTTGAGGTCTGTTGTGTCAAGCCATTCTTTGATGCCGTCTAGTGATGTGGAAGGAATAGAATCAATCCGGAGGACATCACGCTTGAAGTCTTTAAATACTATAGTCATGTCAAAATTCCTCTGACCAAGACCAACTCTCTCCAGGTTAACTATCTCAATTTCACTTAGGGTGATTACAACAAAAGGATTTTCTATCAGCTCAACCAGACAGCTTGATGTAGGGACAATGAAAGCCGAGGATTTGTGAGGAACCCCATGAAAGCCAAGCTCTCTCAGTGGCTGATCAAACTCAAGATCATGTGCTTTAAATTGAGGTTGTCCCCACATATCATTTAAACGGTTCACAAAATTCTGGAAGTCCATGTTAATTTTATTCTTTCGGTTTCTCTCACGCTGTTCTTCCTCAATCTCATCAGGGTCATAGGCAGATCTTTTTCCACCTCCTAGTGTCTGAACCACGTCCATTACCTCAATATAAAATTGCACATCCTTGGTTTTTTTGTTTCCGACCATAATGTGGTTATGCAAATGAAAGTGCAGGAGAGTGATCATTTCCCTCTCTGCTGGCTGGAAGAATGCATGCTTGATATTACCAAACATCACGTCAACACGTTCATCAGGCCTTGAGGTAGAATATCGAAACCCATTGGTGTGGGCTTCTAGCGAACCAGTCAGCTTCCTTCCACGACCACCAAAAGGTGGGCGTATCCACAAATCAAACAATTTTATTGGTTTGAATTTGGCAGACGAAAGTTGAAGCTTTTCCTGAGTAACTAAAGTTGCCCTCTCAACTCTTTCAGATTCCCGGGAAGTGACTTGTCGCCGGAGTGCTTTAATTTGCTGTACCACCTCGCTTATATGCCTTGAGTCTTTGGAACGGAATGAAACCTCCTTCAAATAAATTGATCCTTGAAACTTTAGAGAGTTTGCATCATGAGGACTGAAAGCTGTGCCAGGTACATTGAAAATTATTCGGATGTAGCAAGTTCGGTTAGTGTCCTGTTGGCTGGATACACTCTTCACAGTAGCGACACGGAAAGGGACCATGGTCCCATAGATCGGCAAAAGGATTGCTTCATTTTTCTGGTCAACCTGTATCATCAAATCTCTTGGAGGAGGCATATCATTTACATTTTTATATGCAACCATATCACCGATAGTTTTCACTTGACCACGATTATCTGCAGCACCAGAACCTCCACCAGCAAGCCTCCTAGCAGTTTCTTCATTTTTCTGGCGAGCAAGTTCTGCCTGGTGCTGCCTTCGAAGTTCCTCCTTAGACATTTCTTGATTGCCTGACCTCAATGTTGCTTTAGACAAGGTAGACTCGCCACCTTTATCCTCAGATTTTATTTTTGGTCGTCCCTCTTCTTCATCATCATCCTCATTGAATGAGTATGCCACATCATTCACAGCTTTAGAACTTTTAGCAGTCACAACGTCCGGTACCTTTTCACCAACAATAACAGTATCTGCTATCAACACTGAGAATTTCTCGGTCTTTGGATTCTTGGTCTCTGTTTGCAAGTTCTGAAAACCAAGTGACACATTAAAAACCATGCCTGATTTCAAAATTCGGTCATTCTTAGCATTAAGATTAAGCCCTGACTCCCGAAACTCAAGGCCAATTCCAGTCCCTGCAGTCCTTGTCAAGTTCGGAGATAATTCAGGAGCATCTTTCTCAACTACCGAGACTGCTGCTTCATATACAGCACTGACCTTGTTCCCAGATTTCAAAGCACCAATTGCTGCTTCGTGGGCCTTAAGGAGAACCTCATAAGCCTTGCTCTGCGTGGCATTAGCATCTATCAAAAAAGTTCGAGCAACATTCGAGCAGTAGCTATTGTATCGGGATCCAATTGCACATATGATCACACTAGTGGAATCGTAGTATAGATTTTCATCATTGCTTGATGCATTTGGTTTCAGATCAAACACTCCTCCACTCTGAAAAATTGGAGGATAACAAATATCAACATTCTCTGCCTTCAGCTTGACCTTGATTCTTGCAGGTTCCAAAATGGCCTTCTCCGTGTCATCCATTAATGAAGAATGGGATACCTTTTTCTCCTCATCGATGACCTTCTCAAGCTTTGGCACCACAAATAGTTGCATCACTGATGAACTCAAAAATGCAGCTTTCTTGATATTTGTAACCTCTGTGTCATCTTTAACAGCAAACAACTCTGAGAATCCGTTTGATACATCAATCAGCTCAAACTTAGCACTCTTCAATTTTTCATCCCAGGTCTCCAAAAGCTTCCCTTCAGGAGCCTCTCTTGAAATATGTCCAACAACAGGAGCACCATGATCACCAGATTTCGACTGATCATTAACAGCATCAAAAATTTTATTCATCAAACCAGTTCCGTCGTCACTTTTGGCCTTCACATGTATCACAACTTCAACACCCATGGCCTCTTTGGCGGACTTCTTGACAACATCAAGCAAAGAAGCCTTTTTCTGACTACATAAAAAATGGATTTGCCTCTTCAGGAAAACCATAATTGTCTCTGGGAACTCATAACCAACCAACCAGATGTTTAGCGCTGTGGATTTCAAATACCGCAAATCATCAGAAGCTGGAGGAGTTGCTATAACAAGAGCATTAGAATTACCCCACATGTCACTATTATGTTCCTTCCAATGCGAATACAACTTCTTCAGCCTCTTAGTGAAGTTTTCCAGATTGATATAATATGGATTAGCAGTCCCTGACGTCTTGGTAGCTGCAGGTTTCACTGTACTATTCCGGTGTTCGGCCATTGTAAATATGACTCAAAAGTACAACTTCTATCCTCAACAAATCAGCATAAAACTGCATGAAACAACAAACAGTGACAACCAGTTTGCTTCCTTCTGCCCATTTAAATAATCATAAACCAAAATAAACTTAAGAAATCAACTTAGAGCTTTACTTAGCACAACACAAACATAATAGCATTACACGAACATTAAATCTGCAATCAATCTTTTGGTAAAAATTAAGCACAAAGAACAATCAGCCATCAATCTTAAACTTATCTATAACCACCAACAAAACTACAAATCAAATCAAAATTTTGCATATTCTACTTCATTGTACTAAGATAGTAAGATTAAAACTTCAACCACTCCACCTTTTGTCATTGCCAATAAAAACACAACATTTAACTACACTATTGCAGTTTCTTTTACAATTCCTTCGCTTTCACAGCAATCAAACAAAGTAACAGATAAACACTTGCATACAAATTATAACAAAATTCATTAAAAAAAAAAACAAAAACAAAAACAAAAACAAAAAAAAACAAAAAAAAAAAAAATCCCACCAATTACACACAGAACTAGAAACCAGAAAATCAATAACAAAAAACCATAAGTAACCGACCCGAAAAGCTGCCGCCGCAAGACGAAAATTAGGGTTTGAAACACTTTGCAAAAAAGAAAATAAAAAAACTCGAAAACCACCGGAATCAACGAAAAACAATCGCAGGGAAAAAAATAAATTAATACTTACATTCCTCAAAACTGTCTTCTTCAACACTGTATTGGTTTCAAATCCGAAACCCCGGCTTTCGATCTACAATAAGAGCCCAATATTGCTTCGTCTTTTTTTAATTGTCTGTGACAATTCTCTATTTTGTTATAAACCAACCATGACACTAGCTAATGAAAAAAGCCTTACTTAATTGTATACGAAAACACCTGACAATTTCAAAAAAAAAAAAATTATATAAAAAAAAAACCCTCTTTGATTTTAGGATTGGTATTTTAGTATAAAATACCGAACTTGAGAGATTGACGTTGTCAGACATTATTGAATTTGCAAATGTCCACCAGGCATATACTTGATTACTTATTATTATTAGGGTGAAATTCATTTAGTCCCTCCAGTTTAACCTAATAGCCAAACTGGTCCCCCAGTTTTGAGAATTGTCTTGATAGGTCCCTATTGTTTCCAAAAATCTGTATTTTGCTCCCTGCCATCCAATTCCGTTAGGGTTTAGAAAGATTCCATCCAAGGTTACATGGTAAAATCGTAAACTGACCTCTCGAGCTTCTAGAAACTATGTAAACAAAGGGTAATTAAGTAAATTGATTTATAAATAAAATAATTTAAAAATAATTAATTAAAAATGAAAAAAATGAAAAAAAAAATCTTATCTCTCTCCTCTTTCTCTCACGATATCTCTTCTTTTTCTCTCACGATTTCCACCCACACCACTCTTCTTCTTCCTCCTCTTCTCTCTCTCACGATCTCCACACCCACACCATTCTTCTTCTTCTTCTCCTCATAGATCTTCTTCTTCTTCGTCAGGGTGGTGGCTGAAGATCTAGGGGCTTGATTATGGGGTGTTTGATTGATGCGTTTGGTTGATGGGTTTCTGGGTTGGTATCAAGCTTGATTGATGGGTTTCTGGGTTTGGATGTGTTAGGAATGGCATTCGGTGTTTTGGATTAGGGTTATGGATTTGGGGGTGGTGGTTGTGGTTGCTCCAGTTTAGTGTGGTGGCTGTGGTCGGTGGTTGATTTAGATTTAGATTTAGGTTTAGGTTTAGTGTGGTGGTGGCTGTGGTTGCTTCGGTTTAAGGTTATGGTTATGATTGATTGTTTTCGATTTAGGTTTGGGTTTGGTGTGGGTTATTGTGTGGTGGTGGTGGTGGTGGTGGTGGTGGTGGCAGGATATTGGGGATGGAGATTGAATCTTTTAATTTTGAATGTAAAATCTAGAAATTTTTCCAGATTTCCACATCTTCTAGAGATTAATTTTCGTATTAAATTGATGCATGTTGATCAGTTGTAAATCAGAAGCTCTGTTTGTGGTATTTTTAGATCGATTTCATGTAAAAAAAAGATAATATTATTGGTGGATTTTCATTTTTTTTTTCGGTCTTGTGTTTGCATGAAATTGAAATTAGATTCCTAATTTTTATGATTTTTTACCCTGAATTGATATATAAATTTGAAGGGTTTCGGTTTTGGATTCAAAGGGTGTTGGTATTTTTGGAACAATAATTTGGTAGAATTATGTTTCTGGGTATTTTAAATGGAATTTGGGGTACAAAAGTTAGGTTTATGGTGGATTTTTATAACAAAAAAAAAAAAAAAAAAGAAGACTAATATGAATTTCACCCTTTTTTTTTTGTATGAAGAATTCTGGAAAAAAATTGTTTGATTCGATTTGGAAGAATTTTGGAAAAATTATGGGTTTAGTGTCTGGGTTTAGTAGTTGAATCTAATTGGTTGATGAATTTCTGGGTTGGGTTTAGTGTCTGGAAAATTTTTGTTGATTCGATCTGTCGTTGTTCTTCAGAAGATGGAAGGACAAGAAGAAGAAGATGAAGTTAGTAGAGAAGAAGAAGATCTGTTGTTTTTGTTGTTGTTCTTTAAAAATCAGGGGTAGTAGGGTCATTTGACCCTCTAACCCTGTCAGTTTGCACTTTTTCAATGGAATTGTTAATAGAAGGATTTAACAAGATAATACTGAAAACCGGGGGGCCAATTTGTGTAATAGGTCAACCCAAAAGGACTAAAATGAATTTCACCCTTATTATTATTATTATTATTATTATTAGGGCAAATTGCACAGACACCCTCAAGGTTTGGTTTAGTTGTAGCTAGATGGTGAAATATTATTATTCTACAAGAAGACCCCTAAATTTAATGGTAGCTAATAATTCTGTTAGGTTGACAAAGTTTGACTTATTATAGGTCAAAGATGCCCTTATATGGAAAATTGAAAAGAAAAAAAAAAAGTTTGTGCTTGTGCCACCATTCTCACTGTCTTTTCTCTACTGTTGTAGTTGTTGTCTACACCATGAGTCATGACTCATGACTACCACTCTTCAACAAGCCATTATTTTTACCAATTAACTCTATCTCTACAACTTTGATATGTAACGGTTAGAGGGGATGAAGAGCAGAAAATAGAAGAGACAAAGAGAATCTTTTTTGTTTAATTCAATGATTGATTTTTATTCAATACAACCACTACCGCTAAAAACTAGAACAATGAAACTAAATCTAAAAAATAGGAATAGTAAACAATAAGGCAATGATGGGGAAAATTGAGTAATTGATGTAGTGGTGGAGTGGTGGAGTGAAGTTGTGGAGAAAATGGGGTAAACTGATACAGAGACAATTATTTTATCCTGATAACTAAACAACTAATTTAAACTAACTTTGACTAAATTCATGCACATATCATTCCTCCCGCCCTAAATTTTCTTTGTCTGCAGGGATAAAATCCGAATAGGTAATCTTCGACCTACAAAACATCAGTGATCCTCTCAATGATCAATTGTGCAATTTTGTCACCCACTTTAACTTCAAAATCAACTTCTGAATGGTTGAACCGAATCACACCCATTGGCCCTTTGTAATCGGTGTCTATAACTCCCGTTCCAACATTGATTAAGTGCTTCCATGCTAGACCCGAACTCGGTGCAACACGAGCAAAGGGTCCCTAAAATCAGTTGGAACAAGCATTTTTCCTCTGGCCGAAACCTTGGTCTCTGTTGCATGGGATATATCGGTTAAAACCGGCTGGTGCGAGGGTTCACCTCGGGCAAAAGGGTTGGTCTTTGTAATTGTGGTGTTTGAGCTACGAGAGACTCGTAGAGATTGAAGCTCTGTAATGACTTTCTGAAGGGTTGTGTTAATTTTGGCGAAACTAGACACGTGACGAGCTAGAATTTCGTAAACATTGTTATGGAACATGGTGTCCATGATTGGAACCGCGCTCTGATACCACTGATATGTATCGGTTAGAGAGATAGAGATAGAGAGCAAAAAATAGAAGAGACAGGGAGGATCTTTTTTATTTAATTCAATTATTGATTTCATTCAAACATTTTTTGGGCTGTTTATAAGCCATAAGTCATACAACCACAACCGTTGAAAATTAGAACAACAATGAAACTAAATCTAAAAAATAGGAACAGTAAACAATAATGCAATAATGGGGAAAATGGAGTAACTGATGCAATGGAGTGGTGGAGTGAAGTTGTGGAGAAAATGGGGCAAACTGATGCAGAGACAATTATTTTATCTTGACAGCTAAACAACTAATTCAAATTAACTTTGACTAAATTCATGCACATATCATTCCTCCCGCCCTAAATTATCTTTGTTCGCAAGGATAAAATCCAAATAGGTAACATTTGACCTGCAAAACATTAGGAGTAGTAATAATCCTCTCAATGATTAGTTGTGCAATTCTGTCACCCACTTTAACTTCAAAATCAACATCTGAATGGTTGAACATAATCACCCCCACTAGCCCCCTATAATCAGCGTCTATAATTCCCGCTCCAATGTCGATTGAGTGCTTACATGCCAGACTCAAACTCGGCGCAACACGAGTGTAGGTCCCTACAGGTATTGCGATGCTGAAATCAGTTGGAACAAGCGCTTTTCCTCTAGCTGAAACCTTAGTCTCTGTTGTTTGGAAGATATCGGTTGAAACCGGTTGGCACGAGGGTTCACCTGGGGCAAAAGGGTTGGTCTCTGTACAAGAGACTCGAGAAGATTGAAGCTCCATGAGGACTTTCTGAAGGGTTGCGTTAATTTTGGCAAAACTAGACTCATGACGTAGAATTTCGTAAACTTTGTTATGGAACATGGTGTCCATGATCAAAATTGTGCCCTAATACCACTGATATGTATCAGTTAGAGAGATAGAGATAGAGAGCAGAAATTAGAAGAGATAGAGAGGATCTTTTTTGTTTAATTCAATGATTTATTTTAATTCAAACAATTCTGAGCTATTTTTATAAGCCTTAATTCATACAACCACTACTGCTAAAAATTAGAACAACAATGAAACTAAATCTAAAAAATAAGAACAGTAAACAATAATGTAATAATGGGGAAAATGGAGTAACCGATGCAATGGTGGAGTGGTGGAGCGAAGTTGTGAAGAAAATGGGGCAAACTGATGCAGAGACAATTATTTTATCCTGACAATAAACAACTAATTCAATCTAACATTAACTAAATTCATACACATATCAAACTCACAATGTTCCTTTTAGTCGAATTAATTTTGATCCTTGAGAGCCAGACCCTGTTTCAAGTGAGCTCGACTTGCGTAGAGGAGATTAGATATACCGTTGGCCGTTGGTGGCCAACGGCCCTCCACTGAATCATGTTAGTAAATTTTTTCAAAGAAAAGGTACTAGGAAAATAATACGAGTAGATAAATAAGGGTTAGAAATGATATTATTTTAGATGTAGAGCGTTCCCGCTTTTGTTGATGTTACGATTGTTGAGTGCTCTAAGTTAATATGTTGCGTGGCCAATTATTTCCATAATCTGGTAGGGCTATTCCCACGTGGGGCCCAGCTTGCCAGTTCATGGTTCTTTTGTTGCATAAGGATCTGGTTGAGAATGTGTCCATGAAGCTGAGTAATTCATGCCCTACTATGGCATCGACTAACATGTCAATATGTGGTAATGGGAACGAATCTTTTGGGCACACCTTGTTGAGATCTGAGAAATCAATATAGACTCTCCACTTACCATTTTTCTTCTTTACGACAAATACGTTTGCTAACCAGTTTAGGTATTTGACATCTCTAACCGACCCGATGTCGATTAGCTTCTGCACTTCTTTGTTGATCACTTTGTTACTTTTTGGCGTAAACTTTCTTATTTTCTACTTCACTGGTGAATGGTCGGGGTCTACTCGTAATTGGTGCACTATCATATTTCGGTCGATCCCTACCATATCTGAGTATGACCACGTGAAGCTGTTGTGATGTTGCTTCAAGAAATTGATCAGTTGTTGCCGAATATTTTCTAGAAGCCTTGAGCCAATTTGCACTTTATGATATGTATAGTCTGGATGGATTGATACTTCGTCAAGCTTTTCCATTCTTGGTTGGTCTGGGTAGTGCTCAGGCTCCGGTTCTTGTAATTGCCACAACTCTTTTTTCTTTTTTCTTTTTCTTTATGGTGTTCTGGAAGCATTCTCTTAAAGCTCTCTATTCTGATGTGAATAAGGGGGTTGTACCAAAGGATCTATTGCAAGTTCCATTTGGGCCAATAACAAGGGCAAGAGCTAGGAGATTCAAAGATGCAATCAATGGCCTGATTCAAGACACTTTGGCTGATTATGAATTGATGAAGTTCAAGATGAGCCCACATAAAGACCAAGGCTTAATTAACATCATCAAGACAATTGATTGGGCCGATTACAAGGGGCTATGGCATGGGAGAGTCCATTTGCAAGGGGGCGATTAGTAGATGCATCAGATCATGTTCGAATGGCAGTTTGGAGACTTCATAACTTTTGATTCCAGATGAATTAGCCGATGTGGTTTATAATATTGGAAAGATCAGCACCTTAACTTCAATTTTGTATTTTGAAACAAGTCATTTGAAGGTCCCAAGAGAGAGATATGACTGAATTCATTCTGGTGGCTAGATTCAACTAATCTACGCGATTTGAAGAGTTTTACTTGATATCTGCATTAGCTTAATTATTTTCTTGTAATTTGCTTTGTCAATTAATTTTCTTATGTTTCCCATGGTTGGAGGGTTGTTCCAAGGAAGCTTTATATTCGGTTCTTCTCCTTTGTAAAAAGGTTAGACTTTGATTAAATTAAAATTGAGAGTGTTTTCTCTTTGGTTCTTCATTGAACTCATAACTTATCAAGGTTTCCTCCTTGTGGCGTTCAAAAACAGACTTATCACTTACCTTCGTCTCTTCTTGAGTGTGGCATCTACAATACTTCTTGATACCGTTGGTTCTTATCTCCATATAGATAACGGGTCGTGGTCCTTTAATTTCTTTATTTCATAAACTTGATTCAGAAAACGATCCTTCGTTACCATATAATGGTTCCGGGTCTCATTGCTCTTGGTAAGGTTTATATCAAGTTCACTATTTATCTCTCGAACTCCCCATTTGGTAAGGAATCGTAACAGCTGTTGATAGGTTGATGGGATTGCTTTCATTTCGTGAATCCAGGGTCGCCTCAAGATTACACTGTAAGATGAAGGGCTGTCAAGCACTAGGAAATTGATGTAAAGGTTGACCTCTTCTGCATATATTGGCGTAAAGATCTCCCCGACTGTACTCTTCTGCTCCCCGTTGAATCTTATTAGCACTGTCGAGCGACGAGTGATTTTGGACTCTTCAATCTACATTTCTCTTAAAGCACTATAAAACAGAATATTGGCAGAACTGCCATTGTCAATTAATACTCTTTTAGTCAGACAATTAGCAATATATAGAGAGATAACTAAAGAATTATGATAGGGATAAACAAATCTGATTTGTCGAGTGCTTTGAAGGTGATCGTTTCGTCAATTGTTGAATCATGCACTCGACTACTTTGAACGTCAGGATGCAACACTTGTCGAGTGTGTTTCCTTGGTGCTAAGTGGGTTAGCCCACTTACTTCGGATCCACATGTGATGACATTAATGGTTCGTTCGTGTCGAGGTGGATCGAATGGACTCCCTTCCATTGGGCTAGCTGCTTCTCATCTCGTCGAGCGAGCGTTTCTTTTCCCTTGTCGGTGAGGTATTTTATCAGTCGACCTTGTTTCAAAAGTTGGGCTACTTCCAACTTTAGGGCTATACAATCCTATGTTCTATGTATATGGTTTCCGTGGAAGTCACACCACCATTTTGTTCTCATATGCTCCAAGGGAGCGTTCATTTTTCTGGGCCATTTGACCGCGTTCCCTATTCCTTTCATGACTGCTACAAACTTTGACGGCTCGATGTTGAGGTTGTATTCTGGGATTAGTGCACGAGATTGTCCGGTTTTTGGTTGATTTTGGTTGAATGGTTGTTGATCATTTGGTCGATCGTACCGCAACTTGCAATTTTGTCCATCGTTTGTTGGATAGGTCTCACTCTTCTGTCTGTTGTTCTGCAATCGACACAGTCATTCTGCTTGTAGTTGCTTCTGTTGTTGTTTGGTGGGACATAGTTGACTTCATCCTCTTACCATTTGATTAGGGCCCAAGCTTTCACTAAGACATCTTCCATAGTTTTGTAGAGGTATTTAGTTAATTCTTTGTAAAGGTCTGAATCGTACAAAAGCCCTTTTCTGAAAGCTGAAATTGATGTAGCGAGATTGTAATGGGGGATCGACACCTTCTCCTTATTGAAGCATCCGATGTAGCTCCTCAAAAATTTTCCCCGTCTATGGGTTATGGTATATAGATCGTTTGATTGCTTCTCGAGCTTTCGACTACTCGCGAATTGCTCCTCGAAGGTATCTATAAGCTGCGCAAAAGAACTTATGGAATTATTAGGCAAGTTAGTATACCATTGCAAAGCGAGTCGACTTAGGCTAAAGTCGAATCCTTTGCACATGCAGGCTTCTCTAAGGTCGTGCGAGATTGCTGTAGTGAACATGCGCTGCATGTATTGGGCTATATGATCATATGGGTTCGTCGTGCCCTTGAATTGCTTCATGTTTGGAAAACTAAACTTCCTGGGCATTTCTACCAGGGCAATGTCGCAATGGCGTCAATAAAGGGTGTGTCTGCGAAGCTGTTTGCTGCGCTTTTCTTGATCGGGGCTGGCACACCCGGGATCCTTTGGATTTTTGCTTCCATTTGGGTAAATTTATGAGCAACCTCTAAGTCAGCAAAAATGGATATAGCAGGAGTAGATCTTACCAATTCAGGCGCTGACTAGAGGGATACAGGGGTCTTGATAATATTTTCAGCCTGTTGAGCATTATCCTATCTTGGTTCCTTTGTCATCCCTTGAGGAGTCGATAGGTTGACTGGATTTCCTTCCACTTGAGTCGTTTGTATAAGGTCCAGTTCCAGAAATTTTCCCAAGTCCAGAATCTAAGCCCAGACATATGACCCAAGACCCAGTTAGATAAGCCCAAGCCCAAGCCCAAGCCCAAGTTAGATTTACCTTGCAATCAGATTAGTTTAAAGATTTTGTTTTATATATATATATATATATATATATATAAGGATATGTGTCAAGTTTTGGTTATAGGTGGCAAAAGGTGGTGGCAAGTGGCAAAAAAAGAATAAAAAAAATTATATATATAAGAGATAGAAAGGATGAGGCGTGAGAAGTGAGAACAACAGAACAAAGATGAAGATCAGAAGAAAAAAAAAAATATATACATATATAAAGAAAAGAAAGAAGAACTCGGAGTGAGAGAGAAGAAAGAGATAGAGTGAGATAGAGAAAAGAAATATTGTGTAAATGGAGATATGTTCAAGATAGATCCAGAAAGTGACGAATCTATAAGGGAATCCAGTTCCAGATCAGATTTGAGCACAGGAGTTTTGTGAGTGGATAGTTTTATTTATTTTTAATTAAGTTAATTATTTCAGAATAATGTGTTAGCTTTAATTATTTAGAGAATTATTAGAAATTACTGATTTATTCATTTATTTAGAAAACAAATTATCATATGATATATGTTTTTAAGAAATGTGTAAATTTCCAGAATCCGGAAAGAGATTAAGAATTAAGATTTAGAAAGAAGAATAGTTCACGTATGTTCAGACAGATTTCCAGTTAGATTTTCATATTTCCAGATAGATTCCCAGATTCCCATATTTGCAGAGAGATTTCTAGATTGTCATATTTTCTATTAGATTTACAGATTTTTAGAAATATTACTAGATTTTCAAAAAGTTTTCCATATTTCAAGTGTTTTATAAGATTTTCAGAAAATAAAAGAAAAGAATATTTATTCATGTTTTTAGAAAAGAGTTTTTAAATATTAATCAAATTTTAAGATATCAGATATGTACCCTCCCCAACAGTATCAGATTCTGATTATAAGCCTTTGGGGCTGCTCTGCACATGTATATGAGATTACTCTGCACGTTCGATCAGATATCGACGTGTATGTGAGATTATATGAGATTACTCCGCACGTCTGATAAGATATCAACGTGTATGTGAGATAATTGTTCTGTACGGGTGATCAGATATCACTATGTATGTGAGATAATTTTTTTCCCCTGCTCTGCATGTGCATTGAGATGCTTTGCCATGTAAGTGAGATATTTCCCTGGGTACTAGTTTGGTAAAGAGTTTTCAGATTATATGTATATTACTGATTATGATCAGTAAAGAAAAGATTTCAGATTAAATCAGATATTTTATATATTTATAAAATCAGAAAATATTTTATTATCTTATGTAGTGTTTACAAAAAAATATGTTTTATTTACAAAAGATATTTAATTAGTTCTTAGCTTATGTTACAGAACTATTTTAGATTTAATTTAGGAAGAGGTGTAGAATTTATAAAGAAATTGAGAAAAAATTTCTATAGCTAATTTTCAGATTATATTTTTGTTGGCTAGTATAAAGTTAAATGAACTACGAGGGCTTTGATCATTATTGAGTATAGGGTACGTTGGCGTTTGAGTTGTGAAAACATATAACAATGTGTGTCTAAACAACCTAGGGGGGGATGGGGATGAATGGGTTGTTATTTCGATTAGTTACCAATTCTTCGGATTAGTTAATATTACAAAAATTAACCCCGAAACAATCAAATACAATCAATGTAATTAAAGTGCGGAAAACAATAAATAACACGTTGATTGATTTACGTGAGAAACGCTCAACAGGGAAAAACTCACGAGCTATTCTGCTAGCCACACACAGTTATCAAATCCAATAATGTTTACAACCTAGGTTGACCTGTAATCACACCATTCTCGGTCACTAACCCACCACTACTACCCGCATGCTTTTTATAGTGATTCTAGACCAAAATGCTTATACACTACACACCGATAGTCACAAGAGTTAACTCTCAATGAAGATATCAAAAACCTATGTGAATATGATAATATTCTAAATGCAGATAATGCTAGGCTACACTAAATGCTTATTTAGGAATTCAAGATGTCAATGTGAACAATCCTAGATATCATAATGTCTATATGAATGCTCATAAAGACCTAACTAGGTGAGGACATGCAAGTTTAAGACCTAATCATCAAACAAAGCCAAATCAACACAAGTTGTCACACAATATGGCAAGGACAATAAATATGCAATTAATGAATGCAATCAAGAAGTCCTAATCAACAATATCTGAATGCAAAGCATAGAGACTTAGCTAGAGGGCGAAATAGTCATAAATGTTAGCTATCACAAACAACACATCTCAACCAATAAACAAATACTCAAACATGTTACAAACAACATTAATTAAATAGTCATGCATTTAATCACAAACTAAATGCTAAACCTAGGCAAACATATAATAAAGATGAAACAAGAAGATCTAGAACATGTAGAGATCACCTAGTCAAAGAAATCAAGAAAACCCATGCTTGGATGATACTAGTAAGATGCTAGATGCTCATGGGAAGGTGTTTGGTTGAGTAAATGTAAGTTCTTAGGAGCTTCTCTTTTTAGGCTTTGAGTTTCTCTCACTATAATCTGATTTTGAGCTCACAAAAACGAGCTAGGAAGAAGAAGATATATTTAAAGGAGCCCTAGATGAAGCAGAGTCGTTTTGAAAAAAACAGCCCAAAAACCCATCAAGTGCGCTGGTCAAGTAGTGCGACCAACGCACATCTTCTGACCAACCAGCGCATGACGACCAGCGTAAGACCAGAAGTGATCCTTTGCCCGAGTTGCGCTGGTGTGGCACATGACGACTAGCACAAGACCAGCGTAAAGGAGCAGCGCACACCACAACAATGCACAAAGAAATATCAAAAATGTGCTAGTGTGAAGAGTGAAATGAGTACACACAAAAAGCAATGAACATACATACATGCAAGAGAAGTGTGTGTGCAACTAATCTCTTCAACAAGGGTTAAGCACAATTGATATACCTTCTGTTATAGGTAAAAATCGTCATAAAGGACACGTCATCACCATAAAGAAGCCACGTAAGCAGGGATCAGGAAAAGTCAACTCGAAAGGGGGGAAATCCCCCAAGTAACCCACTCGGTTGAAACCAAAGCGACCCAATCACAAACAAAGAGAACCAGCTCGGGCAACATCACCTACTCGGGCATACTCGGGGATCAACAAGAAGAGATGGTTACGGAAACTCACTTCCCAAGCGCATGGAAGGAATCAGCAATGAGCACCTCCACAATACGTAGCAGTGCAACCCTTTAGAGTTTAACAAGGAAACAAGCAGGTCTCCCGCGAATAAAGGAGAAAGAATCCGGCCCAAACTCGGACTCAGCCAAAACAGGAAACATATCATGCCCAAGAAGGAAACAGAATCCAACTAGGACTGGGCAACCGCTTAAGACTTGGGCGCCACGACACTAAACCCTAGCGGTATCCCCAAACCCTAGGAATAACATGTATAAATACCCTTTGTAACGCATAAGGGAGAGAGAGACTTTTTTAGCATAAAAGTGACCAGAGCGTATTCTTGTAATAAATTTTCATAGTGGATTTTGGCTTCGTTGCTTAGGCAATAACCCGTGGATGTTTCTCCGGTCATCGGAGTTTTACCACGTATCTCTTGCTTATTATTTTACGGTATTAAGATTCAACTATTATCACCCACAAACGTGATCACAAATCATTAATTGAGTGTTGACGAAAAATCACCGTCATAAATTGGCGCTAGAAGAAGGGGCTGGATCGAAGCACTTGTGAAGCAATGGCCGGTGAAGGAGATGGTAGCGATTCCAGGTACAGTCACGGATTACCTACTAATGTGGAGGATGACGCCACTCCCAACACTGCGGATGCAACCTTAGCAACTGTAGATCAATCAACTGCCATGGCTGGCATCCAGCGCTTCCCCCCAACTAATGAAGAAATCGTGCAAAGATTCCGTGCTTCTCTACAGCAACTCATGTCGGACGCAGCAAGGCAGGGAGTTGACCTTTCCACCACGGAGGGTTTGATGTCACCTCATAATCTTTCCGCCCCAAATCAGCAGGCAACAAGATTGTGTTCCACGGTGGTGGTACCATCGCCGAATGCACCCATAAAGGCGAGCCGAGGTCCTACAGACAGGCCAGCAATTTTGTCTGAAAGGTTAGCCAAGGATAGCAGGGAGCATAGAGAGGAGAATGATTCTGACAGAAGGCATGATCAGGATCGGATGGCCAGGGATCGAGATCGCCCCAGGAGACGTACTCATCGGAGAGCCCGATCATCATCCTCAGGAGAGAGTGAGCAGAGTTATCATCGTAAGCGTCAAAGGGGCACAGTTCGGCTGCATGGCCTAAACCGAGAACATAGAGAGTTGAATCCAGAGGAAAGGGGCTAAAAGCTGACCGTAAGTCAGAATTTCAATACGATGGGAGAACCGGAAGAAGATAGGGATATACTCATACAGAGTTTGACCCGGGAAGTTCAGAATAATCGTTGACAGATGGATGCTTTAGTCAGGCGATATGGGCGTAATAAATTGTCGGACGACGAGTCCGGAAGCCCTTTCACCAATGAAGTCCCGAGGACACCTTTCCCGGAGAGATTTAGGATGCCTCACATAGAGCAATTCAAAAAGGACACTAATCCGAAGGAACACGTCAGAAGGTATAAGAGTGCCATGGCCCAGTATGTCTACAATGACGCCTTGCTGTGTTTGAATTTCCCCCAAACTCTCGGGGATTTAGGCTCCAGGTGGTTCGGCAGGTTACCAGCAGCGAGTATAGGCAATTTCAGCGAGCTGAGTAAAGCCTTCTCAAGGCAATTCCTCGGTAATGTACATAGGAAGAAGTCGGTGGCCCACTTGTCCCAACTAAAACAGGGAAAAGATGAGTTGCTGAAGGAATATTTGGGGAGGTTCGGTCAGGAAGTGTCCAAGATTGGGAGTGCAAATGATGAAGCCATAATTTCCGCGTTCATCAACAACCTTCAGAATGGCCAATTGTTATTTGACCTCCGAAGAGCCCGACTAACCAGTTATGCCGATATGATGGACATGGCCGGGGGTTACGCCCTGGCTGAGGAGGAAGAAATTGCCACAGGAGGTTACTTCGTACATGGCGGTTGCCCAGAAGGATCTAAAACCAAAGACCAAGCAAAGGCGCTCGATACCAAAGGTGACAAACAGAAGAATAAGGCACGGGATGGTCGGGGTGGACGTCGAGCATATGACCCAAAAACTGATCAGCCGCGGTAGAGATTCCAGGGCAGATATACAAACTATACCCCGTTGAAGAAGGATCAAGAGGAAATTTTGGCAATCATAGAAGAAAAGAACATGTCTAAAGAACTGTCTAAGCAGTCAACGTATGCTCGAAGGGACACCACCAAGTATTGCAGGTTGTACAAGGAGAATGGGCACGAGACATCTAAGTGTTTCCAGCTAAGGGATCACATCAAAACTCTCATCAGGGAAGGACATTTGAAAGACATCGTCTTAAAAAAGGCTGATAGGGCGGATGGACAGAAGGATAGCCGACAGGAAGGACGGACGGACGGGCGGGTAAGAAAGCCTAGTCCCAAGAAAGCTGAGGATGAAGGAGCAATCAACACCATCTTCGGGGGACCAGCGACTGGCAAGAGTAACAGGGAAAGGACCTAGGAAATCCGGGAGGCCGTGGAAGCATGGAGAGACCTAGACATCAATTCTGTTGAACCTGACCCGAAGAGAATCAAGGAAGGCTGGGACCCGATCATATTTATAGAAGCCGATTCGCATGGAGTTGATGTTAGGCCAAATGACGCGCTGGTGATCAGCGTACGGATTGGTTATAGAGAGGTTCATCGGATTTTGATTGACAATGGAAGCTCAGCAGATATTCTTAGTGCAGAAGTATATGACCAGCTGAGGCTAGATAGGAAAGACCTACAACCGTTTCCCACACCCCTTAGAGGATTTGGAGGAGTCGAAGTAAGGTCGCTTGGCACAGTGAAATTACCCGTGAAGGTCGGGAAGGCTCCTTGCCAAAAAACAGTGCTACTCGACTTTGTGGTGGTGGATACAGAAAATTGGCTGTACAACGCCTTATTGGGCCGACCATTCTTGAATAAAGCCAAGGCAGTGACAGCAACCTACGCCCTCATGATGAAGTTCCCGACAGAATATGGGGTAGGAGTGGTCAAGGGGTCACAAGAAATGGCCCGAAGAGCAAATTTGTTAGTGTATAAAAATAGGGAAGTACACCAAGTATACGCGGTAACAGCTGAGCAAGAAGTTGGTGAACTTGAAGAGCAGGCAGAAGTGCCGAAAGAATTTGAGTTGGATCCCAGAGAAGAACCTGAGGCTAAGAAAGATGAGCCAACTGAAGAAGTGGCACTTGATCTAGAGGATCCGAGTAGGACAGTGAAGGTAGGGGCAAGTTTGAATGCACATGTCAAAGCCCAGCTTGTCACGCTACTGAGAGATTACAAGGATGTTTTTGCTTGGAGCCACGAAGATATGCTGGGGATAGACCCCGAATGTGATATCACATTGCCTCTCCATCAACCCGGAGTTCCGCTTGGTGAAGCAGAAAAGACGGCTGTTCAACCCCGAAAATAGTACAGCTATTAAAAATGAAGTAAAAAAGTTACTTTCCGCAGGATCGATGTCAAGTACCCGGAATGGGTGGCCAATGTGGTGCTAGTCAAGAAAAAGAACAACCAGTGGAGGATGTGTGTGGATTTCACAGATTTAAACAAGGCCTGCCCGAAAGACAGCTTTCTACTACTAAGGATCGACAAGCTAGTGAACGCAACAGCAGGGCACGAATTGTTAAGCTTCATGGATGCTTACTCGGGGTGCAATCATATCCGAATGAATAAAGCCGACGAAGAGAAAACAACATTCACCACAGACAAGGGGTTGTATTGATATAAGGTGATGCCATTCGGATTGAAGAATGCCGGGACAACGTACCAGAGGTTAGTGAACAGGATATTCGCTCGGCAGATTGGGAGGAACATGGAGGTCTATGTAGATGACATGCTGACCAAGAGTGTCACGGCAGAGAGACACGCGGAAGATCTAAAAGAAACCTTTGAGGTTCTAAGAAGGTACAAGATGAAACTTAACCCGAGCAAATGTGTGTTCGGGGTACCATCAGGTAGGTTTCTAGGTTTCCAGGTGCATCAGAGGAGAATCGAAGTGAACCCCGAGAAGATCAAAGCATTAGAAGAGATGGCTTCGCCAAGAACGCTGAAGGACGTATAGAGGCTGACGGGATGTCTTGCATCACTTAACCGATTTATAGCGAAATTAACAGATAGATGCGTCCTGTTTTTTAAAGCAATAAAGAAAGGAAAATGGCTCGAGTGGAACAAAGAATGTGAAGCAGCTTTCCAGAAGTTGAAAGAGTACTTAGGGCGAGCACCCATCCTCTCAAAGCTAGTGGTTGGAGAGACATTGTACATATACCTTTCGGTCACATAAGTGGCAACAAGCTCGGTGTTAATCCGAGTGGAGGTCGGAATACAGAGACCGGTGTATTACACCAGCAAGGCATTGCTGCCTGCAGAGACAAGGTATTCATCGACAGAAAAGATAGCGCTCGCCCTGATCATGGCAGCTAGGAAGCTAATGCCATATTTCCAAGCGCATGCAATAGAGGTGTACACTGATTGCCTACTGAAGCTCATCTTGTAAAAGCCAGAACTGTCAGGTAGGTTGACTAAATGGGCAGTGGAGTTAAGCGAATTCGACATCAAATACACCCCAAAAGCCGCAGTCAAGGGGCAGGCAATGTCAGATTTTATAGTGGAATTCACCGAGCCAGATGCCGAAGTGAGAAGAATAATGGAAGGCAAACAGAAGAATAGTTTCCGATGGAGGTTGCATGTAGATGGATCATCAAACACCCACGGCAGCGGGGCCGGGATAGTCATAACAACCCCGGAGGGAGACGTTGTAGAGTGCGCTATGAGGTTCGATTTCAAAGCAACCAACAACTAAGCAGAATATGAAGCTTTGTTGGCTAGCTTGAGGGTCTGTATAGCGTTAGGAGTAGATGAGTTAGAGATTTACAGTGATTCGTAAGTTGTGGTTAACCAGGTATTGGATGAATACCAGGCGAGGGAGGAGCACATGATAGCTTACCTGGACATTGCAAAGAAACTGCTCAGAAAATTCAAGATGTACAAGATCTTTCAGATCCCTCGGGAAGAAAACGAAAAAGCAGACGCTTTGCCCAAATTAGCTTCAGCCACCATGAGTATCAGGTCCAAAGCAATACCGGTGGCACATCTGACTAGGCTGAGTACAGTAGAATCTGAGGAAGTCATGGTGTCGGAGATCCGACCAGTTCAAGGCGACTGGACCACACAGCTCAGAAAGTATTTGGAGGAAAACATTTTACCCGAGGATGTTGTGGAAACAAAACGCGTCAAGTACAGGTCAACCCGGTACGCAATTCTGAGAGGTGAATTGTACAGAAGAGGGTTCTCAAAGGTGCTACAAAGGTGTATCACCGGCAAAGAAACCAAAAAGATCCTGAAGGATGCTCACAGTGGAGTATGCGGGAACCATACTAGGGGTAAGAGTCTGGCGCATAAGGTACTTAGGCAAGGATTCTATTGGCTGACTTTGTTTGCAGAGGCACAGCGATTCGCAGAGAGCTGTGAGACATGCCAGAGAATAGCAAACGATATTCGGCAACCCCCAGAGTTGCTCAGAAACTTAACTTCACCTTGGCCCTTTGCCATGTAGGGCCTCAACCTGATAGGACCAATGCCCACTGGAACAAAGGGGGGTGCGAAGCATGCTATTGTGGTAGTAGACTACTTTACTAAATGGGCGGAAGCAGAAGCTCTCGTGCACATCACTGAGGCAAACACCACCAGCTTTGTCAGAAAGAACATAATATATAGGTTTGGGATCCCGAGAATCATCATAACAGACAATGGGACCCAGTTTAACAACAGCAAGTTCAGAGAAATGTGCGAAGAGTATAAGATCGCAAACTACTATGCATCACCTGCTTATCCTCAAACCAATGGCCAAACCGAAGCTGTGAACAAGGTGATCAAGCACACGCTGAAAGCAAAGTTGGAAGCAAAGAAAGGCAGCTGGGCGGACAAGCTACCAGAGGTGCTATGGGCATATCGAACAACTGAAAGGTCATCCACAGTGGAGACACCTTTTGCGTTAGCATTCGGGATGGAGGCCGTTATCCCAGCAGAAATAAGTTTTACATCACCCAGGGTACAACTATACAGCTCTGAGCACAATGTTAACATGCTACAGCAAAACTTAGATGAGCTTGAGGAAGTCAGGGATGCAGCGCAAGTGCGAAACGCCGCGTACCAGCAAAGGGCTGCGAGGTACCATAATTCCCATGTTCGCGTGCGTAGATTCCAGGTTGGAGATTTAGTGCTAAGAAGAGTGTCCCCAAATACCAAGGACAGGTCAGTAAGATCCCTCGCCGACAAATGGGAGGGGCCATACATCGTCAAGGGAGTCGCGGGGCACGAGGCATACATGATAGCCCGACCAGGGGGTAGCCTAGTACCCCGACCATGCAATGCATAGTACCTCAAGATTTTTTACCCCTAAGGAACTCATCCTTGTGTTTATGTTAATTCAGTTTGTTTTTTGTTCAGTTTTAGCTTTGCATTAACTGTTTCAGATTTATTTGATTTGTTTATCTAATAATGTTCATTTGCCAATAAAAAGGTTATTCATTGAAGTCAATGAGTCCCATGATCAAAGATATTCCATGGCCTATGAACAACAGTAGCCACTTAAAAGTTGGCTAAACAAATGCCAAAAAAGAAAAAATTTGGGCACTACGAAGCCGCGAGAGAGCGGAGAAGTAGTGCTCGAAGGGCGAAGAAGCTGAAGTAGCACGCCCGCCTAGTTAAGATAGTGCAAATGTACTTCTTGGCAAAAAGGCAAAACCGAGGCACCAGGATAACTGGAAAATTACTCGGAACGCCGCCAGAAAGGCTGGTGAGATGCGCAGCCGTGTTGGCCGGTACATAGTACCCCAACGATTCGGCAAAACCTTACACAGATAAAACCGGGAGACATCCTAGGTGACTTGTGTAAGGACCTCAGCGTATGGTCGTGGTGAGCCTCGACGTAACGTTTAGGTAAAACCTAAACAGGTCAAAAAGACAAAACGCCAGTTAAATAAGATACTCGACCAAATTAATTGCCAGTTGAATAAAATACTCGGCTAAGATCAGTTAGTTGCCAGTTAAATAAGATACTCGGCCAAATTAATTGCCAGTTGAATAAGACACTCGGCTAAGATCAGTTAGTTGCCAATTAAATTAGATACTTTGTAAAATTAATCGCCAGTTAAATAATATACTCGGCTAAACTAGCTAGCGACCCGTTAACAAAGTACTCAGGAATTATAAAGCAGAACGGTAAGAATGAAAATTCATATATATAAGTAAGGTTAATACAAGAATCATTACAAAAATGTACAGAAGAAAAAATCAAGAAGATGGCGCTGGGGGTTATGAGCTGCTCCCACCGACGCTCGGGTCAGGCTCCATCACGTACTCGCTGAAGAGGCTATCATCAGAGGGCCACACAATCACATCTTCTTCGTCATCCATCCAGGCGCTATAGTCCATCCTAGGGACGGGACCAACATTAGGATTCTCACCATCGATCCCCGCTTTCTGACAAGCGTGAAAAGTAGAGAAGGAATCGGTGGTGGGAACCTCCATATTCATGAGATGTGGCACCTTACCTTTACTTCGGCAATATGCTCGCCACTCTTTCATTCGGGTCCGAAAAGACTCCAGAGACGTATCCACATGCTTCTTGATCGAAAGGCTCCAGTTGGCCCTGGCCCGGTCGGTCGCCCTATTCTTCATCTTGAAGAATTCTCTAGCCGAGACCATTCCCCATTAGAACTCTCTGAGAAGCAAAGCATCATAGGTTGGAGATCTTTTAAAGCGGTCGACCCCCTGTATCTCCAACTCTAGCCTAGCTTCCTTTGACAGAGATTTGACTGTCAAGGCCTGACGCTCCAAGTCTTCTATTCGGCGTTCGTAAGATGTTTTCTTGTCCTCAGCGGTCTGCTCGGCCTGGAGCAAAGCATCTTGAGTGGAGGGCAACTGATCTTGCAGGGTTTTGGCCTTCTCAGCAGCAAAAGATGCCTTCTGCTCAGCCTCCATTTGACGTGCCAGGCATTGATCCAGTAGCACTTGACTTGATCTAGCCCCCTCTTGACAAGCTAACTCAGCCCAAGAGCGATGGTCCTCACTCTCCTTCAGTTGGGCTTCTAGTTGCCTTATTCTTTCTGTTTGGGCTTCACCAGCCTGGCAAGCCCCGGACATCTCAGCCACCATCTGCAGCAAATCAACAGCAAACAGGAGTGAAGTAACAAAAAGAAAAAAAAAGAAGAAAAATACAAAATTACGCATATAATCAAGGCGTTACTCACATAGGAAGCACTATTGAAGAAGTTGCAGAGCCGGTTGGATACGGTTCCAGCCCTGAGGTGACTCCAATGATCCTCCCCAATGTAGGCTCGGTCTGAAGCCATGGCCCTCAGCATAGTCTCGGGGGTAGGATCGTCTGTCTGGGTCGAGGGGCCCAAACCACCAATGCAAGTTTCAGGGAGCTCGGCAGTCGAGGCCGCCCGAGGAGAGCTAGCGGAGCCGCCAACACTGCCCTTGATCTGGTCCCGTGGAGGGGTCATACTCATTTTCTCCCAACCTCTGCTCCCCCATCATCACTTGAAGATGAATCAATTTATGCAACTACTCGGGGGATCTTGGGGGTAGGGCGACCATGAGAAAACGAGGCCTTTCTCTTTCCAGATTACCTCCCGTGAGTATTCAAGTCAGCCGTAGGATTTTTAGAATTCGGATCGGGATGCCTCATTTCAACACCGCTATTTCCAAGAGGAGTAGGAATTGGCTCGGCAGGAGTCAGAATCTCCGAAGCCATCACGCCCGAATGTTCCCCAGCTGCTTCAGCACCCTAGAATGTAGCACTTGGCATGTTTGCAGCAGAGTGGGGAGAATTAGTTCCACGAGAGAGAGCCGATGGCTCAGACTCAGAGGAGTGCCCAGCCATATCTTTCCCCTTAGAAGAAGAAGAAGGACCCGCTTGATTGTCCTGCCCAGCAGCGGTCCTACTTACTCCAAAGTTGGTCCTACTTGCTCCAAAGCCCTCCGGATCGCCCATATCCTCTGCTGAATATGCGGTCATTTCTTGACCATGGGTCTCATCGGGCATATAATCGGGCATATAATCGGGCACTCCCGCTTCATCATCTCCCTCGGGAGGATTCTCGGGAGCACTCTCATCAGAGTCACCTTCGGGAGGGGCTATCCCAGCATCTCGCTGGCGAAGAGCCACTTTTCGGCTTGCCTCCACGATGCCTTTCATCCGGCGTGCCTGAGCATCGCAGACTATGTCTACATCGAACACTTAAAAAAAAGAAGTGTTTTTCTGAGTCAGTAGACTGATTTAAGAGCCAGAATGCAAAAATAACCAGGGAAAGCTTATAAAAAACTTACGGCGTTTGCGGCATGTAGAAATCTGGGGAAAAAGGTGAACTCTAATCATTTTCTCCTCGTTGAAGAGATAAGGTCTGCCCCTCTTCTCCAAAGGGCGAACGGCCGCCCGAGCCAAAGTCTTGAGCTCTTCATCAGTAAAGGCAGGAGTCATATGGTTCCATTAGGGCGAACAAAAGTACCGAGGAACCCTGCTAGTCACCCGAGTACCATCAAGATTAAAACTGATTGATTGGCCCCAGCGTTCACCCACGAAGAACCAGGTATTCTTCCAAAATTTATTTGAAGTGGGGAAGCCCCAAACAAATCCCTTCATCTTCTCGTCCGTGGTCGGTTCAATTTCACCCTTAACCACCACGTCTTTTGGGATCCAGAACTCAGGCTGGCTCGATTGAAGAAAATAAACCCCAGTTTTCCCCACGGGCCTCAGCGCATAAAAGTGCCAGATTTCGCGAGGTGTGGGAGGTGGCCGCTTCATCCTATGCCATATGTGCCACATGCATATCAAAATCCGGTAGCTATTCGGAGTTAGCTGCACCGGGGCAAGTCGAGCCTCAGCCAAAAACCAGGTGATGAAAGGCTGAAGAGGAAGAGTAACACCACAAGTAAGCATTGCCTCATAGATTGCCACGTGGCCAGGTGGGGGGTTCCATGCAGCTCAACCGTCAATAGGAATCAGCGAAATTATGTTGCTGTCCAGGTCGAACCGTCGCATATACTTTTTTATCTCTTCAGGGCCGACCATGTTCGGCTCGATGTCATAGGCACATATCCGATCGAGAGAGAAAGGAATGCGAGCGGCCCTATGCTCCTCTTCAATATCGTTCTCAACTACCCTCTAGGTCCCGACTCAGCTCTCTAGGGAGTGAGAATCCTTGTAAGTTTGACGATTGCTCATCCTCTTCCCCATTCGTCTCCACGGCCGAGTATCAACACGAACGGAAGCAAAAGAATCTGATTGAGCTTCAGGCTGATAAGAGTTAGGCTGCGATGAATTTGAAGAAACGTAGGGAATTTCTGAAGCAGGAGAAACTTCAGAAGTAGCAGGTCCTTCACGAAAAAGCCTCGAAACGTCGGCGTCTAAATATTGAGGTTGATTAGGGAGAAGGTCTCCTAGCAACCTGTGGACAACCGTGGCAGTAAAAGCATCACCTTGTTCAATAGCAATCATACAAACAGTAAAAAGATGATGCCTAGCAGTAGGATCCATAAGAACTAACCTTGATATATCAGAAAACTGGAGGTACACGAACTGTAGAGGAAATCTTCAGAGATGGAGGAATGGTCTTCAAGAAAAGATCCGGGGTTTGAAGTTGAGGATCTTGGCAGGACTGAGAAACGAGCGTCTAATTCCAAATAACTCAAAGAAAAATAACAGATGCATGCGAACTTCTATCAGGAAGAGAAAAGAAAAATGGCAGGAGATTTTTTGCAGAGAAATATGGATTTTCCCCACGAAGCATCAAGCTGATATATATATATAGGCGGTACCGGTTTAAAAAAAAATCGAAACCCTAGAGAGGGTAGGTGAAGAAGCGGGAAAACAGAGAGGCGAGGGGAGTGACGTAGGCTGTGCACGAACGAACAGAAGGGTCGTGTCCCATAAATGCCTTCTACCACGACCAAGCAAAATGAGACAGGTGGCAAGCAGAGAGAGCATTGAGCCGTCAGGAAGTTAGTGTGTCGCCATCAAAAGATTTCTGAATAATGCGTGGATCAAGCATGTGCGGACATAATTGAGACACGCCAGTAATATTTTGAATCAAACGAGGATATTGAAAACCAACATTAATATGGAAGATGACAAATGAAAACAAGTCGTGAGAAACGAAGCAAATAGAGGTTAAATATTTGTCCCGAGCAAGCGGTATTCAGCTCAAATATTTAAGGGGGTATTGTTATAGGTAAAAATCGTCATAAAGGACACGTCATCACCATAAAGAAGCCACGTAAGTAGGGATCAGGAAAAGTCAACTCGAAAGGGGGAAATCCCCTAAGTAACCCACTCAGCTGAAACAAAAGCGACCCGATCATAAACAAAGAGAACCAGCTCGGGCAACATCACCTACTCGAGCATACTCGGGCATACTCGGGGATCAACAAGAAGAGATGATTACGAAAACTCACTTCCCAAGCGCATGGAAGGAATCAGCAGTGAGCACCTCCACAATACGTAGCAGTGCAACCCTTCAGAGTTTAACAAGGAAAAAAGTAGGTCTCCCACGAATAAAGGAGAAAGAATTAGGCCCAAACTCGGACTCAGCCAAAACAGGAAAGATATCACGCCCAAGAGGGAAACAGAATCCAACTAGGATTGGGCAACCACTTAAGACTTGGGCGCCACGACACTAAACCCTAGCGGTATCCCCAAACCCTAGGAATAACATGTATAAATACCCTTTGTAACGCATAAGGGAGAGAGACTTTTTTAGCATAAAAGTGACCAGAGCGTATTCTTGTAATCAATTTTCATAATGGATTTTAGCTTCGTTGCTTAGGCAACAACCCGTGGACGTTTCTCCGGTCATCGGAGTTTTACCACGTATCTCTTACTTATTATTTTACGGTATTAAGATTCAACTATTATCACCCACAAACGTGATCACAAATCATTAATTTAGTGTTGACGAAAAATCACCGTCAACACCTTCAATGACTTGTGCTTGAGGGCTTGAAATCCAGATAAGCTTGATCACGAACAAGGAAGCCTTAAACTACCCTTACATATTAAACCCCAAAATATGGTTTGTCATGAAATAAGTCAATCAAAATTGAGGAACTTACAAGTTGTAAATCTCAAACTCAAGCCCACTAAAGAAAGAAAAAGATAAGATTTTCACAGGATTCCCTCGTACTCAAGATAGGAGTCAGGGCGGGTCCTATCAGTTTAAGTTAGAGCTAGAGGGTTCTCTTTCGCTGAGCAACCTTCTCCGGCGTGGAACTACTGCTCCGGCATTTGGAAGTTTGTCCTTGGTGCAATTGGAGCCGTTCTTTCGACATTATGTGCTTTGTCGACCACTGGGATTGGTGGGATAGGATATGTGTTGTTCGCAGCGCCTTCGACCCTCATTTGCAATTTTGCATTCTTGGTGCATACCACAGCGTTTTCGGCTTCGAGCTCCCGCAGTTTGTTAGCGTTAGCAACTATCTGCGCAGTCAATGCGGCAAGTTGGGCTTCGACACTTGGTGGAACGTCGTCTACTGCCATTTTGAGTGTATCGTCGACTAATCTTGGTTTTGCTTGTAAAAACATTGCAAGGGCCTCACAGTGGATACCAAGCTGTAAAGGATCGCTCTAAAATTGTAGATCTCTGGGCACCTTCAACTTGTATACAGAGCTCGTTGGATTGAGACTCGTCGAGCGTTTTGATTACTTGTAAAACAAAAATAAAGAAAGGAGCGATTTGGAGGGGGGGTGTGTCCTTTGGGGGATGATAAGTCTATTTTTACGCTTTGCGTATCCCTTATTTTCCTTTGTTTTAATCTCGTTTTCCTTGGATTTACCATGTTTTAATGTTTAAATAATGTGTTTGCAAGTCTATTTGTTCTAGGAGGAGTCTACGCGCGATAACATATATTTTTCGGGCAAGTACGGGACTATCGGGGTAAAAGAGCATTTTTTCCAGTTTTCGTTAGAGTGTATCATGTTAGACAAAAATCTGTACCGCGTTCGTACCGTATTTTTGAAAACCTGATAGGCTGTCAACTTTCACGGTTGGGACTTCAGAGTGTACTACATCAAGCCAATTCGCGAACTACGAGTTTCGACAGTTTGTCCAAATTGGTTTTGTCAGACGACCACGTTAAAGCGTACTACGAGTTGACAGCCACCGCTTGCTTTTCACCACTTTTGGGACCCACTCTTTGACCTACCTATATATATAACTTTACCAAATTTTCTAAGTGTGCTTCATAATTTCTAAATCTCAAAATTGCTCTATTCACACCATCACTACATCTTCCATAAATTCCTCCACAAATTCACATAATCCATTATCTCTTCACCATAATCCACCATAAATTCATCACCTCCACTACATAACTTTCTCTCACACACCATACCCATCCTAAATCAACACTTTGGAGCATCAAAGGAAGCTTGGAAAGTTCAGCCTAGCACTTGCAAAGAAGAAGTTCTTCATCTTAGTGAATTTCTTGCAACTTATTCTCTTAATCTTGTGTATTTGCTATGGTTTACTTCAATTTATTATCTCAAATGACTTGGATGTGTAATATGAGCTAAACACATATATGCTAGAGTTATGATGATACCAAACCCTTAATCCTTTTTATGATTTGCTTAATTTCTCTTAGAGTGCTGTATTGTTATTTGGATAATTTGAGTTCTTAATGCTTTTGCTTGATTGATCATCTTGTAATTGTTTTATTGGTTGTGCGAATGAACTTTTGAGGTGACGCGCCAACGTACCAGTCAATAATATCCACTGTATTTGACCGAAAAGTTGAGAGATTACTAGGCCGGCGTATAGGGATCGTGTGTGTGTCTCACTGTGCTAGATTATCCTAAGTATATTCTGTATGTTTGGGTGCGATTTCTATTGCTCGAAAGAGATTAGGAGTTAATTAGAAGGGGCACGAACCTATAGCGTACACTTGCGTAATTTGAGAGATTAGGCGGATCGAATTCTTAATTAGAAGAGTGCGGTAGATTCTAAATTCTAGCATTATTTCATCGAATTACAAATATCGTTTTCTTGTGTGATTTAATTAATTTGCTTAATACGTGCTTAAAATTAGTTTTAGATTAATTTAGTGATAAGTTTGGAAATCATTTAAATCTTTTGTTCAAATAGTACGTACTCTCAAACGCTCAAGTCATGTATTCTCAAACCCTCAAGTCGTGTATTCGTTCGTTTATAACAAATAAAGCATAATGAAAGGCTTGAATAAATTTTTGCTAAATTAAATATCTTTTAACGTATGTAAATCAAATCGTAGAGCTCTCGTGAAGCTTGTAGAGCGCTCCTTAGAGTAATATTCAGAGCTTTAATATTAATAACAAGAGCCTGGAGATAAATATTATCAGTTATTATGGAGAATCTGGGAATGCAACTAATGAATTGAATGTTAGAGTATGAAGGTTGAAGGATTCTGGTGGCCGGAGTTTTTATTTGAGCAAAGTTTCAAGACACAAAAGAGCTTTATTGGCTGTAGAAAAATTAGAATCCCCTCTATTTGGAGAGAGGGACTTATTTATAGCCTTGCTGAGGCTCAGTTACATGATTTGTTCAGAATATGATGCCTTGAATCTTGTTCAGATTTTGTGGGATTTGATAACAGTTTACCAAGTCAATTGTGTATTGACAGTTATCACAATCAGATAACTTGTCTGACTTGGTCAAGTATCTGTTGAGTGATGAACTTGAATTGGTTGGGACTTAGGTCGACCCTTCTCATCTAGATTCGACTTGGGTCAATAAGTGAAGTCAATGTGGGCCAAGTGTTGGGCCTAAGGTCGGATTTTGGCTACAACAATATCTAGTTTATTTATTTTATTATTATTTGTATAATTTATTTTGTTACTTTGAATTAGTAAATAATATTTAGTTTATGGTAACTAGTGGGTTTACTGGTTCAGTTATTTAAGGGTTGTGGGTAAGTTATTTCTTAATTTTAGGAGATGGTTGAGCATAGATATTGTATATATATATATATATATATATATATATATATATATATATATATATATATATCTTATTTCATTAATGAAAAGTATTGAAGAATTATTGTCTGCAACTTATGAGTTGTATATGGGAGGTTGTTGGTTCCTCGAAACACCAATATTTTGGAGGTTTAAGGTTTCCTCGAATTAATCTATTTACTTTCTTAGTTCTTCTTTCTATTTTTTATAACTTTTCGTTATAGACATTTAGGTCTGTAACATTTGGTATTAGAGCCAGGCAATGGCAATGAAAATGGACCTGGAGCAACGAATAGAGAGGTTAGAGAAAAACGAAGAGTTTTTTTTTTTTTTTCAACTAAGTAAAATGAGATCATCAATCACATAACTAAGTTGTTTAACAAACTTAGTGTTTGTATTGATCAGCCATCAAGTCAATCTACAGTTGAAGCTACTGCAAAATCCATTCAACCTTCTCAAGTTGACGGAGAACATATTTGTGGGGGTACTTCTTTACAGAACAACACACAATATTCAAAAATTGCAACTTCTGCATGTGAAGATTGTGTAGTTGTAACGTCTACATGTGATGATTGTGTAGAAGATGTTATAGATAGTTCAACGGGAGACATACCAAAAACCTCCACAAAAATCGTATTTGCAAACAACAAAATAAAATGGTTCAAAAAACATACAGCTGGACCAAAAAAGGGTTTTCTCTTATGTCCAAAGGTGGATGTGGTTTTGAACATCATCGCAACTAATTCTCAAGACTGCACACTAGCGAGAATGAATTTAGAAGTGAATCAAAGAAGCATTTTCAAAAGATGTTCAAGGCATCATTATATTTTATTATAAATTGAAAGCAGAGGAGACGATGAATCCATTCAAAAAATTTCATCCTTGTGGACAAGGATGCTTTTAAGGGGGAAGGAATGATACGATCCTACAAAATATATTATGATATCTAGTTTATTTATTTTATTTTTATTTGTATAATTTATTTTGTTGTTTTGAATTAGTAAATAATATTTAGTTTGTGGTAGACTGGTAGTGGGTTTACTGGTTCATTTATTTAGGGGTTGTGGGTGAGTTAGTTTCTTAATTATATATATATGGTCCCGTTCACATCAGTGCGCACTGATATAACTACATTAGTGCCAATGCATGCAGACCACTGATTATGGAGAAGCTTTGACAAATGCATACGCTTTGACAAGTGCATACTTTGAGTTAAAGTATGTAAATCTAATGATTCACATCCAACGTACTGATGAAGTTATATCAGTGCGCACTGACTTAAACATTTCTGTATATATATATATATCTTATTTCATTAATGAAAAGTACTGAAGAATTATTATCTGCAACTTTTGGGTTGTATTTGGGAGGTCGTTGGTTTTTCGAAACACCAATATTTTGGAGATTTAAAATTTCTTTGAATTAACCTATTTACTTTCTCATTTCTTCTTTCTATTTTTTATTACTTTTCGTTAGACATTTGGGTCTGTAACAGAAGGAACCAATCAGAAGACAGTGATGTTCATTGTTACAAATGGATTTTACACATTATGAAAATTTATTATTAATGACTATGTCGAATTGTTTAATTTAACAAATTGAAATAAAATCAACGGAAAAATGTTATATGTAAAACAAGCCTAAGATTAAATATTTTAAAAACCCACGTGTAACAAGTGCAAAGTTTTGTATTTTGTTGTATAACATATTTAAACTTCAAATACAGTAATACTTTTGTCAAATGTGATTGATTGATTGTATTTTTTATTATTATCTTTTGAGAATAAGTAAATGAAATAAGTTATACTCAAGGAATAAAATATCGGTATCGGTATTGGTATCCATATCGGGCTTATAAATTTATGGATATATCGGGGATATTATCGATATCGGTGGATATTCGGTAAAAAATTAAAAAAACTGATGGATATTTACATCTAAAGTTTAGATTTTTTTTATGAAACTTTAGGACAAGCTTAAACAAATAATTATACATCAAATGAATCATATTTCAACAATAAATTAGCATAGTTATGAGTTTATTATAAATTATAACATAGATAGAGTCTGTATATAATTTTTAAAATTGAGTATTTAATAGAATAATATTTTGTTTCACTTTTACAATATTATATACAATATAAAGAAATTAAATATTTAATAAACAAAATTATCATTAAAATATATATATATAGTTCCATACTTCCAAGATTCTATCATAAATCATAATTCATACATAATAATACATGTCTGAAATTTAAAACCAAAATGAACTCCTTGCTGGTTCAAATACATAAGATACATTTCTATTTTAATTCGAACAACAATTTACCCAGGAAAACATGCTAATATAGTTTTCAAGGTAGTTATTAATATGCCACACGTATGTTGCTTGAACTCTTCCAACTGATCCATGAATTTGGTAGTTTGGATTTACCCAACTTAGTGGATATTGTTGATCTGCATGCATAAGTATTGCATATGGCATTTATGGAAAAGGATAATCAAATATACCACAGCCACCATAACTACCATAATATGGTATATGAGAACCTGACCTTGTCTGCGAATCACTCAAAGAATTATTTTCTATGTCCATACTCATTGAGGAGAGAGACATATTCAAAGAATCTTCATCAATTTAACTTGTTCCTCCATGTTGTCTACCACGATTTTGATTAAAATTATTTGCATGAGCATCCCAACCTATTGCACCAGCATCCCAACCTCCGGCACCAAAATCCCAACTTGTTACACCAGAATCCCAACCTCTTGCACCAGAATCCCAACCTCCTCCATCATCTCCATCATCTTTTCCTCCATTATTTCCATAAGAGGTATGTTGGTCATCGGAAGAGCTGCTAATAGTAACTCCACGATCTACACCAACTTCTTCTCTAATCACTTGTTCAACATTTATTCCCATGTCTCGAGCATGAGAAGCAATTTGTGGATCAGGATTTCCCTCATCATCATCCAAATAGGCAGGTCTAACCTAGTCAAAAAAAGGATTCTCATTGTCGTCCCCTGCTTCAGCAACTACTTGAAGTAGATCCATAAAATTAGTTTCATCTACTTTATCTTTCAGCTGCCATATCCCTAATTTTCAACTTCATATTATAATAACAATAAACAAGTTGTTTAAGCTTATAATAAGCAAGACGGTTTCTTTGTTTTGTGTGGATTAAAGCAAATGTAGACCACTTTCTTTCGCATGCAGAAGATGATGCTGTTTGTGACAACACACGAATTGCTATTGCACGCAATAATAGAGCACAATCTGCATATATTACCCACCAATCAGCTGCAATATAAATTATTAAGTATTATAAGTATGAATACAATTTCAATGATATTATTATTTATTATTATTACGTAGATTTTTGTAATAAAACTTATATACATGGTTGTATTTTGCTTCTAACTGCTATGGCTGCTCGTTCACTAAAACTTTTCTTTCCATTCTTAAAGTATATGATTTACATTCATGACTCATGAGATCAGTATGTAAATAATATATATAAATATGAGTATATGACACAATACTCTCATGCAAATAAGTTATAACATTGGAATTATAAAATTGATTGTAAGTTGTAACTTTTTACCTCATTTCCAATATTAGCAATCCCTACAGCTTCAGGGTCTAATTGTGAATGGACAATATGTACGGCTTTCAAAAGATCTGAATCATCCCCAATATTGTCTCTATATTGGTACTTTGGCTTTAAATCAGATTGCTTTTACAATCTTTGCCAAATTCTACTTCAATAATTATACTATTGACTATTGTGTTTGAAAATTTTATAAATTTGTTAATGCTTCTTTTAAAATAATTTTCAATATAGATTATTTGAACAATAATTTAAGTGTTTAAGATTAATTTTTTTTAAAAAAAAAATTGCAAAATATCCCTGGATTTCGGGATGAAATTCACAATATTTCGGGAATATCGGGAGATTTTTATAGATATTTTAAAATCGATCGGATATTTGCTAGACATTGGATATTACCCCTGTTTCGATATCGGTCCCTCCAAAATATGGATATATCGGTGGATATGTCGATTTTATAAACCCTGGTTATACAATCGAAAACAATTTTTAGGTTTTTTATAATGTAATATCTATAATTTTTTAAGTTAAAAAATAAATAAAATTAACTAACTATATATAAAGTTTTATAAATTGTTTTGAAGAAATATACTTGTAGAAAAGGTTTTGCAGCTGACCCTTATCCACTGTTTCCATTACATTAAAAATAATTATATATATATAAAAATAAAAATAAAAAATTCTGGAGGGCTGCCCCAGCATATAATGGATCCGCCTCTGCCCTAGACTTTAGGGTGCGTTTGGTACGCGGGACGGGACAGGACAACGTGGGACAAGTTGTTCTTGTCCCACGTTTGGCGTGTCCTTAGCATGGGACAGGACGGGACAAGGTGGGACAAAAATCACAAAAAGTTGTCCCACCCAAGACCCTAGGACAACTTGTCCCATGACATGGGACAAGTGTCAAAAAGACTAATTTACCCTTTAAATTTTTAAACAACTACAATCATGTCTAATATATTATATATTATATTATATATATATATTAATAATATATATTATAATTACATATATAATATAATATATATATTATATTATTACATATAATAATATATAATATATAAAATCTATTATTATATATATAATAATATTTAATAATATATATATATATATATATCCTATATATATATATATATCCTATATATATATATAGGATATATATATATATATATTATAATCTTAAATATATTATATATTAATAAATATAATAATAATAATAATATATATATATATATATATATGATGTATTAAACATTTATATTATATATATTATAATATAAACATATTATTATATTATATATGTATATATTAACACATAATATATATATATATATATATTATTAATATGTATATATTATAATATATATATATTATATAAATATAAAAATATATATATATATATATTATATTTTATTATTATATATAATAATATATAATATATTAAATATTATTACGTATATAATAATATTATTACCCATACAATAATATATATATATTATTTATTGTACATGTAATAATATTTAATATATTATATATATCTTAATATCTTATATATATAATAATATTTAAATATATATATTATATATTGTAACATATATATATATATATATATTATACATTATATAATATATATATTATTATATGTACTAATATTTAATATTATATATATCTTATATAATAATATAATATATCATATTATTATATATATAATACATGTAATATTCTATATTATTATATAATAATATCAAATAATATATATATATTTGATATTATTATATTAATATATAATATTATAATATATGTCGTTATATATATAATAGGGGTACTCTGGTCATTTGAACCTCTTGTCCTGTCCTGTCCCAACCATACCAAACGCATAATAGTACAGTCCACAGTTCTGTCCTAGGCCTTCCAAACACAATACAGAACAACATGTCCTGTCCCGTCCTGTCCTGTCCCGTCCCACCTTGTCTTGTCCCATGTCCGTGCCAAACGCACCCTTAAAACACTATGCTGAATACACTTCTTATAGTTTTTTTTTTTAAAGTCTAAATTGAATACCTTCATAAGGAAAAAGTATTTTTTTTTAACCACAAAAAATTAAGAGGGTTTCTATTTTTATCTAGAATTAGTGTTTTCGTTGTTTTTACAAAACTTTCCACTGAAGAGACAAATTTAACCCTGCCACTTGCCACACGAATTAAAAAAAATAAAAAATAAAAAAACTAGGTGTTTAATTGGTGGTGTGTTTAATAGAAGAAAAACGTGGTGTGTTTAATTGATAAAAACTGGTGTGTTTAATTGAAGAAGACTGTTGGTGTATTTAATTGAAAAAGACGGCTAATGTGTTTAAATGAAGGGTATTTTTATCTCATCAGTGGAAAGTTTAGTAAAAACAATCAAAACACTAATGCTAGGTAAAAATAAAAACTCCATTAATTATATGATTAGTTTTAATTTTAATCCTACATTCCTTTATAGAGTTTGACTTGGTCTCTTTACCGTTTTTGGGAGTCCATTTTTTTCCCTTGTCGATCATCTTTTTAGAATTTATAACAGAAATATGTAGCCCGTGATTTGCCATAATGAGCTCTGTCATGCGGTGAGATATTCCAAACGGCTAGCCAGGGAGGGTTCTTCAAGCCCAACTAGCGGTGAGCCTCACGTGAAGCCTACCCTCACCAACCCAAAATTCAATACACACTTATTACATACCATTCTCTTTAGTATATATATTATTCAATATCCACACAAATTGCACCTCAAATGGTCACTAAAATTCTCTCTTTCTTTCACAAAAAAGACCATGGAAGCTTTGTGGAATCTTGAAGACAAATGCAAGCTAACAACCCAGCAAACACTTCTTCTATTAGGCTGCACTTCCTTCTTGGTTATTGGGCTTCTCACGGCAACAATTCTAAAGAAGGCGGCCCAAAGAAAGCAAGCAACGGAAGACCAAGATGAAGCCACAAAGGGATCGTTGTCGATACGTGAAAAATGGCCTGAGCCGGGCTGCAATTGGGTGTCCATTAAGAGGATGTTGATGGGTTCAGTTAGGTGGAGTAGAGCAAGCAAGTGGGAAGAGAGGAGTATTGGAGGTTGGAGGGAGAGGAAGTCACCTTTACTTGGCAGCCGGCGGGAAGGCAGCGTGGAGGGTGGTGCAGGGTGGCAAAGCCACAGCCACGACTTGGGGTCTCCGGTGTGGCAACGGCCGATACTTATGGGGGAGAAATGCGAGCTTCCGAGGTTTAGTGGGGTTATTTTATATGATGAAGCCGGCAGATTACTTGAGCATTCTCTCAAGAAAGCATCTCACAAGAATGATATTCACCAGGTCAGTAACTCTTTAACTTCTTTGAGTAAGTTGATATTGAAGTCTTGGTTCTTCCAACATTTTTAAGTGAAGATAATATAATGATGTTGCTCAACTCCTAAGTTCCCAACATGTTTCCGGTAAACCATTGGAAACTTTTAAAAACTTTTAAGATTATTGCATAATATAATGATGTAGTGTTAATCTACAGGTTAACAACAATAAAAATACTATAAAATATATATATATATATTTATTACATTTATGAGGAAATAACACTTTTTAACCAAAAAATTTAGGGAGTTTTTATTTTCACCCAGAAATAGTATTTTCATTGTTTTTACCTTACTTTCAATTGAAGAGACAAATTTACCTCTGCACCAGATTAAACACACTAGGAATTAAACTGGTGGTGTGTTTAATTGAAGAAAAACGATATTGTGTTTAATTGATGAAAAATGGTGGTGTGTTTAATTGAAAAGAACTTGCGTGTTTAATTGAAGAAAACAAGTGGTATGTTTAATTTGAAGAAGACCGGTGTGTTTAATTGAGAAATCATTAAGGATATTTTTGTCTTATTAGTGGAAAGTTTGGTAAAAACAATCAAAACACTAATGCTGGATAAAAATAAGAGTGGTGCTATTGGCACACCCTCTACCGATCTATTTATACCCCATTTAATAAATTATTTAGTATTTTTTTTTTCCTTTATCAAAATTACAAAAAAAGATATACAATTTAAGAAAAAAAAATTCTTTAAAATAAATCTAATAAAACCCTAACAACCAAGAAACATTGCTAAAATATATATCTTGATAATTATCAAGATATAGATATATCAAGATATATATTTTAAGAATGTTTCTTGGTTGTTATGGTTTTATTAGATTTACTTTATAGAATATTTTTTTTCTTAAATTGTACGTCATTTTTAGTAATTTTGATAAAGGAAAATAAATAATACTAAATAATTTATTAAATGAGGCATAAATAGATCAGTAGGGGGTATGCCAATAACACCACTTAAAAATAAAAACTCCATTAATTATATAGTTAGTTTCAATTCTAACCCTACATTTATTGTCCCAATCAATATAATAAATATATTTTTATAATAAACATTTTCCGCTTTAACTATTTTCATAGTTGTTAACTTGTGCCCTTAGGACATAGGTTAACATTACCCTAAGAGTATAGGGATAATTTTTTTGGAGAATTGCATCATCTTTCCCGGTATGTATATATGCAAACTTCTACTCTCCGTAAATTAATGCGTTAATTACACACATTCACTAGATTCCATTGACTATCAATTTGACTAACACCACAAATAACGACAAAATGTCTTCTCACACAATAATAAATAATTAATACCAAAAGAAATTCTGAAGCTGCACCAATCCCCAAATATCTCAAAATTACAAATCTACTAAAATAAAAAAAATAAAAAAATTATAAAACTGACCCAAAAAATTTTAAAATTAAAGTCACAAAACAGTAGACTTTTTAATTTTTTTTCTCTTTTTCTGTTTTTTTTAATTGATTAATTGAATTTCTAACTAATTGTTCTAGAAAAATTAGCTAAAGCAATTTAATAATTTCCCTTCTTGTGAGAAGTCAACCTAACGGTCAACAGAGTCCATTGGGTGTGTCCATATAATTAAGATGGAAAGTGCAATTTCGCATATATACAGGTTAAGTTGGTGCAATTTGGATTAAATTTTTGATGTCTTTGGGAGTGTTTCTTATATTGTTAAAAGTTTTTTTTTTTTTTTTTCAATTGGTAAGCAATTTTAGATATATTTTGTCCCAAATGGCAAATACCAACACATTATATCATCATAACAGCATTGTCATCCTGGTGAATCAATTAGGCAGAAGAGGCTCTTTAATTGCCAAGAAATGGTAGGAAAAGTGAAGAATCATTGTCTCTATCATCCACATGAAACTTAAATAGTTACAACAACTCCAATATTCTTCCTTTCTTCTGTTTTGTAGGAAAAATCAGCTGCTGTGAGAACTACACTGAGGGACTTACTAACATTTTGAATTCAAATTGTTCTAACAGTTTACAGTTGGGAATGTAATCTAGTGTTATCTTATAGCACAACTTTAATTTTGTATGTAAGATATTAATTCTATCCACAGCTACGTAACTTAAGCTTCCATACAACTATGACAAGTAGGGAAGGGCTTGAATGATTGAATCACTCATATCATGCCATGTGGTATCACTATGATTTGATACCTATGCCACATGGCATGGTGTGAGTCAACCCGAGCGTTATGCCCACTGCACGCAAGCTTCTATCGTTACTTTGAGGCCACATTATGTTGAAGACATGTTAAAGCGTGAAAAGTTAATTCTAAATTCCTGACCTAAGATTTTGGATTGCCTACTGAGAGAAAATATGTATACTACAATTTCATTGGGCAAACATACGAATGGCATTGCAAATCAATCCTATTAATGACTTCTCCTCTGGCTAATTGCCCATTGTGCTAAGATGATACAACTCGCAAATACATTCCGCCCTATCAAGGAATGGCTCTACATTATCTAATTGAGAAAATTTAAGGTAAAAAAAAAAAAGGGAGCAAATCCATGAATCTGCCTGCCCGAACAAAGGATTCTCGCTGCATCTGGATATCAAATATCCTTTGCGACAGCAGACAGTGTAAGCATATAATCATGCACGAGCACACATAAATGATATATAAAGAGAATATAGAATAAGTTGTTTTGGAGATTAGAGACATCAAGCTCAGAAAAATAGTCTTAAAAGATAACAACATATTGGATTTTATCAATTGTTCAGTTGCACCTTATCGGCTCCTAAGAAATTCGTTCATGTTATTAATAAGAAACTTAAAGTAACCACTGCGATCTAAGGATATTACAAGTTAAATATATAAATCCATATTATACAAATGAGAGGCAACTAGACCTCCCTGTAGCCTAAAAATAAATTCAGAATGAATCAAGTCTTAACCTAGAGTATGCAAATAAAAGGAAGCAGGAATCTGAGACAATATATAAAATGATAGTAACTCGAATGAAGGAAAAATAAAGAAAATTGCCACACAATTTTGATATTTATTTGGTGATTTGCAAAATCTGGGAACATGAAGAATTGCAAAACTGATGATCTTCTCCATAAACACTCTCATGTACGAATTACTACTGTGTAGTTGCAACACATACAAATAGAAATAACTATTAACATGTAAAAGACAAAAAAAATATATATATGATTTGACGCAGAAACCATTACAGTACGGCTCCCCATAACACTATCACACAAACATTAAATCTTCCCACTCTGCATATGGTAGGAAATCACTTTGCAAGAAAATTATACATGTAAACGTGTATGAATCTTTACCTTTGGTGGGAAGTACATTTATGAATATGAAACAATCAAGGGAACTCTTGATTCTTCTCTAGATGACCTCTTATAGTAAAAGTACAACACCAATTGTACAATCCCCAAAACAGTTCCCATTCCATTTGGAACCTGAAATTTAAACAGAAAAGTAATATTTTAAGAGTTAGAAAATCATCTGAATAAGAAAATACTGATTTTAAATTAGAAGTTTCAAATGTAACGTAATACCTAACAAAAGAAAAACTCCAATGAGAAAAGGGGACAGACAGAGGAGAGTGAAGGGCTAAAAAGGAACTTACATAAACGAAAATATCCATATTAAGGATTCCATATACAAAAAATGACGTGCTCATCAAGAACGTGGAAAGTGAGAGATAAAATGGCATGAATTCAACACTTTTTGTTCGAATCACTAAATTCTGGAAATAGATATTAAGAAATAAAATGTTACTTCCAACCCTATAACGAAATAATCAATCCATAGAGAAAGATAAAGTCAATGCTTTAATTAACTCACAATTACAAACAATGGAGAAGCAAACATTGATATGAGAGCAGCACTACTCAGTATCCCAACAAATATTCGCCGCAAGAAAATGTCATCTATTTGCAAGCTTCCAACTACTACAATTGCAAATATGACCAAAACTGCTAGTATTAGTCCAAACAGCCGCACCTGCCGCAAAAATGTAATGACATAATTTAACAAGGCTATCCAGAATCAAACCACGATAACAAGAGCTAATGAATCTAAAAAGAAAACCTTTTTCTCCTTCTCAGAATATGCTATATAGAGGGTTACATAGACCAACTGAAAAGCTGCACCGATTGAATTGACCGTCAAAACCGATATATTATCGATAGATATGAGGGGTGTGCCATACCACATGGTAATCAAGCAGCTCAAGAGCGCATATATATATGGCAACCCGGAGAACTGTTCCGTCGCACGGTTTCTTATTATTCTCCTGAAAGTGGGTCTGCATTCAAAGCAAAAGAAGTAAGAAACTAGTGATAGGATTGATTGATATCATACCCATTATATTGACCTCCGTTTTCAGGTCTTACCATATGGAATTCAATTGAGGAATAGAACTTACATAGGAGACAGAAACAATCCAAAAGCAAAGATGTTTCCTGAAATAAGAAAGAACAAAATTCAAGACATAATTCTTCAAAATGATTTTCCAAACTATTTGGATTAAACACCAACAGTATTTGATATCATCAAATTATAAGTGAATACTTACCTAATTACTTTCGAAAAAGCTCAAAAAACAAATAAAACAAAAAAAACAAAAAACTCCAAGTTTCTTTTCTTAACATGCGCTAATTTATCATTCCCAAACTCGGTCTTGGATTATTTACACTTCACTGTGAATCACCTCCAAATAAGTTACCAATTTGTTGAATTTCAGGAAGGCAAAAAGCTTACAAAACCCAAACTTACCAAGAATACCTACGCAAAGCTAGCTTCAAATAATATCGACTGAACATACAGAAGCATCTTGAATGCAGCATATCATCCAAAACTATACAATGTGGTAGAAAAATTCAGCTGACATTCCAACTCCAGAACTCCAGAATAATGGTTTTTTTTATTTTTTTTTATTAGCACCTCATGTAGACTAATCCAGAATCAACAAACAACTGATTACAATGAACAATTAGAAAATCCTCCATTCCTTCTACTGTTTACTAGAGTACATGACTAAGAGAGACAACAAATGGGTATAAAGCAAAAAAACAAACTTATGTGTCCTAACCACAGAACACCGCCTTTTTAGCAATGGGGTCCTAGCATAGTGGTAAAGGTTTTAAAGCCATCTCACTGAAAGACAGATTCTTTGGTTTGATGGCTTTTCGAAGAAAAATCTTTGTAAATTGAGAGAGGTCATGGAGGTGGATATTTCCATTTGCAGCAAGCAAAGCAGTATTACAAATTCCTCCAGATTGAAATAAACCGGACACATTTTGAACACAACCGAGTACTTTGAGGCATTAACTAATTTTCAACTTGAATAATTCCTAGGATCTTCATTTATCTTCCAGAAGCATATATCACAACGTTGACTACAATGCAATTTTGGGATTTTCAACAATGAATCAACAAGTTTCTAAAAAAAGAAGAAATGGAAGCAAGAACGAAGCATATAAGACAAATGCAATAAAGGGTTCTCTTATTTGCAAGAAAAAGCAAGTTTAACAAGGCAAGAATTGAAGTAATTTAGACAAAAATACATAGAGAGAGAGAGGTACCGGCGATTCCAGCTGCATCTTTTAAAAGTGGGATAAATTGATTTGCAAGAGTGACAATCATCAAGCCCCTGCAAACACCAACTCCATACAACAAAACCAATCAAAATTCAAAACCCAAAATCAAACAACAGAATCATAGTCCATAGACAAATCAAAAGCACACCTTTTCAACGAACTCTCTCTCTCTCCCTTTTGTCTTTGTCTTCAATCAATGCCTTGTGATGACCTGTGAGTTGTGTTTCAATGAATGAAATCAAGATAAACCAAAAATCTGTAAGAAAATATTAAAATAGACCCACTTGTTTAATTTTAAATAAAATACAACCTCTCGCTTCAAGACTTGTCTCTCTCTGGGGTCTGTTTCTCAAGTTTGTTTGTGTCGTGTCTCTTTAATTAATTCTCGTGTGAATGATGTGAGTAAAAGAGAGTTGGTATGTATGTTTATGTAGTTATACGTAAGAAGCTGGTCTGCCTCTTATCTATGAGAAAAACTTGTATGCACCGGATGCAATGCATCCTAATCGATGGGTGTATACCATGCGGTAAGGAAAAGACTCAAATCAGTTGTTCAAAAATGGTGTCCCAATTTATATCTAAGCAATTAAATTGGGACATGTATCTACGTTTATAGAAAAAGTTGGAAAAAAATAATTAAACGTATACACATATTCTAATTTGGTTGGTTAGACACAAATTAAAACACCCTTTTTAGACATCTGATTTGAGTCCGTAAGTTTCCTTACCGCATGGCATGCACCCATTGGACGGATACATGAGCATGCAAGATTTTCTCCTTTTCTAGTTATCTTATATGCTACCTGGTACCTACTACAAATTGCAGAAATGTAGACCGGAGAAGTTTCTTCTCCAACGTAAGCAACTTATAAATTTATAATATTTCTATTTTGGACTTTCCCAAATTATATAAGGGACAATTGTTACATACAATCGTAAACTCGTGGCCTTTTATTGGCTGTTGATAGAGGAAGAGAGTTTAATGTTTTCCATGATTGGCATAAAATACTCAATCATTTGTCCTGTGAGTATGTGACATATATAAAAAAATCAAATCCTTAATTTTTATATGGGCCCATAAAACTAATTTTATTCTATACACTCTTTAAAATACCAAAACTATACTTTAAGTATTTTTAATATATATATTTTAAATATATATATTTTTCTCAATACACCCATTTCTTTTCATTTGCTTCCACCACCGTATATAAAAAAATAAAAAATAAATAAAAATAAATATTGTGTATGTACAGTTTCTTTGTTCTATTTAACAAATATTAGAGAATTTACTCATAGAGAAAATATCATATTCAAATAAAACTATATAACTAAGATTTTACTTAGGCAAAAATAAAATATAAATTCAACTCTAAAACTAATTAATTTTTTTCGTTGTTATTTGCGGAATCAATATATTGAATTATCTAAAAAAAAGTAAAAAAAACACCATAAAATAATAATGATTTACACACTTAATCATCATCATATAAAACAACAACAATAATTAAACAAATAACAATATGCAACTTCTTTTGTCTTAAAAAAATAAAATAAATAAATAAGTAAATAACTATTTTTTCAATCACCAAACAAATCAATTTTTTTCATTTAAAAATTTCATTTTTTATAAATCCATCTACCAAGTTTTTCGGTTTACAAACCAATTAAATTAATAAGAATTTGTAGTTGAATTAAAGTAAAGTAAGTGAGTGAGTTGTGTTTGAGAACCGTGTAGACTTGATCGAATTTTACAACTGCTTTAAAATAAAAATAAAAATAAAGTTTTACAAGACTACAACAACAACAATTTTTTATTCAATCACAAAACAATAATAAAAGTTAAAGTAAACATACCAGAATATATTCGGAATCCATAAAATAAACTCTTTGTTCATTCATTCCTTGACTATTTGTGAAAAAAAAAAAATTATATCAAAGATTGATGTTGGGTTTGATTAAGTATATATTATTAAAGTTTATGATAGACTGAGTGCATGTTTGGTATGGCTTTTGAAATGATCAAAAACGCTTTTTTAATGCTAGAAGCTATTTTGAAGTTTTTTTAGTTGTTTGGCAAAATTTAAAACAGTTTTTTTAATATATGAATTGTCTTAATTACCCTTTAAAAAAGCCATTTTATATCTACTTTGAGAAGCCCAAAATCCAAGAAACTTTTTTGAGCTTTTTAAAAACATATGAATTGTCTCAACTACCCTTTGTAAATTTTAGATATTCCACCATAACTCTTTAGTTATAAATAAATTGTCAACACCTTTTTTGTAATTCACTAAACTAAAAGCTATTTCTAAAATTACATTGTCAACACCTTTTTTGTAATTTACACAACCAAAAGCTTTTTTTATTTAGAAGCCATACTTATTAGAAGCTCTACTACAAAAAGATCTACTCTAGAAGCTCAAATTGAAAAGTCATACCAAACACACTCTGAGTGTTCAACTTATGGTTGTATGAAGTAAATTTAATTTCCGATTATAACGCCATGTATTTTAAATAATTAAATGTAAGGGTCTTTTTAACTTTTATCTAGTACATGGACGAAGTTAGAATTTCAAATTTCATCAAGTTTGAAGGTCAAACTCTATAATTTTCATTTTAAAGATATAAAAGAAAAAAACCAAGAGGTTGCTCAGGATCCTTCGTAGTCTTTTGATTCTTTTTAGACTGGTTAGTGGTTACCCAACAAATAATCATTAGTTTATATAATTTAACACTCAATATGTTTCGTAGTTAATTGTAAGTTGTATCTTGTAAGTTATGTGATGTTTGCTAAGCTTTCTGGGCCCCCTTATTTCAAAGAGATGTCATTACTATGTCTAAATCGCTGACTTAACAATCTCATCCATTCTAGTTTAAAAAACAAAAACAAAAAACAATCTCATCCATTCAAATTGTTGAGCTGTCATTTATCAGATAGTGTTGTTTAATATAGAAATTAGGAGAAATTGCACTCACACCCTTGAAGTTTGGCATAACTGCACCTACATGGGTCAAAATCATTTTTTCTAATTACACTGCCTTGACTTAGCTTATGTTAAGGCTAAACAACTTGAGGACAATAACGTCTTTTTCATATGATTAAAAAATCATTTGAGAAATGCAAGAGGACACCTCTCATGGGAAATCACACATCCTATAAGCTTGTCAATTTTATTAATCCATTTTACCAAATCTTGGAGACTGATTGGTTTAAGATGGAGGTGATTGGTCAATCAAATAAGTGTAGAGATTTTGTTTTTAGCTTTGTGGAAATTGTAGAAATAGTGGAGTTGTTAACTGGAGATGGAGAAATTAGATTCTTTTGTAAAATTCTTTTAGGTTCATGAAATCAGTCTTCGATTTGATGAGAAGTGTGAAATCGAAGGAGGGGATCATGGAATTGGTTTGTGAAATGGGGGAGGAGGTGCAACTGTGCAAGCCTCCATTGATTTATGTGTTGCCTCCTCCATAAAACCCAGCGGTATGACTGTAGAAAAACAATTTTGACTCATCTAGGTGAAATTATGACAAAACTCAACGATGTTGGTGCAATTTTCCCAGATATTATGCTGGGAAACACCTAAAGATATCATTTTTTTTTAATCATAATTTATTATTGGGGTAATTAGAGTTAGATCTTTATATTTTAAGGAAATGTTGCTTTTTTACCCGGGTTATATGTATTAGGGTGTTTGGTTCTCATCTTTTTAGAAATACATCAAAAATGTCCCTTCGTCGATCAATGGTTAGTCAAAATTAACGGAAACATGGGTATATACATCTTTATGTACAATTGGTATACACATGTGACACATGTACCAATAAAAAATAAAAAGAATTTTAAAAATCAAAAGATCTTTATATTTTAAGACAATGTTGCTTTTTTACCCGGGTTATATGTATTAGGGTGTTTGGTCCTCATCTTTTTAGAAATACATCAAAAATGTTCCTTCGTCAATCAATGGTTAGTCAAAATTAACGGAAACATGGGTATTTATGTTTTTATGTACAATTAGTATACACATGTGACACATGTACCAATAAAAAATCAAAAGAATTTTAAAAAAATTCAAAAAAATAAAAAATGTAAAAAAGAAAAACTAGTTTCCAGTTTCATACATAAAAAATTTGGAAACAATTAAGAATTAAAAATTAAAAAATTGAAAGCTGAAAGAAAAAAAAAAGTTACATGAATCTCAACCATCAATCTCCACCGATGGACGGTAGAGATCAAATTAAAAAAAATTTATTATTTAAAAAAATGATGGAGATCCATCAGATCTCTATTTCCACTGATGGAGGCTCCATTTGCATGAAAGATAAAGGCCGTCAACCTCCATCTACGGGAAGATGGAGGTCACGTGACCTCCACCTTCGTGAAGATGGAAGTCGCTCGGATAGAGGTCGTGTGACCTCCATCTTCGTGCATATAAAGGTCCACTGATGGATCTCCACCAGCTTTCTAATTTGATTTTTTTTTTTTTTAAGTTGATCTCCATCGTCCATCATCCATCAATTTATATATTTTTTTTTGTTAAGAATAATCAGTTTCCAAAAAAAAAAAAATTATCATAAGTATTTTCAAGTTTTTTTTTTTTTTTTGTTTCAAATTAATTTTCTATTTTTGTATTGGTTTTAGAAAAATTCAAGGTTTTTTTTTTTTTTTGTTTTTTTATTTATAAAAAATCTAGCTATTTTCTAATTTATTTTTGGATTTTTTCATGGTAAGAGTAAATTTGTAAAAGCACATGATTTGTGTGGGTATTTTAGTCCTTTATTCTCGATTAAATTGTAAATACACAAACAACTACATGGTGAAAGAGTCTTTTTAATTCAATTATTTTCAACAAAGGGTAAAATGGTAATTTCATGGAATCTGTTATTTTTGACCGCTACTTGTTTTGGTCAATGGACCATTTTGATTTATTTTTAAAAAGATGAAGACCAAAGATCCTAATACACATAAATCAGGTAGAAAACAATGTTTCTTTCAAATATATGGACCTAACTGTAATTCCTCCTTCATTATTTAACATCTTAATGGGGTAATTACATTACGGTGCCTTGATATTATGCAATATGCTAAGAATATTCCACAATATGAAATTCAATACTAAAGTACCCTTGAACAAGTTGACCAACATAGTCTAACAATGGTCTTAATGCCCAAAGGACAAATTCGTCTTTTAAAGTAAAATTTAATTTAACTTACCTTAGATCTTCCACTTTTATTATTTAACGATGAATATAAAACAAACCATTCCCAATTTGTTTTTTTGTTTTTTTTTTTTATTTTGTTTTTTTTTGTTTTTTTTATATATACATATTACAATAAATTCGTGGTTTGGAGAAGTGAATACGACTCGAACACACAATCTCATGATGTAGGTGGGCAGGACATACTACTAGGCTAACTTCATCTTGTCAAACCATTCCCGGTGTTTGACTATGGTACTCACAGAAAATGCTTGGTATGATACCATGTTTTTTTTAAAACCATTTTTTCGTTAATTTGAACCTTAAACTAGTTTTCAAACATTAAAGTGGTTTCAAATTACACGTTGACTGATTTCCAAATTTTCTAAAATTTTGTTGCTATGATACCCATATGGAAGCCCACCATTACCGATTTGCATCCAACTCTTCTGAAACAAGAAGAGAACTTGCTCCTTTACTATACATCTTCTTGAAGATGAATTGGTCAACTTATATTCATATTTTCTCTCATAATACGTTTGCATTTTATATTTATGGACATCCACTCATTAAAATAATAAATATTTTCATAACATGCTTTATATATTTATTAGTTATATTATTTATGCATACTGCATGCTTGATCTTATTACTACCAAAGACTCTAGGTGGACACTTGAGAGGACAAATTATAAGAAACTAAATTAAGATTATTTTTAGGATTGTTTTAACTCAATAAATAATCGCTTATAAAGCTTTGTTCAATAAATAATTAACTTAAAAGAAAAATACGTAAAATAAGGGTCTGTCCTGCAGGCTGTTTTCAGTCTGTTTTCGTTTTTATTTTCTAAAAATGATTTCGAATTCACGTCCTGTAACCGTTTTTCATTTTATTTTCAAAATACAAAAACAAAATAAAAAACAATACCAAGTGTTAAAAGTGGAAATTTTGAAAAACAAAAAAAACTTGTTTTTCTTGAATTTGTTTTTGTTTTCCAAATGAAGTGGGCCTATATCATTAATATATATTTTATTTTAATAAATTTTTTTCCACTGATTTCTTCTTCCTTCTTCTTCCTCCCGCTGACTTCTTATTCTTCTTCCTTCTTCTTCTTCTTCTTCTTCTTCTTCTTCCCGTCGAGTTCTTCTTCCCGCCGAGATCAAGTCTGCATCTCGGCGGCGAGATGCCGCCGAGATCTGCTCCACCGAGATCTCTTCTTCTTCTTCTTCCCGCCGAGTTCTTCTTCCCGCCGAGATCTGGTCTGCATCTCGGCGGCGAGATGCCGCCGAGATCTGCTCCACCGAGATCTCTTCTTCTTCTTCTTCTTCTTCTTCTTCTTCTTCTTCTTCTTCCGACCGCCGATCTGGTCTGCTTCCAGCCGCCGATCACCACCGATCTGGTCTGCTTCCTCTTCCTCTTCCTCTTCCTCTTCAACTCTTAAAATTTGTTAAACCCTAAAATAAATTACAAAATGTTTTTTTTTTAATTATTTAATCATTTATTTATAATTGTTATAATATTAAACAAAAATTAAAAATTGATATTTCAATTTTCGAAAGTTTTCGATTATCCTACCAGACGCGTTTTTTCCGTTTTTATTTTCAAAATACGGATTCTAGTAAATGTTACCAGACGCGTATTCGGAATTCAAAAATGAAACCAAAAACACTGTTTTCATTTTCATTTTTCTTTTCGAAAAACAAAAACAAAAAACGGCTTGCAGGACGGGCCCTAATCAACTCAAACGAAAAGTATGAACCCGTGAAAAAAGAAAAGAAAAGAAAGGAACATTTGATATTGTTCTTTTGAAAAATAAGAGAAATATAATTAGTAAAATGACAAAAATAGATATAATTATATATATATATATATATTCAAATAAATTAAATGACCAAATATTAATATATAATACTCAATAATAAATGAATAAATTATAAACTATTTAAATAAATAAAATTAATTTAAAAGATGTTTGGGCTTGTAAGTTCCTTATTTATGATTGGCTTATTTTGGTGACAAACCATTTATTAGAGATAATGTTATAAGGGTAGATTTAGGATTGGACTTGATCGTGATCAAAGTATCCTCCGGCTTCCCCAAAGCTTCAAGGGTAAAGAGCTACAAATGTATAATACTTGACTTGTACTCTTAAAGAGATTAGGTGCACACACACACTTGAATGACATTCATTTGTATCTTCTATTGTTATTTATGTGTGCATTTCACCATCCACCCACTTATACACATTGCATATAGGTTAGTGTGTTTGATCACATGAGAAGACATTTTTCTTCTCATTTTTACAGTCGTGGTGAACCATGAAAAACCTTCCGATGGTTTTCACGGTCCAAGTGTTGTCTTGGACCACCGCGACAATGGGCGCAACATTCCTTTCTAGAGGATTTAACGGTCCAAGTTTCGTCTTGGACCACCACGAAAAACGACTACGACAAACCTTCCAGTGATTTTCGCTGTCGTTGTGTCATCATGGAGAATTACGAAGTTTTTCTCCAGTGAGATTCGTGGTCCATGTGTCGTCATGGACCACCGCGAAAAATGGGACCACGACTTTTCAGTGACGCTACAGTTGCCTTTGTCGCGGCGGAATGTCGTCTTGGTAGACCACAACATTCTGTTTTTGCCCAAAACGATGCTGTTTTGATATCCCCTATATATAGCCCATGTCTTTACTTGTTCATCACGAACTCTTGCATTTGGACTCCCAAGAGAGAGTATAGAGTTCCTTGAGGGAGAATCCAACAAGTTTGTGATCTTAACTCTCCAATCCCAAAGTCCATAAGCATCTAAGCAACCATCAAGCGTGGTCCCTTAGGCTTTTCATCACTTGGTAAATTAGAATAAACATCCCTCTTGTTTTATTGTTCTTGTTTGCCAAGACACCTCTTTTATTGCATCTTTGTTACAAAAACTTCTTCTTAAATGCATATTTAGTGAAGTTAAGGTGTTTGATTGGGACTGATTGATGGCTAGCATGTTAGGTTGCATGTTCACATCTAGCTAGGTCTACTTGTGTGTACATTTAGACATCTTAATAACTAGGATTGTTAAATTGCATTTCTATCATACTAGTTAAGCATATTGTGTGTTGTCTTGCATATTATAGCATAAAGGACATTGTTTCATGTTCACTTACACATTAGTTCTCTTTATTGAGTCCAAGTCTTATGTCTACATGTGGTAGTTGCATAAGCATTGTCAAGACCCACTTTTAAAGGCATGCGAGTAGAATAATTTGTATTACAAGCCTTGAGAAGAGTGACTAGGAAGTCAACTTAGGTTGTAAACAAATATTCAATTAGTTGAGTTTATGTGACTAAGTAGCTAGCAATGCTAGTCCCGTGGGTTTTTCCCTATTGAGGGTTTCCCACATAAAAATCAAGTGTTCATTTTAGTTTTTGCACTTTACTTGATTTTTATTGATTGTTGTTTTGGGTTTTGTAAGTTATTCTTGACTAATCGAAAAGTTGGTAATTAATTAATTAACAACCCATTCATACCCCCTCTGAGTTGTACAGACACAAATTAGGTTTAGTTTCAGGGCTAATCCTATTCAGCCTGACACATCAGCATAGAATCTGAAATTCATGGAACCAAATTTCCACAACATCAAGCCACGTCAGCTCGATGGGCCACGCATGACAATGGTGAGTTGATGAGCAAAGAGCAGGTCACCCATAAAAGGAACTTGCTCGTCGAAAAAGCCCCAAATAGTTTTATTGACACAAGCTCGCCACTCACGCAGCAAATACAAAATATCATTAATAACATTGGATTTCAGCTCATTTTCCGCCTTGGATTAGGCAAGATTATCACCAACAATCTTGTAGTTGACAATCAAGTAATAAATGTGAAGATTCAGAAGATTAATCCCATAATGAATGAAGATCCTTGCACCATGAATGCCCGAAGACTCGATTCACTAAGAATCTCGCCCATCTACGATCCTCCTAAGATCTTGCCTAACAATAATCTTTGCTTGCACGCCAAGGGCTAGGGCAGCATCCTAACCCCTATATAAACACATGTATCAAGCCAGAAAAGGGGGGCACCACAAACAATATATCACTTGTAAACTGTAATCTTTCTTACATAATGAACATTTCTCTTTCTCCATCGCCAAGGACACCGTGGTTTTTTCCTGCTTAGGGTTTTCCATGTAAAAATCCTGGTATCACTATTAATTTTTATCAGTTTTTACATTTGTTATTTGTCCCATCAACTCGCACACTTAGCAAAAGCACGACCAAGATTACACCTCGTTGGTTGATCCAGGCATCGATTAGCCAGCGTGTTGTTGACTAGGTTTAACTAAAAATCGACATCAATAAAACATAAATAAAAATAACAAACTTATTTTAGAAAATAAAATGAAAAATTAAGAATGATTGAAGTTGCTAGGGGTGACCACTACGGCACTACTGGTAGTGTTGATTGGAGTTGGAGGAGAATCAACTTCCTTCAATCGACTTCATCCGACAACATCGTTGGAGGAAGTTGATTTTCCTTCGGCTTCCTCTGGTAGTGAAGGAAGGCGAAAACCACATCCTTTGTGATGATGGAAGTCATGAGATCCATCACGAGGTGTAGGAGGCTCCCACCTCTTCCATTATGTCAAGTAAATTGATCTTTTCGTGGTGAAGAGGTCAATTTTAGGGCTCGAAATTTAAATAGCACTTTATGGGGTGCCTTTTGGGGAAAAGTCACCAACTTATTAACTTAAGTTTAAAAGGCACCATTTATGGTGACCAGACAAAAATACCCTTTCATTTGTCGGTTTGTGAGTTTTTTCAAACGTTGAAAGAAAAACCTTTGACAGAGAAACGGACGGACAACAGAACCAAAATCCGACGGTGAACCACCGGAACAGTAGCGATGTCGATGAGAGTTGAACGGCGAAGCAGAAGGAGTGAGGTAAGCATTTTCATTCTTGTTTTCGAATAAGATTGTGTGTTTGTTGATCAGGTTAGGTTAGAGTTTTATTTTAGGAAAAAAAATTCTTTGAAAACGATGAAGATCTGGGTTTGATTAGTTGAATCGAGCCTTTTTGTAGTTGAATCGTGCCTTTTTGTGAATCGAGCCTTTTTGTAGTTGAATCGAGCCTTTTTGAACTTCAGTCGAACCTTTTTGTAGTTGAATCGAGCCTTTTTGAACTTCAATCGAGCCTTTTTGAACTGTGTATTGTAATCGAGCATTTTGGTGTTGTAATCGAGCCTTTTTGTGATGTAATCGTGCCTTTTTGAACTGTGTTTTGTAATCGAGCCTTTTGGTATAGTAATCGAGCCTTTTTGTGTTGTAATCGTGCCTTTATAAACTGTGTATTGTAATCGAGCGTTTGTGTATTGAGATCGTGCCTTTTTGTGTTGTAATTGAGCCTTTTTGTATTGTAATCGTGCCTTTTTGTGCTGTGATCGAGCCTTTTTGTATTGTAATCGTGCCTTTTTGAACTGTGATCAAGCCTTTTTGTACATTTATGTCTAGCGTTTTTTTTAGTGTATTCGAGCCTTTTTGAACTGTTTTCGAGCCTTTTTGTACTGTATTCGAGCTTTTTTGAACTTTGTATTGTGATCGAGCCTTTTTGTATAGTAATCGAGCCTTTTTGTACTGTGATCGTGCCTTTTTGCACTGTGATCGTGCCTTTTGACACTGTGATCGTGCCTTTTTGTATAGTGATCGTGCCTTTTTATACTGTGATCGTGCCTTTTTGTACTGTATTCGAGCCTTTCTGAACTGCATTCGAGCCTTTTTTTAACCTTGATTTTTTAGGAGTTTTCATGAACTTATATGGTTTTTTTTTTATGTGAATATGCAGAGGGTGAATCTGAAGGATTTCCTGAAAATCCCTGTGGGAGAATGGTTCCACGGAAAAATTATTCGGCATGACCATGTGAATGACATTACAGATGTCCACAACGCACTTGAAAGTGTACGTGAACTTCTTCGGATGGAAGACCATCGTCGGTTTACTGAGTCCTGCTTCGGTCATTTACTTCACATGCATCAGGAGATGAATTTTTCGGCTGGAATTGTCCATCGGATGCTTTTGCGCGAGTTGCATCACGACGGGCCGGAAGATGAGATGAGATTTTTGTTGGGTAAGCATACGGTCCGGTTCTCGAAGGTTGAGTTCTGTGTAATCACCGGATTGAAGTTCGGAATCATTCCCGACCCAGCAAGTTATGAGATGGTACAAAATGGCATACACGACCGATACTTTCAGGGTCGAGTCGTAGAGAATGAAGACCTGAAAGCGGTGCTGCGGAGTGGTCTTTTTGAGCAGCAGTACGATGCGGTGAAGCTGTCATTATTGTTTTTGCTGAACTGGATACTGATGGGGGTGGACGAGAGATATAAAATTCCATTATGGCAGTTTCAGCTAGTTGAGGACTTGGACGCTTTTGATACATTCCCGTGGGGCGCATACGTGTATAAGCGGACTATATCTGGTTTGAAGCATGCTTTGGATGGTCAACGGTAGCGGTCCGAACAACGACAGCAACAACATGCCACGGCTAACACCACTGAGACGTATAACATATACGGTCTAGCGCACACATTATTGGTGAGAATTTATAATTTGCAGCCGTACTTTAATAGAAAATATTTTATATCACTAATGTGTTATCTATTATGCAGATATTTGCTTTTGAGGTTATCCCGGACCTTAGCAGCAATAAGCACAAATGTGGGGAACGCAGGGTAATCGAGCTACCCCCTTCACGTATTCTGAAATGAGAGTTGACTGCGCGACCACGGGGGAAAACGCTGGATAAGATTTTCACTGAAAGGGTAAGTATTGATGTTGTTAATGTTTATTATTTTTAGTATGTTTGCAATTACAATGATGTCACTCCGATTGTAGATGTTTGCGCGGGCTGAATTGGTGCCTACGGAGGCTGAGAGGCGTCAACAGTACTACGAAGGCATAAACCTGGGAGGCAGTTTATATGATGACGATACCGCAGATTTACCTCGTGACCGCCCGGATCCCGATCGACATAGGACTACCGGACCCAGTGATACAGAGGAATCATATTACGGACCTAGTGATATGGATCCTCAGTATTCTGCACCTTATGATCTGGAGGGCTCAGAGCTGGAGGTTGACATTGGTAGTGAGAGTCCCACGAGGTCTAGGCGGATACCTTTCAGTCAAGCCAGACAACCACGACCTAGACCTAGTGATTCAGACCCGGAGGGTCGCAGTCCTATTCCCGTGAGGTGTAGGCGGGTACGATTCACGTTGCCCAGACGGCCTGCACCTGAAGGTCAGCAACCTGAAGGCGTTGAAGACCATCCGGAGGTACATAAGCATTTTTTTAACCGCATGCTTTACTTTCCATTGACTTAATAGTTTTAGTACTGACAGAGTCTGTAATCCTTTCAGGGCTGGGAGCAGAAATTAGCAGAAGTGATGGATGCTGTTCGAACATTACGGACGGATGTCATGGATGCTATCCAAAAGAATGAAGAGAAAAGAAATTCACAGCATCTGGAGTTGGTGGCTATGATTCGGACGCTACAGGGTCCGACGTCGCAGGGTCCGATGTCGCAGGGTCCACCGTCGCAGGGTCCGACGTCGTAGGGTCCACCGTCGCAGGGGCGTATGGAGGAGAATCCACCGTTCGATGACCAACCATTTCATGACTATGATGGTGCATTCAGTACAGGCAGGACAGGTACTGATCATGATGAGACAGGCTCAGGGGCCAGACATGGGGAGGCATATACTACAGACACAGTACCCGAGCAGCAGGCTCCTGATGCGTTAGGACAACCGGCGGTCCCCGCTGATACAGAGACAGCATTATTGGAACTTATACCATCGCAGGTAGTCACCGCAGACCGCTCATCACAGCTGCTGCATGATCCTGTTGATATCCATGAGCTGTCCACTGACCGCACGTCGCAGCCTCCGATCGACCAAAGCATAGCCGACCCCTCCAGGCGATCCTCGAGGAGAGATTTGGTTCTTCGGATTCCACGGTCACAGGTCGATCAACGGGGACCGAGTTCCTCCTCAGACCGCACCGATCGTCATGGTCCGGAACAGACTCCCCCACCCCTAAGGCGTGGAGACCGGATTCGACGTCGAGGTTGGATGGAACGGAGCCCATACACAGACCCCTGTCTACCAAAGAGGGCACGGGTGATGCCGCCGCCGACACATGAATGGAATCCACATGGACTGTTAGATCCTGAATAGCTTGCGGCGTACGAAGACTACAAGAGGAGCATGTCGGGGGAATTGTAAGTATTACATTCTGTTTATAGTTTTTTTCGACAAATATGTAAGTCAGTATTATGTAACTTTTTCCCTACTTATGCAGACGTGATGTGGATCTACACGACCCAGTTGGTGTTCCTGTCACTTGGTTCCACCAGTTGCAAACCAACTTCATGGAGTTGGAGGATACTGTATGTTCCTTCCTTGAACTGTCTTTATAAAACTCAGTCATAAATGGTTGCATCCTAACAATACAAACTGTTCAAATTTTTAGCACATTGACGCATACTTGAAGATTGTTCGGAGGCGTCAGCGATTGCACCCCACTGTCTACGGTTCGAGGATCAACATACTGGATTCACAATTCTTTGTAAGTGTTAATATTATACGGTTTTCGCTTCGACATTGATGTGTTCATACATCTTCTGCCCAACGTTTTAGTTAATTTTCTTTCAGACATTGTTAGATCACCAATGGGACAGAATCGGCACTGGTGAGGAGAGGAAACCCCCATCAGGTTGGTCTGTGTTTAAGCAGCAATGGTCCCGTGATGAGCTTATGGTGGTCCGTGGGGAGCTTCCGTTAGGGAATCGGCCTTGGCACGATGTTGACATTGTAAGTGTTTATTCGAGTTTTGCGTCTATGTTTATTCGAGTTTTGATAACACATTGGAGAAACACCTGTAGGTTCTGATTCCTTGCAACGTTGGAGGTATGCATTGGGTCATGGCCAGCATCGATCTGTAGTATGGGCACATTCTTGTGTTTGACCCGTTCAGACGGGATGTCCCATTTAGGCACAGGAATGCCCAGTTTGCATGTCTGCGCTATTTGCTACCCTCTCAGCTCTATACGGTGCACTTTCACAGGAATAGACAACCGGGTGACAAGACTTACAAAAAGAGGGATGGGCCGTTTCGGATGTTATTTGTGTCAGCCGACCGGGTGCCCCAACAGGAATCGGGGTATGACTATTTCAAGTTGTTATTCTATCCCAATCGGTGAAGAAATGTATCAATGCTAATGGTTGTTCATGTGGTTAATTGCAGGGGAAACTGTGGTGCCCATACGTTGAGAATGATTGAGTACCTGACGGCGAACAGGGATACATTCGATTGGACGGAAGCCGATATGGCCATCATCCGGCAAAAGATGGCCGTGGAGGTTTATTGTAACTCCAGGACGTTGTAGTTGTTGTACATAACAAAGCTGTTGTTAATGAAATTATTAATTTTTTATTTCAAGTTGTTTGCAGTTCAAAGTTCAACTAAATTAAAAAATATTTTCGAACATAAAATATTTCTAAAATATTAACATATATCAAAGCATACACAAAGTTAAAAAGTACCATATATTGACATATATCAAAGCATACAAAAAGTTAAAAAAAATACCATATATGAGTATATCAACTGGTATGGTGACTTGTGGAAATAAACAAACTACAGCAGTTAAAATCCAAAACACATGTCTAAAACATAAGCCCTAAGATGATTGCATCGTTCATCTTTTCGTCCTCTCTAGCTGAAACTCGTTGCACTCAAATAAACATCACTAACTCTGGCCTACTGTATATGTTATTATGCTCGTCGTCTAGTGTTGGATAAGCAGCCACAAGAGCATCTTCAGTGCCAATATATAGGGAGTTGTAAATCTTCCAGTACACTTCCCTAACCTTCCGAGCAGGATGGAAAAGCCCCTACAGCAGCACCCAATGCAACTCTCATCCCTTCAATCGCTTCCATGACAGCATTTATGATGTGGGGTCAAGTCTCCTCTTCTAAGACTCCATTCATTCCACGATAGAGTCCTTCTGAGGGCACGTTTGTTTGTTGTGTCCAGTTGAATGACAGATGCTGCACTTGCGACGGTATTGTTCGGGTACAATAGTACTAGGACCTTCATTAACCATAGGCGGGTTGGAACACTTCCTGCTGTTATGTCCTGTTTGTCCACATCTTCTACACGACTGTGTGGCTGTCCTCTCTGAAGACGAGACATGTCGACCCTCCATCGGGCGACCGGATTGTCTCTTTGTCCTTGGATTTAAAACCACCCGCGCTGCGATGTCGAATGGCACTACCCATGAAGAAGGATGACCAATAGGCATTATAGGAACCGAGTATGCATCAATAAGTGTCTCCCTCTTGTAGTAGTCCGCACAAAGAGATGTGAAATCCAAGTTCCGCTCCCTGCAACAATGAAAACAGTGAGATTCACGTTTAGGTACTATAAAGCAATAAATGGACAGAGTCATGTACCTTGCCGCTGCGAGTGCGTGTGAACATGGTAAAAAGTCCATTTGGAATTTGTTGCATGTGCATGTCTTCCGGGCTAAGTCAACCGTCCACTGTTTTGCCTTGTGTCTGACGGAAAATATGTTCCAGTCAACTGCATTTACGGTCATATAACTGCATTTCTCGACACGTTTGAGGATCACAAGATGTGCTGCGTCGGTCAATCGATGACGCATTGACTGTGCATTTGTATGACGATCGTGGAACCACTTTTGTAGCATATTCCGAATGAACTCTGCCAGTGTCATCAATGGCAGTTGCCGTGCAAATTTTAGGCATGAGTTTATGCACTCTGCAACATTTGTTGTCATCAACCTGTACCTTCTTTGGGGGCAATGAACACGGGACCACTTGTGTGGACCGGCATCAATGGCATAATCGTATGCACCCTTGTGCAGCCTACGTAACTCCTCTATGTGGCGATCGTAGTGGATTTGGCTGTACGACCTAGCAGCGTTATCCATTATGTCGGCAACATCTTTTCTGTGGAATCGCTTCTTCATATTTTCACCAAAATGCCAGCAACATATGGTATGTGTTGCATAAGGGAACACTTTAGAAATCCCTGCTTCAATGCTTGCATGACGATCGGAAATGAAAAACAGATCATCTATATGACCAAGGGCACCTCTCAAGCACTCCAAAAACCACTCCCATGAAAGGTTGTTTTCTGAGTCACCGTACCCAAAAGCAATTGGATACACCTGTTCGTTTCCATCTTGTGCAGCTGCCACAAACATTGTACCCCTGAATCTTCCCTTCAAATGGGTACCATCAACTGCAATCACAGGACGCATACACCTCCGAAAACCTCTAATTGAGGACCCTAACGACATAAAAAAGTAAAGGAATTTACCATCATCTGCGCACTGTAAGTCTGTGATTGTGCCTGGATTTTGCTGTTCCAGAACGTATGCAAAAGATGGCAGCAGTTGGAAACTTTCTTCATGCGTTCCATAGGTCAATGACAATGCATATTGCAGGGCATCATGTGCCTTACTGTACATGATTTGGATGCCATACATTGTTTTCATATCGGCGATTATGTCCTTCGGACGCATGAGACGACCATCGGCTTGTTGAAGTCTAGGTGCAACGACTTCTGCGATTGTGGTTGCACTAGCTTGTCGATGGCGACGGTGAATCTCCTCCAAGGGACAGGTGTGTTCGTTGACAAAACTTCTGACTTGAAAGTAAGTCTCTTCTTCTCTCCTCACCGCTCTTAATTTCCACGTACAGTCGTCAATGATGCAAATCAGATGTAAAGTTGTCTTATTGGACCTTTTCACCTTCCATTCAAAGTTCTGACGCATCGCAAAATCGCCAACTAGCCTCTTCAAATCCTTTTTACTCGGGAAAAATTGACCCTTATAAATCATGGTTCTCGGTTCTTGCGCTTCTAAGGTGCTGCTTCTACCAGTACCAAACGAGTATGAATTTGCTCCCGGAATAACCCAAGTTGTCGCATTAACAGAATCAGATGTTGTCACATTATAACGGACCTCGGAAGTCCCAGGCATATCTGGTGTAGTGCCACTAATTCCTTCTACACGTCTACCATGTGTTTGCATATGTGCATGCTCTTCATCCGCATTTTGCAAATCATCAACATGTTCATTATTTGCCTCATTATCCACCTCATGGTTCGGGTAATTGTCATTGTTCTGCTCATTGTACTGCGCATCAAACTGCTCAATTCGACAACCAAACATATCACCAAATTGAGTCTCAGCGGCATCTGCATGGTCAACCACAACTTGTGGGACACCAAACATGTTTCTCCCACCTTCGCTGCCACTCCTTTGGGTGAACACTTGGTTGCTACCACTAAAGGATCCAAATTGTAGGGTATTTTCAGGAGGAGGAATATCATTCCCTAACACATCTCCAGCTGTCCGCTCAATAAGACTGACACATACTTGAGGGATCACTCGATCTTCCCCTAGCATAAACTGGACATCGTCGTCATTGCTTATAAATGTGCGACACATACTGCCAGGAACTATTGATATTGATGACAAATCAACGTTGTATTTGTTTACATCATAGTTCACAATAGTATGCACGATCGCCACCAATTCATCGTAAGTCAAATTCTTTGACACATACATTCCTCGGTTATCAGATCCAACGAACCTCTGACTTCCGTTGAGTAACTGCTCCCATCGACCGTAGTAAGATATTACTATTCTAATCCGATTCATGAGGCTGTCAAATTAATAATCACAAACCATTAAAAATGACACGATTTCAGTTCAAAAAGGCACGATTTGAAAAGGCCACGATTTCAGTTCAAAAAGTTACGATTTCAGTTCTAAAAGGCATGAATTTGTAGCAAAAAAGCTCGACTCATGACCAAAAATGCACGACATTTTTTTTTAAAAGGCACGAATGAGGACCAAAAAGGCACGATTTTATAGCAAAAAGGCACGATTTTGTAGCAAAAAGGCTCGATTCATGACCAAAAAGGTAAGAAATGTTTTTTTTCAAAAAGGCACGATTCATGAGCAAAAATGCACGATTTTATTTCAAAAAGGCTCGATTCATGAGCAAAAAGGCACGATTTTGTAGCAAAAAGGCAGGAAATGTTTTTCACAAAGGCATGATTCATGACCAAAAAGGCACGATTTTGTTTTAAAAAGGCTCGATCCATGAGCAAAAATGCTCGATCCATGAGCAAAAAGGCTCGATTTTGTTTCAAAAAGGCACGAAAGGTTTTTCAAAAAGGCACGATTCATGACCAAAAAGGCACGATTTTGTAGCAAAAAGGCTCGATTTTGTTTCAAAAAGGCACGAAAGGTTTTTCAAAAAGGCACGATTCATGACCAAAAAGGTACGATTTTGTTTCAAAAAGGCTCGATTCATGACCAAAAAGGCACGAATTGTTTCAAAAAGGCTCGAAAATAAAAAGAAAAGTTCTTAAATTATAACAATGGCTTCAGTTTAACAAAATACTAAAATGCTCGAAATATTCAAACAAACAGGATCAAGAAATATTACCTTATTTTACTGAAGAAGAAAGTCGGGGCAACACCTTGAACTTTTATTTGTAGAGAGACAGAGTAACTGAGTTAAATCCTACTGACGTTTTTGTTGCAAGTGTGGACAGAGAAAAGACCAAACTGAATAACATAAATCATTAACTAAGGGCAATTTTGGTAGTTCACCATAATAGGTGCCTTTTAAACTTAACTTATTAACCTACTGACATTCTCACCAACTCAGTTTAAAATGGTGACAGTTTCCACCATTTCCACGTCAATTTTATTATATAATAATGATGATCAAGTTGAAGTGACCTAGAATGAGATTACGGAGGCAAGTCATATCCTCACCAATTCTCAAATTTGTTAAATATTAGATCAAATTACGCCAAAACCTACCTAAGTTTTACCTTGTGAACATAGAGTCAACTTTTCAAAATAATAATAATAACAATGACCTCCTCTAGTAATAAAGGTAATCCTTTAAAATAAAATAAAAAGAAGAAGAAAATTGGATCAACAACGTCTATATTTGAAGAGAAAACTAAAAAGGAGAGAGACGGGTGGATGGATCGGTGAAGATCCAGATTGGATATCCATAAGGATGGGTGGCAATAGAGCCAGCCAACCTTTGTAAACTTGTGATATGAAAAAAGGGTAATAACGTAACACTTGAAAGGTTAAGTATGTGGACAATATGAAGCCATGATAGATAACATGGATTGACTGTCCTCCAGACCCCATATATAAACATACCTTTTAACACAATTATCTGAATAGAATAGCTTTTTAGATTCTACCACCATGGCTATGAGCATGTTGAAGCTGGTTTTTGCTTTGATGACTCTATTCTCAGTCACAACTCATTCATCAATTGTAACAGGCACGGGCAAGGAGGCCTTACAGATTTACCCACCCACATGCACCAGAATTGAGTGCCCAAATTTCAAAACAATTCATGTGGGTAATGGCTTTGAAATTCGAAGATACAACTCATCTGTGTGGATCACTACTTCTCCTATTCAAGATATTTCTCTTGTTCAAGCCGCCAGAACTGGCTTCCTCCAGTATGATTCTCTCTATTCTCAATTCTCTATTATTATTATTATTATTATTATTAACCATTTATTTTATTTTATTTATTTGTTCAAATTCTATTTGACCTAGGAGTTTTGGGTTCGATTCCCTTCACATGTATTTATTTCTGTATTTATTCTGCAATCTACATCTCTATTTGGGTTCGGTGTTAGACGACTTATTTATTTATATATTTATTCTATAATCTGCATCTCTATTTGGGTTCGATGTTAGAGCCGTCGGTCTGGCAAAGTGCTTAGATAACTGTATTAGAGCCATCTCTATATATATTCTGCGATCTGCATTTCCTTTTGGATTCGGTGTTAGAGCCGTTAAAGTGCTTAAATAAGTGTGATAGAGCCGTCGTTAATGCTTAAATAATAGTGTTATGGTCAAACCCGTTGGTCTGGCAATTATATTGAGTCTTTTGCTATCGGTTTAATCTTTTGGGTCTGATGGTTATTGACGACCGAAATTGCAGATTATTTGATTACATTCAAGGGAAGAACAAGTACAATCAAACGATAGAGATGACAGGTCCAGTGATAACCCAAATATTACCCAGCGACGGACCTTTCTGCAAATCGACATTCAACGTAAGCTTTTACGTGCCGAAAGAGAACCAAGCAGACCCACCTCCAGCGGAAGGCCTGCAAGTGCAGCGGTGGAAACCAACTTATTTGGCGGCCAGACAATTCAGTGGATTCGTGGAGGACTCGAGTGTGGGTAAAGAAGCAGCGGCCTTGAAATCGAGTCTGGAAGGGACTGTTTGGGCCGATGCAATCCAGAAAAATCTGGGAGATGGAGTGTATACAGTGGCGCAGTATAACTCTCCCTTTGAGTTTGAGAATAGAGTGAATGAGATTTGGATGACATTTCACGTGGAAGACCAACATGCACTACTTTAATTTTCTGCTTTGTAAATGCTTTTTGCTAATACTCTTACGTACTTTTCAAAAAAATTAAATAAATAGTCTCTCTTTAACACTTTAATTGAAAGCAGATAAATAGTTCGTGTGAGTGAATTATTGTTTTGTTAGAAATCTATAGATGCTATTTATTTGAATCAAATGACAAGATGAGGTTAGTCCAACAGTAAAATCCCTCACACCTGTACTACGAGGTTATGGGTTCGAGTTCTCCCCCTCCCCTCAAAAAACCCCAAATTTATGTAATAATGTAATACTTCGAAAAAAAAAAAATTTATTTGAATCATATCCCTTTTGAGGGTAAAGTGATAAATTGATTATATATATATTTTTAAATATTTTTATCTACCTATTTATTTATTTTTAATAAATTATGTACTCAAATTTTGTTTTGATGTTTTAAAATGAATAAAAAAAAATGAATGGAGATCTAAAGTTTTAAAAATGTTTATTTATTTTTTATTATTATTTTATGATTTTTAATTAGGGGTATTTTTGTCTTTTTGATTATTTTTAGACCGTCCTTAGGTAAGTTGAGTGGATCGCCATATCCTGAAATCAAGGTTATAGCGACCAGAAATTTCACAATTGTCATCTTCCTCACTCTATTTTCTCCATATTCACCAAATTTCATATTATTTTCCAAAATCAAACAAATCTATCCACAAAATTAAAAACTCACATCAAAACAATTGTTACAAAAACTAGCAAATCCCTAGATTTAAATCTTAGGGTTCAATAATATATTAAGGGTTGAATGTTAACACAATTCATTAATAATCAACCCTATCAAATCAAACACTGAAAAATAGTTCAAGTGGATTAAATCTAACCCTCCAAATTTTGCATGTGAAGATACATAGCCTAAGGAAAATGGAAAATGCTAGCACTTTACAATTTTCTAAGAATAATTTTAACAGATAACAACAATGTTCCTTCCATAGGTGGTTCTAATATGATACACATGTCCCTATCAACAAACTTGGGGCACCAATTCTACTTCTAACTTACTAATTTTCCTATTCAATTAGATGGGATCACAATCAACTAAAGTTCACAATACCACAAGTCCGATCAAGACTGTACTTTTGGTTACTTGTAAATTGCACAGGCACACCACAGTTACTATTAGAAGAGAATTCAGTTGGTGAATCACTGACCTGCCTTGAACTCTTTTCTCGCTGTACACTGTTCTGGAAGTGGGTTGGTGGGTACGACTCCATTACGTAGCCCTTCTTTGAAATGAATCTAGTCTGTGGCCTACTATTTGAAAATGTCCGACAGCAAACAGTCTCGAGACTGGCAGATTCAGGAGCATATTTAGTGTTAAAATCTGAGACTGGATCTACATTGCACGTATCAGCATAGTCTACAGTGCTGAAAGAATCTCTAGTACTCTCAGTTGTGAATGAAGCCTCATCCGAGCTTGTAAAAAGGGACCAATCACTTGAGATAGCATCAGAAGACTCCACACTTACTGGCTCAACGCGTCTTTCTAATACTCCCTGTATATTTTTGTTTGCTCTTCCTCTAAGAATGCCTTTAGAGGTTTGTTCAGTAAAGCTGGAAGCAATTCGTCTAACACCAGATAATGACTCTGGGGCAACAAAATTGCTTCCCAGATTGCTTTGTCCTTGTCTTGATGACTTATGAGTTTTAGGCATGGAATGCCTTGCAGAGGCTGGAACCTGGTGACGCATAGCTTTTCCAGTAAACACTCTCTGAGGGCGGGGGCAGGACCTACGAAATTAATAACTTTCAGACCAGAAGTAAAAATAATAAACAGGGAATACAAAATAGGTATTAAATACATAAACTTAGACAAAGGGGGTACAAACAACAACGAAAACATTTACTAGATTCATTTAAAAAAGAACCTTGACATAAGCAACAGATTTAACATGCATAGACTTAAACATAATCAGAATTAATATGAAATCAAATATAAAAAGAACACTGTAACAAGAATGTGGTGACCACTGAAGGATGATCAAGATATATCTGCTACTAAGAAAACAAATTTAAAGAGTCATATTACGGATAATTGGGATGATTTCAGAATGACAGCTGTTAACAGAGAGCATAAGAACCATATACACTAAAGAGATGGGAGGAAGAGAGAATTGAGTTGTCTTTCATTCATCCAATAGTAGAAGAATTTATGGTACTAGACCTAGAGAAGAAAAAGGAAGTAGGATCAAATTATAATAAATAATAGCAATTGATAGCTAGCTTTAAATAATAGCAATTCATTTAAAGGATGAAATGGTAAACGTGAGCAGCATTTAGCAATGAATTGTTCTACCTCATGTAAAATAGAATATATGCCCCTTCTGACATCACTTGGCTCATTGTCACTGGATGAACCTGTATAAAGCATAATCAGACCTTAGAATTCCATTTACGGAAAGTAGAACAAAGTACCCAATGAAGATTACGAATTCTATCCAGACCAATCAATCTTATTAAATCTAAATATTGCACAAATAGAAATCATGTTGGTTAACATAAATTGCATGGAAATAAAAGCATTAAATTTTAGGATTTCACATCAACATTGCATATCCATAAGCAAAAACATCAATAATTGTCAATTTCGACCTAAAAACTAAAAACAGCATAACTTTAATTAATCATATCTTAATATGAATGATTCAAGACAAGCCTAGCTCAACTAGGACTTCTCACAAGCTCGGTCTGACATTTAGATTTGAACATAAATAATAGTCGCATACCATATATTCTCATGATTTTCACTGAATATGGTTGATAGGAAACTTTCCATTCCATACTTTTTAATACATAAACTAATAAATTTTATGGTACAATAAGTGACATGTAGGAATTGTTTAATTGATTTGAACTTAATAGTCATTGTCACAGGCAAGAAATCAATTGTTGGATGAGTTTAGAGATGTAAAATTTGATGAGGTGTCTGTCAAGTTTTAGCATTCAGCACATTAAGTTTGATTGTAATTGTTTGACGGCAGTTTAAAAATGTTTTCAGACCATCTTGATCTGCTTCTATACCCAAACTGATACAAACTAAAGTTGTTAAGCTTAGATTTGGTGATCTGTTGAGGTGACTAATAGGAGAACAACTGGGAAGTTTTTAAAAGCTGAATTCAATGCCAATAATTTGGTCAATGAATTTATCAGTATGTGCTTAGGTTGTTCATGGCCAACACATTAATATCTTCAGCATTACCTCCTGATTTTCATCTTACTAGTCAGGACCTTCACCCTAGCCATTTTTTACCTAAGCTCAAATTCGATGAAAAAAATATAAAACTACCTAGGAAAATGATAATCATAAACTAGCTATTAATATGCATCATAGAAATCGATAGTTTACAAAGGGAGATTATGCTGTTGCATTTCCCTAAGCATTTTCCTACAAATTCTTCATCAGAATTACCTATTTGTTTACTTAAAAAAAAAAAGTCACAAGCTTTATTTATTTTTTTCTTTTTCTTTTTCTATTCTATTTGAAGGTTATTAGTTTGTTCTTAAACCCCATCTTCCTATTTACTTGTTTGATCTAGTGGGTGAGACAACAAATATCTTTATTGATAAACTGCTTATTTCCTCATAGGATGGATTTTAACCCTTTAACAGAAAACCGACCAAATACAAATGATACTTGGATAAATGAAGAGGATGACAGATAATAAGAGGAGCAACCAAAAAAAATAGTTCTGAAGTTTTAGCTCCCTCACTATTATATTAAATTACTATCGGTTACTAATACTATGTCAATTTAAAAATCAATCAAAATATTAAGCTGATTACTTTTGCATGCTCATTTTCCCCGATATGTAAGATAATAAAGAAAAATAACTCTTATAAAATATATCTAAACAAAGTTTGAAAACTGCAATAATTTGAATTAAAAGAAGAAATACGGTAGTTCAAAAAAGAAAAAAGAAAAAAGAAATACGATAACCAAAATTATAAGCCAATTATGTTTGAGAGTAATGTTATGAGTTAAGTATTAAGCTTAAATATTAATGTCTAGCCTCTTACCTATCGGTTTAAAGTTTTGGGTTGAGTGGTTATTAACATGGTATCCAAACATATTTGATTGAGAGATATTATGTTAAAATCCTGAAAAGTCTCAACGGTATTAATTGATTTATAATTACTGCACATCACAGTGATTGGTAGTGATATTAGATCCTTACCTATAAGCTTAAACTTTTGGGTAGAGTGATTACTAACCATAAGCAACAAGTTTTATCATAAAAAATATACGAGTAATGTTTGGCTTCCCAATTTTTTTCCCAAATCATGTTGGCATGTGAGTTGTCAGCATCACATCCCTCACCACATAAACTCATGATTTACAAGATAAAGACAACTCACACGCCAATATGATTTGGGAAGTGTTTTGGGAAAAAAATTTGGGAATCCTAACATTACTCAAAATATATACATACTAGAGTATTTTGAAATCTTGACATCCTTAATGTACAAAATTAAGAGGACATTCTTATTATTCTAATACAAAATCATTTTAATAGTTTAAGTATATATTAAAAAATGTTTTTTAATCATACTTATATGCTATTAACTGTTGAGACTTTCATTATATTGTGAGTAATAATGGTCCAAGCATCAAAATTCTTAATATATCCAATAACAGGGAGCTATAAGTCTTAATAGAACTGTTGAAGGAGCGAACAGTCCAAAGATAAATGAAGGATTCCATAAATTTCCTAACATGAAATGCCTGACAGAAGACAGAGGGAACAATTCAACTACATGAAAACTAAATATATCTGTTTCATAGGTTGTCAACTCTCCTACAAATGAGCAGATAAACAACCAAGAAAAAACGTCCATTTAGTAGTTGTACAGTGAAACATCATGAAGGCATCATTTCCACATCCATATATTATATGCAAACAGTTACCTCAAATTCCCTTAAGCCGTTACACAATCAAGAGACATTTACCTCAGTGTCATCTATCATGAACCAACTGCCCTGCATATCTTTTACATAAGACACATAATGTCCAGAAAAGGATGCATTCTGCGTATCCACATGTACAACAACAGCATAAAGGATGTAAAGTGGAGGAATGTCGCCTGCTCCAGTCATAAATGGAATCATATCCAGCAACTCAGGGAAAGAGATACATTTATTTAATTTTCCATATCTTCCCTCCTGATGAAGCAAAAGCCACAATTGCAAAATCCAACAAATTAGATAATGATAAACCTAAAATTTGTGAAAGAGTATAAAAAAGCATTCAGCAACAACAATTGGTTCTTGGTTGGGTGTGCTTATAACGACGCAGAAAGACATAAAATCACTACCAATATCAGAGTAACATGCAAAAAGACCTGACTCTCATCAATAAAGCAAGATGATACCTGGAATCTTTTCAAGACAATTGTCAGGATATTTGGTGCTTCATGTATACTCAACTGCTTCCTGGCTCGAACATATGTGGCACACCTTTATCAAAATACAAGCAAATACAGTAAATTATCATATAAGTTTAAATCGTTAAACTTAAGAAGATATATATACGCTTCAACAATATTATCAAACCTTCCACATCTGTACATGTTTTCACCATCCAAATCTTCGGAGGTGGTAAACTGAGTAAGTGCATCTTCCAGTGACTCGACCCAACCAAATATCTCTAATGTAAGATCCATAATGTTTTCATATCGTTCTGACTCATGATAACAACTCAGACATTTGACCTGATTGCATTGAAATGGACTTAGTAATCATTGTCAATAAAAGAATATAAATAAATATTAAATTGCAAACACAGGAAACTGAAGATATATCAGACCAATATGGATGCTATGGTTTGAACAGAATTAGTGAGCACCAATACCTTTGACTTGAGACGACCACCGAATGTTTGTTGTATGAATGTTGTTTCTTGCAATCTAGGGTCAACTTTTCTCTCACCACCTAGTCCCTCCAAGCATATGGATTGCATTGATGCAACCAGAAGCCTGGATTAAGACAACACTGATATATGAAATTGAACCTTTGGAAAGGAGAAAATTGAACTATGGAAGTTAGTTATACTCAGAATTCAAATTGTAAATGTGTAAAAGCAAGGTACCAAAGTTGGATCAGCTAAGGGTTGGCATCATCCCGACCCAACACACTTTGGTCAGGTTGGGTTGGGTTAGCCTTGAGATTGGGTTGAGTTGTGTTATATGGGATTTAACCCAAGCAACCCGTCTAACCAAACCAACTCGAAAATAAATAAAAGAGTGGTATTGTTTGCATTCCACTGGTTATATCATGAATTTGGATTTTTATTTAATGCATATCAAATTTAAACATTTAGTATGATATGTTAAATAAAATTGTTTTTTTGGGTGTTTAAGTCCATCCCAACTGAACACGATAAAAAATTGGGTAGAGTTGAGATTTATATTGGGTTGGAAAAAGGCTAATCCAACCCAACCCAACCTGGACTGAAAATGCCGACCCCTAAATCCAGTATCCCAAAAAAATAAAAATAGGATTAGACAAAACCCCCCGGACAAGGAGCTTTTGGTACACGATCAGGGGGATTTAACATATACTAGGGAGTTTTCATCTAAATCAAAACTACAGGGTTGATTTGAAACAGACAAAGGACAAAACATGGGATTCTCCCAATTAAAAAAATATATAAAAGATCAACTAGTAGATCTAGAAAAACCTTAAAAATTCATGTGCATCTTCCTGACTTCCATCTCCTATCTGGCAATTAACACCTCGCATATGCAAAAGAATTCTGCGAGGAGACAAAGGGCCACCACTTTCTCTTAACATCGTTACATGTTGCTCAAGTTCACACATGAGACACCAATCATTCCTGCAACCTATCACCCATTGAATAGATAAATCACATATGTGCCCAACAAAATACTGCCATTTATATTGCCAAAACTCACAATGATAGAAAATGGGTAAACATAAGTACAGGCTCTTGAATGTGATCTATCGAGCAAGTAGATGATGAGAGGCTTTGTGCAGGTTAAACACTGCAAGACAGCATTAGCATAGCAGCTGCAAAATAAAAGTAATAATCATTAAATTGTATAGAAGATGCTTAAAGGAACATGAACCACTTAAACTTATTTTACAAGCATAAACAGAAGCTATACTGGGTTACTTGACAGCAGCATTGCATCTACAAGCATATTTGTTGTGATTATACAAACATAATTTTATTGATAAAAGAAAGTATAATGAACAATCAGTCCACTTTGACTACTAAAGAGAGCATATTATGGTTTTTCAGGTTGACATATGGACTATAAATTAATCCTGTGGATTGCCTGACAGCAACTTTACATCTACAAGCATATTTGTTTAGGTCGGAAACAAACAACATTTTATTGCAAAAAGAAGGCATACAATAGTGGTCTTTCTCATTAAAACAGCAATCCATATTGGCTACCAAAGAAAGCCTGTTATGGACTTTCTCATCAAACTATTTGTCTTCACAATCGTCATATAAAAAATACACCTTCGGAACTGATATCAGAAAATAAGAAAAAAGAAGCTAGTATAAGCATTCATCTATAGAACAGTGTATTTACAGAAGAGAAAAGCAATACAATATGGAGAATGGGTGGGATTCCAAATTTAAAAATTTCACTTCAATGCCCTTGGAAACTTATATACAAGTTTATGGCAATTTTTCCAAAATAAAGTTGAAGAATACACTTTTGGCAAGAAATTTTGACCAGGCCATTTTCTTAGTCTTCTTTGTACCCTCCTTTTTATATGCTGTGTTTTAGCCATAATGCCTTGATTTCAACTTGTTTTAACTGTTCTTTTACATCAATAGGATGGAATTTCAATTTCTAAAGGAATTTGGATGCAAGAGAACTTGAAGATATTTCTCCTCTTCTATTATTGGTGTAGGGAGTATCAATAAATCCTCTGATTGAGTATGGAAGAGTGAGTAGGATTTTTTGGGACCATTTTCTTGTAACTCTTTTCATCAATTGATTGGTTTTTGATCCTTCAAACTGATGTGCGAATCCATCGGGTAATTTGGAAGGAAAAGGTTTCAACTAAAATTAAGATTCTTATATGCTCAATAGGTCATGGGAAAGTTAAAATATATGATGTTTTACAAATAAAATACCAAATGCCAATCTCTCTCCCACTTGGTGTACTACATGTAAAAACAATGTCGAGCCTTTTGATCATTAGTTTCTTTCATATATTACAATCAAAATTATAGAATGACTTTTTTCTAAATGGGTTTTTCCTATACCATGTGCATGTTTCTTTATACATACTCTTGTACATGAGATGAAAGTACGGCTGCAGTTTATGGTGATTTGGGTCAATCATGATGGATAGAAGAATAATTTAAATCGTGAGGAAGATTGTTACTAGCTTTGGGATAAGGTTCACCATTTAGCTTCATTCTAGGCATCAACTAACAATGAATTTAAGGATAAATAGCTTATTTTTATTCAACTAGATTGGGATGGTTTTATATCCTTTGCAATGTGTAGTTGATATTTTGTACTTAGGGTGTACTGCTGGTTGACCTGATTGTATTTCTTCTTCACTTACATGAATACCATTTCCTCCTATCATGAAATATTGAGACCTTTTCAGTTCACATTCTAACTGCACATGCCAATCAATAAACTTATACATGTTAAGTTTCTAATCTAAACATACTAATCAAAATATCTTTGTTTCATTGATTGAGATTCCATTCCTCATTTATGACCAGATAGTAAAAGGCAAAATCAATACCTGTTCCCACAATTTAGAAGTCCCCTGGGATATAGGTCAAAGATTTCACACTGAAAGAACTTGACAAATTCTTCGTAAGGAAACAGCATCTAGGACAGTAAAATAACAAACCCCAAATGTAAGATGCTCTCAATGATTCAACAACAGAGTATATTAATGTAATTAATACAGGAAGGAGACCAGTTGTATTCATATATTACTATACATAATGGGGAACCGACCTTTATCTTCATATGCTGATCAAGCCAAACTTCTTGGACATCAGGTCTGAGTTTGGTTGACTTCCTTAAACCCATCATCTTCATGATTCCCATCCCTGCAATCCCATTGCTTCCATTTGGCAAAATAGTATCTTGCCTTCTTGCAACTTCTGCAACACGAATATAAAATTAGAGAAACTGAGAGGTACAGATAAAGAGTGATAATCGTAATAACCTACTCGATATATCTGCAATTGGTCCCTGCATCTCTTTATCTGGGCACGATTGTTCACCAACCACTTTCAAGCATGGTTGTTCTCTATCTATTCTCATGCATGATTTTGACGATTTAGAAAATCTGGTCCCTGGGGGATTTGGCGCAATTTTTGCATTTATACTTCCATTGACTGCTGCCCTTTCAGGATGACAGTTACATTCTACAATTTCATCATCAAATTTACATTTAAGCAATTTGTCATTTTCATGTGCATTTGTCCCATATTTTGCTGAATATGATGAGCTTGAAGATCCAGAACTGCTTCTAGAGCTGATGAAATTGTGTTTTTTCAAAGATTCTTCAGCTGATACAACAGAGTCACTCCTTCTAGACTGCAGCAAAAGTTTAGCATAATTATTTGAAATTGCATGATGATTGCAAAAGACCTATGGATAGGAAATAACAGACTTAGAAATTAAGCACCTTATGCCTTGTAAAAGCCTTTTTTGTTGAAAAATTATTAGAAGAGGTTGAATTGGTAGCGCCAGTTCTTGGAATTTCTTCATGAGAATCACTTACAGTTGTATCTTCTCTTGTTAACATTTCTCTGTTGGGTTTATGGGAAACCCGCTTGTCTACAATTCTTCTTTCCAGCATGGGCATTTGAAAAGTATCAACAGTTAAACAATCCGTGGAAGGAAAGGCACCACTGGTTAATGAATGACAATTCATATTATTTGAAGGCGGTTTCTCTTTGCCAGCCTGCTTATTATTGTACCCAAATAACTGAGAGTTCAAGCTTTCATCAAGTAAAATAGAACTTTCAACTGAGGCATCCATGGGAGATGAACTTGAGCTGGTAGTCTCCAACTGCTGGCATTCTTGCTTATGAACTTCCCTCCAGTGAATTATCTGGCACCTTCCAGAACTGCACACACAAGTTAGAAAAATGATAACAAATTACAGTCAGTGTCAAAGGGTGATAAATACATCTTTGATGCATCTTCTTTTCATGATTCTTCCTAATAAATAATAAATTGTAACTAAATGAACAGGCTAAGGAAAATTATAGGTAACAAGAAGAATGAAAATAATTTGTCAAAAATCAATGTAACCAGTCCTTTGAAATTCCATAAAAAAAAAAACCTAATAAATGTTGTTAATTGAGGAAACAAGACTTGAAGTAGAGTGAACTTATTCTGGATATATTGGTTTAAACAGGATTAAATGTTGGGGTGAAATTCACCTTACTGATTTTGATGGTTACATTGACTAAGACCAAAGAAACCAAGAACAAGAATTTCCATCAACATTGGACATTAAGCATGAAATTCTATTTAAAAGATAATAAGTAATGATTTCACTTTCCTTGTCATGTATTGAGTGACTTGAAAGTTCATGGGAGACTGGTAACTGTAGGCAAATCAAGTTTTTAGGAAAGTTAGATTTTATTTTATTTTCTAAATCTGTATTTTCTGGTTTCCTAGTTTTTTATTTATTAATAATTAAGTAGCTTTCTTATTTTGTAAATCTGATAACTAATTTTAGGGCAGAAAGGTAGGAATTAGTTTCCCTTTTTGTTTGTATAACTGTATATATATTTGTACAGTTTTCTCATTCAGAAATACATAGAAAATATTCAACTTCATGGTATCAGAGCCTGGATCTTTCCTTACGATTTTTTTTTTTTTTTTTTCTTGGGCCTTAATTACCAGAGGAAAACAAAGAACTGCACGGCCTTCATTGCAGACATAAAAGTTCTCAGATTTTCCTCAATCTTATTGCTAGCACTTTTTTTCAAACCTGAATCTGATTAATCCTTACTGCTAGCAACTGTATGTTCCTAACCACTGCAAAGGAGATATGGGAGGTTGTAAGACATACATACTCCAAAGTTCAAGATGCTGCCCAGATATATGAGGTTAAGACTAAGATCACAACCACAAAATGGAGTTAGATCATTATATCTGTGATTGAATGTTATAATACTATGAAGGAGTTATGGCTGTAGTTAGATCATTATCAAAATTTTAAGATGAAGTGTAGTGAAGATGTTGCAATGTTACAAAAGTTTGTGGAGAGAGAATTTTTGAATTCTTGGCTTGTCTCAATATGGAGTTTGACCAAGTTCATGTCCAGGTCCTTGGAAAGGAATCTTTACCATCTTTGAATGAGGTATTTTCAACAATAAAGGCTGACACAAGAGGAATAACACTGGCCCTAGCTAATGTTTAAGATACTTCTTGTTCTTCATTCACGTAGTTGAGAGTGTGTGAGATAACCTCTTTGTACATTTTGGGAAATGTTGTTTTGGGGACTGTTTTTTTAAATTGCTTTGGTATAATTTCTTATTATTTTTCCTCAAAAGCCTCTTTTTTCGGTGGCTTTAGTGGACTACGTCGTTCACTTGTACTCGGTTTTGTCAATAAAATGTATATATATATATATATATATATATATATATAATTTTTCTCACGGCATCCTGGACATAACTTATGTCCACAACAACAATTATTTAACGTTAAAGAACCACTTCTCTGACTTTATGAGGGGTCCCGATTCTAACATTAGAGAAGTGATTCTCTAACATTATATAACCATTCAATGGGACATAACCATTATATATATATATATATAATCATTCAATGTAACATTATATTTTTTACACTATTTCCAACCGATTGGAATTTGTGATTCCGCACAAATTTTTTGTTTGGGATTCTGCACCTGATAATTCCTATATATATATATAAACATACATATAGACATATAGTCATAGAAAAAATTAAAACGTGCCTTGGCAGCAGAAAAGGAACAGAATATACCAGTATCTAACAGACTTGCATCTGGAGCAGCGAGTTTTAGATGGAGCAAAGCATCTGGCACACACATGAACTCCACTTTTTGATGTAGACACAAGAGGAATAACACTGGCCCTAGCTAATGTTTCTGCCTTAATAGATTCTTCAGCAGCCAGATGAGCTAGCAAGCTTGCTCTCTCCCTTTTCTTTGCAACCTCACTCCATTTTCCAAGTAAGATGTAAGCAACCAGAGGAAGCACAACCAAGAAAAGAAATAGGGCAGGTACATCAGCTTCCCTCGGTTCAAGCATGTCCCCACCAACAAATTCATGTCCAGTTGTCTCTCAAAACCACTACCCAGAAGATAGTCTCTTAAGCTACAAGATTCCAATTAAATTAATATCTGGGTCAGCAACATGAATTCACTATCTATTTAAGCCTTTAAAGGTTTCTGATTCATAACATCCATGAGGGTAGCAATCAGAACAAGAAAAACTAATGTATGATTCTCAAGTATGCATAAACAATACAAAGCGAATTATCTGTTTCCAGACTTAAAACATATCAGAGAAGAATAGTACAACTTAATCAAAAATAAGGAGTTCAACAAAAAGGAAAGGCTACCATTGCAATGTGAGTCCAGAAGTTCCATCCATTGGTGACAACCTCAGCGTTGGCTCAATTAATATACACTATTAATAGATCATTGATGAAAGAAAAGAGCTAAGAGCTAAGACCAAACAAATATCTACTACATATATGGGTTTCACCCCTTTACAAAGTCCATTGGGACACAGTTATTCCACATAGCATAGGCAGTGCCCAGGTTCTCACAACAGGCATTGAAGAGTATCCCTCAGGCAATTTATGCAGATTACCCAATCCTAGCAATTAAATGTCTAAACCACTGAGCCCATTGTAAGCCCTCAAGTGACTTAAAAAGTATAAACTTTTATACATTCATTCTTTTTTTTAGTTTTTGATCAATGTATGTATAAACTTTTATACATACATTCATTATTAATTTATCTTCTTGACCCAAGTTGGGACCGATGAAATTTATTATCTAAAAGTGATTACTAATTTATCGAGTATTAAATTAGAGAGGTTAAACTATAGTACAACCCTAAAGTCCTAAACCCTCGAAGCTGTTAACCTATCCCCTTTTCTCAAACGGAGCCTCTCCAATAAACAAGACTCTGGGTATCACCAAAGTTGCCCAGAACAAAGAACAACCACACTCCGGATATCACAAGCAATAAGACTGTGAAGAAGTAATTGATTTGCCTTGATAATAAAACTTATGTTTTCACACTGACTCAACATATGTCCTTTATATCTTTCTAGGACACCTAGAAACTTGGAAACATGGACATTTCATCCCTTGAAATTCAAATCGAGTTCAACAGGGACAAATAATGATATCAAAAGAACAAAAAAAAAAAAAAAGTAATAATATATATCCCATTTGAACATACCCAATGGTCATAAAAGTATACAATCTTTCCACATAATGTTTACCCAGAAATGCACATTGCTAAACAACTCATAAAAATAAACATTTCCAATTAAGTATGAGATTTCAAGAAACAAGAAAATATAATAAAGGGAAGAACAAAACCCAATCGAGATCAAGCATTACTGAGAAAAGGAATACAAGTTGGGTTTAGTTTGAACCACAACATACCTCAACAAGAAGATAATAAATCTGAGCAAAACCCAATAACACTTTCTTTCTCCTCCTGTATTTCTTGTCGCAAAAAGATTCTTTGATTCCTGAGATGGTAAGCCTACACAGTTCAGTTTTTAGCTTCACTTCACTTCAGACTTCGTTTACACACACTCTTTCTCTCTCTCTCTCTCTCTCACTTTTTAAGATTTGGTAATTTTTATCATTATTTTTTTTTTTGAAGTACATTTTTTACTCGGACCCAAAACTTGATACTAAGAACATAACATCGTGGCGTTAAATTAATTGGTGTAACTTGTAAGGTGACACAATTGGACCCCACTTTTTAGGATGATTTGAGTTGTGACGACCGACGAGAAATCAGAGGCAAAATCAATTTGGAATTCAATCATTTCAATCATGTAATGATACCATATTGTTTAGAAATTAAAATTGGATAAAGTAGTATTATTAATTTTAAAAATTAAAATTAAATTAAATGAGAAATATAAATTGATATTGTCCTACTATATATATATATATATATATATATATTAGTCATTTTCTTCTTAGTGTGTATCGATATATTATCTTTGTATTGCATGTGAACCATTGATTAATCATAAGTGAATATTAACCAAGTCAAATTAGGTAAATCTACTTGCTTACATACAATACACTGATATAAATACATTAATGTGCACCATGTGATTCTTTGGCTTTGGTTTTGTCTTGCTTTTGTTTGCGAGTCAAATTAGTTAAATTTAATTGCTTACATACAATACACTGCTATAAATACATTAAGGGCTCAAAAATTAAATAGCACCTTTTGGGTTGGTTTTTGGGGAATAGGCACCAAGTTAATAAGTTAAGTTTAAAAGGCACCATTTAATGGGACCAGACGAAAATACCCCTTTGTTGTCTGTTTCTTTGTTTTGAAACTTTGGAAGAAAAGCTCTGAGAGAAAACCCCGACGGCGCAACAGTCGACCAAATTGTGACGACGAACCACCGTCGACGGAGCTACAGTACCGACGTACCGGCGAAGTCAATACCGACCACGGTATGTCTTTATCTCTCACGCATTTGTTGTCCATTATGTTTGTTTGATGAGTTTAGGTTAGGGTTTTAGTTTAGGAAAAAATTTCGAGCCTTTTGGTAGTGAAAACGATGAAGTTCTGGGTTTCCAAGAGTTTTTGAAACTGAATCGAGCCTTTTTGCAGTCTTATCGAGCCTTTTAGAAAGGTTATCGAGCCTTTTAGAAAGGTTATCGAGCCTTTAGAAAGGTTATCGAGCCTTTTAGAACCTTTTAGAAAGGTTATCGAGCCTTTTTAGAAAAGTTATCGAGCCTTTTGAAAAGTTATCGAGCCTTTTAGAAAGGTTATCGAGCCTTTAGAAAGGTTATCGAGCCTTTTAGAACCTTTTAGAAAGGTTATCGAGCCTTTTTAGAAAAGTTATCGAGCCTTTTGAAAAGTTATCGAGCCTTTTAGAAGAAACTTTTGTCGAGCCTTTTAGAAAGGTTATCGAGCCTTTAGAAAGGTTATCGAGCCTTTTAGAACCTTTTAGAAAGGTTATCGAGCCTTTTTAGAAAAGTTATCGAGCCTTTTGAAAAGTTATCGAGCCTTTTAGAAGAAACTTTTGTCGAGCCTTTTAGAAAGGTTATCGAGCCTTTTAGAAAAGTTATCGAGCCTTTTAGAAGAAACTTTTGTCGAGCCTTTTAGAAAGGTTATCGAGCCTTTTAGAAAAGTTATCGAGCCTTTTGAAAAGTTATCGAGCCTTTTAGAAGAAACTTTTGTCGAGCCTTTTGAAACAAAATCGAGCCTTTTAGAACCTATATGTTATCGTGCATTTTGTTACTGTTATCGAGCCTTTTGAAAAGTTATCGAGCCTTTTAGAAACTTTTGTCGAGCCTTTTAGAACCTATATGTTATCGTGCCTTTTGTTACTGTTATCGAGCCTTTTTGAACTGTTATCGAGCCTTTTTGATATGTTATCGAGCCTTTTTAACATTGATGTTATCGTGTCTTTTTATACTTTTATCGAGCCTTTTTGAACCTTTATGTTATCGTGCCTTTTTGTAATGTTATCGTGCCTTTTTGTAGTGTTATCGAGCCTTTTTGAATTTTATCGTGCCTTTTTGCACTGTTATCGTGCAGTTTTGAATTTTACCGTCAGTTTTCAAGTCTTTTCAGTAACTTATTTGCTTTTTTTCCGTCAATATGCAGATGGCGAATCCGAATGATTTCCTTAAAACCCCGGTGGGAGAATGGTTCAATGGAAAAATTATTCGGCATGACCATTTTGATGACCTTAGAGATATCGACAATGCACTTGAAAGAGTACCTGAAAATCTAAGGATCGAAGACCGACGTCGGTTTACTGAGTCATGTTTCGGTCATTTCCTCCGGATGCATCGTGAGATTAATTTTTCTGGCGGCATTGTCCATCGGCTACTTTTACGTGAGTTGCATCACAACGGGCCGGAAGATGAGATGCGATTTCTGTTAGGGAACCATACGGTCCGGTTCTTGAAGGTTGAGTTTTGTCTAATCACCGGATTGAAGTTCGGAGTGATTCCCGACACAGCGAGTTATGATATGGTGGTACAGAATGGCATACACGACCGGTACTTCCAGCGTCGAGTCATCGAGTTTCAAGAGCTGAGAGGGGTGCTTCGGATTGGTGTTTTCCATTCGCAGTACGATGCAGTGAAGCTGTCATTATTGTTTTTGCTGAACTGGATACTGATGGGGGTGGACGAGAGATTTAAAGTTCCAGCATGGCAGTTTCGAGTAGTCGAGGACTTGGACACTTTTGATGCGTTCCCATGGGGCGCATACGTGTATAGGCGGTCTATTTATGGTTACATGCATGCTTTGGATAGTCCACGGGAGGCAGCACGACAGGCAGGACAGGGCGTTGACACCATCGAGTCCTACAACATATATGGTCTAGCGCACGCACTATTGGTTAGCATTTACAATTTGCATCCGTACTTTAATTGAGAATTTTTTATATGACTGATGTATTTACTTGTGATCGTACTTGTCTATTACGCAGGTATTTGCTTTTGAGGTTATCCCCTCCCTTGGCATTAAAAAATGTGGGATCCGCAGGGTTAACCCCGAGCTACCCCCTCTACGTATTCTGAAATGGAAGTTGACTAAGCGACCGCGAGGGAAAAAGCTGGATGAGATTTTCTCTGAAACTGTAAATATTGTTGTTGTTAATGTTTATAATTTTTAGTATGTGTATAATTACAATGATGTAATTACAATGATGTAACTCCAATTGCAGATGTCTGCGCGGTCTAAATTGGTGGCGACAGCTGTTGAGATGGGTCAACGGTATTACGAAGGCATAGATCAGGGACCCACTATGTATGATCACTATGCTGTAGATTTATCTGGAGGCCTCCCGGATCCGGAACTACATAGGACTGGCGGACCCAGTCATACGGAGGATTCTTGCGGACCTAGTGATATGGATCCTTCGTACTCTGGACCCAGTGATACGGAGGGCTCAGACCCGGATGTCGGCAATGGCCGTGGGAGTCCCACGAGGTCTAGGCGGGTACGCGTGACTTTGCCCAGACAACCTACAGCTGGACGTGATTCAGAACCGGAGGTTGGCAGTCCTACTCCCGTGAGGCGTAGGCGGGTACGATTCAATTTGGACAGACAGCCTGGACCTCAAGGTCATTCACGGGGAGGCGTCGGAGAGCGTCCACAGGTACGTAAGCATTTTTAGGACCACATGATTTAATTTCAATTGACTTAATAGTTTTAGTACTGACAGAGTCCGAATTCCTTTCAGGCTTGGGAGCATAAATTGGCAGAGGTGATGGATGCTGTTCGAACATTACGTACGGATGTCATGGAGGCTTTCCGTACGAGTGAAGAGAAAAGAGCTGCGCAGCATCAGGAGTTGCTGGATTTGATCCGGGCCCAACAGGGTCCGACGTCGCAGCACCGTATGGATGGTCCACCATTCGATGACCAACCATTTGATGACCATGACGGAGCATTTACTCCCACAGGTACAGGGTGGACAGACCGAGGGACCAGCCATAGGCAGCCACGTACCACAGACACAGTCTCAGATCCGCAGGGTCATGATGTGACAGCACGAGAGGAGGTGCGCGGTGGTACACAGACAGCAGGTGATATAGAGCCAGCAGTCTTGGAGCAGATACTGCCTGAGGACATCACCACAGTCCGCTCATCACAGCTGCTGGATGATCCTGTTCACTTCCAGGAGCTCACACCTATACATTTCCAGGAGGTCACCCCTGACGCCACAACCCAGCGCGATCGTCCAGTCGATCCCAGCGTACGAGGTTCCTCCTACGAGCATAGACCTTCGGTCGACCCGAGTGTAGCCGACCCCTCCAGCCGACCTCCGGTATGTCATTTGACACCCCACCGATCGATTTCAGGTGATCAACAGGGAACGAGTTCCTCCTCACACCACCCCGATCACCCTGATTTGGACCGGAGTCCACCACCCCTGAGGCGTGGAGACCGGATTCGACGTCGAGGTTGGATGGAGCGGAGCCCATACACAAACCCCTGTGAACCGAAGAGGCCACGGATGATGCCGCATCCGCAGCCAGCACATGAATGGATGCCACACGAATTGGTAGATCCTGACCAGCTTGCGGCGTACCTAGCCTACAAGAGGAGCATGACAGGGGAATTGTAAGTATAATCTAAAAACTTACAATCTGTTTATAGTTTTTTCGTCCACAGGTACAAGTAAGTATTATGTTAAATTTGTTTCCAATATGCAGACGTGATGTGGATCTGCACCACCCAGTTGGTGTCAATGTGACTTGGTTCCACCGGTTTCAAACCAACTTCATGGAGTTGGACGATTCGGTATGTTCCTCACTTGATTCACCTGTAGAAGTTTCATTCACAAATGGTTGAATCCTAACAATACGAATTGTTGATATTTGTCAGCACATTGACGCATACTGCAACGTTCTCCGGAAACGTCAACGAGCATTCCCCATTGTGTACGATAGGAGGACCAACATACTAGATTCACAATTCTATGTAAGTGTTTATTGAGTACGGTTTTCTCTTCTACCTTGATGTGTTCAAATATTTTTTGCCTGACGTGTCGGTTAATTTTCTATGTACAGACATTGGCATATCATAGCTGGCAGAGAATCTGCATGGGTGAGGACAAAAGAACCCCAGATGGTTGGACTGTGCTGGATCGCCAGTATCCTCGTGATGAGCTTCAGGTGGTATGTGGCCTGCTCCCGCAGGCAAACCTGCCATGGCACGACGTTGACACGGTCAGTGTAAATTTGACTTTGCGTCCATCTGTATAATAAAAAAATTTGCTAACACTTTGGAGAAACACCTGCAGGTTCTGATTCCTTGCAACCTCGGAGGTTACCATTGGGTCGTGGCCAGCGTCAACCTTGCGAAAGGGCACATTTTCGTGTTTGACCCGTTCAGACAGAAGGTCCGATATAGCCATAGGAATACCCAGTTCGCGTGCTTAAGGTGGTTGCTACCCTCGATGCTGGATGCGGTACACTTTCACCGGAACAGACAGAGAGGTGATGCGACGTACAAAAGGGAAGAAAAGCCGTTCCGGATGTTCTACGTGCACGCCAACCGTGTGCCGCAACAGGAACGGGGGTATGACTGTTTGAAGTTCTTATTCTATCACAATCGGTTTTAATAGCATCCCATTATAATGTTTGTTCACGTGGTTAATTGCAGGGGAAACTGTGGGGCCCATACATTGAAAATTATTGAGTACCTGGTGGCGAACACGGATACCTTCGACTGGTCCGAAGCTGATATGGCCACCATCCGGGAGAAGATGGCCGTCGAGGTTTTTTGTAACTCGAAGCCCATATAGTTGATGTAGATGTAGTTGATGTACATAACATTTTTTGAGTAATGAAATGATGAATTTTTTTTCTTCAAGTGTTTGAAGTGTTTGCAGTTCAAAGTTAAACACACACATTTCATACATTGAAATCCATAAACAATACAGCAAATTCAATAAAGCATCTAGTATGACATTAGACGAACAACTAAATTCTAATATATTTTCGAACATAAAATCAATCACATTAGTTCTACATAAGAACCAAGGGTCTCACCAAACAACTGTATCGAGCATGGTTGTGAAAGTTTGAACGATGTTGGAAGACATCAGGTTGGAGACATGTTCCTCATAAAACAAAGGTACTATTGCGGAAGTTGATAAGCATCTAAGGATTGAGAAAGCAGAGTATCCCACACGGATAGTTTACTGTTTTGGCATTTCTCATGAGCATCCGGGAACATTCATTCTAACTTATATACGAAGTACAAATCCCCATCATGAGTATATTGGTCTATATCCCAAGGGATTTAAGTTCAGTAAAAGGATGTTTGAGGACATTGATCGGCTTGTGGCATATTTCCAGAGGCATATCGACGATCCTCAGCATGAGTCAGCACCATCAATTAGATCAGTTGCTGCTATGGTACCAATGTGAAGCCCTGCAACTGGGGGCTCCTCTATAGCTAGAGGTGGCACGGTTTCGGTTCCAAGGTTTGGTGGAACCGAAATCGAAACCGAAATCGGAACCGGGTCCCCCGGTTCAGGTTTTGGTTTTGGTTTCGGTTTCGGTTCTGAAACTGGCGGTTTCAGTTTTGATTCCGATTCTGGAATCAGAACCGTCGGTTTTAGAACCGAACCTTTTGTAATATATTTTCAAAAAAATTAGAACCAAAACCGGAACCGGCCTCCCCCGGTTCCAGTTCTGGTTCTTGAATCGAAACCAGAAATCCGGTTCCGATCCTGGTTTTCCCGGTTACGAACCCCCCCGATTCGACGGTTAGAACCGGAACCTTGCCAGGTCTATCTGTAGCATCTGGGGGTAGTGGCTGGGGAAGTTCAAGCAATGAAGGTGGCTGGAGAGATTGATGTATTAAAAGTTCAACACATTTCATACATTGAAATCCATAAATAAAGTTGGGATATACATAAACACTATAACAAACGAAATTCGAACATGAAATCAATCATATTACTTCTACATAAAACATAAGAACCAAGGGTGGCAATTCGTCTTCCTCTTGTAAGTAAGGCTCCATTCATTCCACGGTACAGTCTTTCTCAGGGCACGTTTGTTTGTTGTGTCCAATTTTATGACAGATACTGCACTTGCGGCGGTATTCCTCGGGGACAATTGTGCTGGGACCTTCATTAACCATAGGTGGGTTGGAACACCTCCTGCTGTTATGTCCTGGTTGTCCACACCTTCTACACGACTGTGTGGTTGTCCTCTCCGAAGACGAGGCATGTCGACCCTCCATTGGTCTACCTGATTGCCTCTTCGCCTTTGGATTTAAAACCACCCGTGATGCGATGTCGGATGGCACAACCCATGAAGCAGGATGGCCAACAGGCATAATAGGAACTGAGTATGCATCAATAAGTGTCTCCCTCTTGTAGTAGTCCGCACACAGAGATGTAAAATCCAAATTTCGCTCCCTGCAACAATGAAAAGGGTGAGACTCACGTTTGGATAATATAAACCGTTAACTGTAAATTGTAATGTACCTTGCCGCTGCAAGTGCGTGTTTACATGGTAAAAAGTCCATTTGGAATTTGTTGCATGTGCATGTCTTCCGGGCTAAGTCAACCGTCCACTGTTTTCCCTTGTGTCTGACGGAGAATATGTTCCAGTCAACTGGATTTACGGTCATATAACCGCACTTCTCGACACGTTTGAGGATCAAAAGATGTGCGGCGTCGGTCAATCGATGACGCATGGACTGTGCATTTGCATGACGATCATGAAACCACTTCTGTATCATATTCCGAATGAACTCTGCCAGTGTCATTAGTGGCAGTTGCCGAGCGAATTTTAGGCATGAGTTTATGCACTCTGCAACATTTGTGGTCATCAACCTGTACCTTCTTTGGGGACAGTGAACGCGGGACCACTTCTGTGGACCGGCATCAATGGCATAATCGTATGCACCCTGGTGCAGCTTACGTAACTCCTCCATGTGCCGATCATACTGGATTTCAATGTACGACCTAGCAGCGTAATCCATTATCTGGGCAACATCCTTTCTGTGGAATCGCTTCTTCATATTTTCACCAAAATGCCAGACACAAACGGTATGGGTTGCATAAGGGAACGCTTTAGAAATCCCTGCTTCAATGCTTGGATGGCGATCGGAAATGAAAACCAGATCATCTATATGACCAAGGGCACCCCTCAAGCATTCTAAAAACCACTCCCATGAAAGGTTGTTCTCTGAGTCACCGTACCCAAAAGCAATTGGATACACCTGTTCGTTTCCATCTTGTGCAGTTGCCACAAACATTGTACCCCCGAATCTTCCCTTCAAATGGGTACCATCTACTGCAATAACAGGACGCATACACCTCCGAAAACCTCTAATTGAGGACCCTAACGACATGAAAAAGTAGAGGAATTTACCATGATCATCGCACTGTAAGTCCGTGATTGTGCCCGGATTTTGCTGTTCGAGAACATACGCAAAAGATGGGAGCAGTTGGAAACTTTCTTCATGCGTTCCATAGGTTAATGACAATGCATATTGCAAGGCATCATGTGCCTTACTGTACATGATTTGGATGCCATACATTGTTTTCATATCGGCGATTATGTCCTTCGGACGCATGAGACGACCATCGGTTTGTTAAAGTCTAGGGGCAACGACTTCTCCGATTATGACTGCACCAGCTTGTCGGTGGCGACGGTGAATCTCCTCCAAGGGACAGCTGTGTTCGTTGACAAAACTTCTGACTTGAAAGTAAGTACCTTCTTCTCTCCTCACCGCTCTTAATTTCCACGTACAGTCGTCAATGATGCAAACCAAATGTAAAGTTGTCTTATTAGACATTTTCACCTTCCATTCAAAGTTCTGCCGCATCGCAAAATGGCCAACTAGCCTCTTCAAATCCTTTTTACTCGGAAAAAATTGACCTTTATAAATCATGGTTCTCGGTTCTTGCGCTGCCAAGGTGCTGCTTGTACCAATACCAAACGAGTATGAATCTGCTCCTGGAATAACCCAAGTTCTCGCATTAACAGAATCAGATGATGTCATATTACAACGGACCTCGGAAGTCCCAGGCATATCTGGTGCAGTGCAACTAACTCCTTGTACACGTCTACCGCTTGTTTGCATTTGTGCAGGCTCTTCATCTACATTTTGGAGATCATGAACATGTTCATTATTTGCCTCAGTATCAACCTGTTCATGGTTCGGGTAATTGCTCTGTTGATTGTACTGCGCATTGTACTGTTCATTGTCCTGTGCATCGTACTGCTCATTGTACTGCTCATTATACTGCACAACGTACTGCTCATTGTACTGCACATCGTATTGCTCATTGTACTGCTCAATTCGACTGCCAAACACATCACCCACATCACCCAATTGAATTTCAGCTGCATGTGCATGGTCGACCGCAACTTCTGGGACACCACACATGTTTCCCACACCTTCGCTGGGACCCCCTTGGGTGAACACTTGGTTGCTACCGCTAAAGGATCCAAACTGTTGGGTATTTTCAGGAGGAGGAATATTATTCCCTACCACATCTCCAGCTGTCCGCTCAGTTAGACTGACACATACTTGAGGGATCACTCGATCTTCCCCTAGCATAAACTGGACATCGTCGTCATTCCTTATCAATGTGCGACACGTACTGCCAGGAACGAGTGATATTGATGACAACTCAAAATTGTATTTGTTTACATCATAGTTCACAATAGTATGCACGATCGTCACCAATTCTTCGTAAGTCATATTGTTTGACACGTACATTCCCCGGTTATCGGATCCAACAAACCTCTGACTTCCGTCGGGTAACTGGTCCCATCGACCGTTGTAAGATATTACTATTCTAACCCGATTCATGAGGCTGTCAAATTAATAATCACAAACCATTAACAAAAACCCATGATTACACAATGTCTTCAAATATTACATGAAAAGCCTCGAATATTTTTTGAAAAAGGCTCGAATTTTTTTTCAAAAAAGCTCGAAATATTTTTGTCAAAAAGGCTCGAAATCAATTTCGAAAAGGCACGAATATTTTGTTAAAAGGCTCGAAACTTTGTTCAGAAAGGCACGGATATTTTTTGAAGAAGGCTCGAAATCAACCAAAAGGCTGCAAACTTTTTTCAAAAAGGCTCGAAATATTTTTGTCAAAAAGGCTCGATAATAACTACAAAAGGCACGATGACATTGTTAAAAGGCACGAATAAATTTGAAAATCAATCCAGCCTTTTAGAAAGGTTATCGAGCCTTTTGAAAAGTTATCGAGCCTTTTGGAAAAGTTATCGAGCCTTTTACAAAGGTTATCGAGCCTTTTACAAAGGTTATCGAGCCTTTTGGAAAAGTTATCGAGACTTTTCCAAAAAGGCTCGATAACAATTTCAAAAGGCACGATGACAGTGTTAAAAGTTATCGAGCCTTTTGGAAAAGTTATCGAGCCTTTTACAAAGGTTATCGAGCCTTTTGGAAAAGTTATCGAGACTTTTCCAAAAAGGCTCGATAACAATTTCAAAAGGCACGATGACAGTGTTAAAAGTTATCGAGCATTTTGAAAAAGTTATCGAGCCTTTTAGAAAGGTTATCGAGCCTTTTAGAAAAGTTATTGAGCCTTTTGGAAAAGTTATCGAGCCTTTTAGAAAGGTTATCGAGCCTTTTAGAAAAGTTATCGAGCCTTTTGGAAAAGTTATCGAGACTTTTCCAAAAAGGCTCGATAACAATTTCAAAAGGCACGATGACAGTGTTAAAAGGCACGAAAATATTTCAAAAAGGCACGAAATTTTTTTCAAAAAGGCTCGATAACAACTTCAAAAGGCACGATGACAGTGTAAAAAGGCACGAAAATATTTCAAAAAGGCACGAAATCATTTTCAAAATGGCTTCAAGTTTACATACTAAAATGTGAACAACTTCAAAGAAGCAAGTTCAAGAAATATTACCTTATTTTACTGAAGAAGAAAGTCGGGGCAAGACCTTGAACTTTTATTTGTAGAGAGAGAGTAACTGAGTATTTCAAGCCTTCGTTTGAGTTGCAGAGAACAACTCAAAGAGAATAACATAAATGTTTAACTAAGGGCAATTTTGGTAGTTCACCATAATAGGTGCCTTTTAAACTTAACTTATTAAACCAGTGACATTCTCACCAATTCACTTTAAAAAGGTGATATTTTGGACCAATTCCACAATACATTAATGTGCACCATGTGGTTCTTCGGCTTTGGTTTTGTCTTGCTTTTGTTTGAGTGGGCTGTTTGTGGAAGTGTCTTGTGTTGGCTATGTTTTTGTTTTCTTTTGGCTCGGTGGTGTGTTTGTTTTGTTTCCTTTTTGCCGACCTTTTTAGCTCGATGAATAAAGTTTAGTTGTTTAAAAAATAAATAAATACATTAGTGCACACCGAGGAAAAAAAGAATGAATATATATATATATATATACGGTCCCGTTTTGGTCAATACGCATTGATGTAACTATATTAGTATTAATGCATGTGAACCACTAGTTATGGAGAAACTTTGACAAGTGCATACACTTTAAGTCAAAGTATGTAAATCTAATGGTCTACATCTAACAACTGATAAAATTATATCAGTACGCACTGACTTGAACATTTTTATGTATATATATATAAGACATTTCACATAAAAACCCCTAATATAAAATTATATACAAACTCAATCATTTTGATCAAAATCCAAAAACTATAATATAAGTGGTGGGCCGTGAACAGGGCCAACCCTGAGCCATTGGAAGAGGTGCACCCACCTTGGGCCCATAAAATAAAGGTCCAAAAATTTTAATTTTTTTACAAACAAAATTATTTTCTTAGATTAGAATATGGTTTTAGCCCCATAATTTTTGTTTTAAACAAAGGAGCTCAAATATTGTTTTTAAAATATAGGCCCAAAACTACTTGGTATTAGAGTATCTCCAAAGGTGGATGTTGTTGTAAGGGACCATTAAAAAGGTTTTGTGTTCTAATGATACTCCCTTAAATGACTCAGTTATAATTTTTTATTATTATTTTATGTGGAGCCCATTTATATTTTATTATTATTTTATATACTTATGAACTATATTTCTCATTTATATATGGAGCTCAATTAACTTATGGAGGTTGAAGCCACCCCTTAATTAAGGGAGTGAGCTCCACTAGATTCTAATTAAAGGAGTTATTAAGGGATTCCCTGGAGCTATAAAAAGAGATAATTACCCCGATGGCCATCAAATTGATGACACATTAACAAAATGGTCACTGGATTGGAAAGTTGTTCCAAAATAGCCATTTCTGGCAAACTTTGTGATACTAATGGTCATTCCATCAAACACCGTTAACTTCTTGTTCTTTTGGTATCAAAATGGTCATTCCCATATTTAAACTATAATCCCAAGTTTTTCATCATAATTAATAATCAACATAAGAGATTTTCACCGACCAAACTGAAACCATGAAATTTGGTTGGTATATTTTTGTGTGGTTTTGAATAGGGTGCAGTCTTGGTATATTTGTGCAGAAAAAAAAAAAAAAAAAAACCATGGTTTTTGAGCTGTTTTAATATTAAAAGGAACATGTTGGTATACTTGTGTAGGGGATTTTGGTATACTTGTGCAGTTTGACAAGTATTTGAAGTGTATGAAACTGAAATTATATTGAATCAAATAAATAATTCATTTTCTTCGTTGTTTATGAATTTATGTATTTTTTTTTAATGAAATTTTATTTACTCTATTTTTCTATACAATATAGATTACATATAATGATCATTTTGATACCAATTAATCAAATGGATAGCCAATAGATTAATTCTAGAAAATTTTGGACAGTTGTAATGGTCATGTTGATATAGAACTTTTAATATGTTACCTTTAACTAAATAATAGTGTATGTGATTGCCTGACTTGTTAGAGTTTTTAACCAATTTGCAGTATAAGAAGAATGAAAGCACTTGTGTTTACTCAGATAACATAAAGTTCAACTTCTTAATTTGTTGTAACTACATTTGACGTTTTGTTTTTTCAAGCGAAAACACTCATTGCTTTGAATATTTCAAGATCGTCATCTTCCCATTAAATTGATATTATGACTTTTTCCATCTCTCAAAGTCTCAGTTCCTTTTTTTTTTTTTTTTTTGACAAACTTCAAGTTTTAGCTTGGCTGTGATGATTAATTTAATATAAAATTAATTAAAAAAAATATGAGGTAAAAATCTCTTATGTTGATTATTAATTAGGATAAAAAACTTGGGATTATAGTTTAAATATGGGAATGGCCATTTTGATACCAAAAGAACAAGAAGTTAACGGTGTTATAACGGTGTTTGATGGAATTGTCATTGGTGTCACAAAGTTCGCCAAAAATGGTCATTTTGGAACAACTTTCTAATTCAATGGCTATTTCGATAACGTGTCATCAATTTGATGACTACCAAAGTAATTATCCTCTATAAAAATGCAGCTCCTCCCTTAATCAAGCCCATCAAGCCCCTTGGCTTGATTAAGGGATCCATGGGAGATGCTCTTAGGGGGTGTATTCAATTAGGATTCTTAAAGACATTTAAAGACATTTTTTAAGTGACAGATTTTCATGGATTTCTACAGACTTTTATAAACCCACATGAACTTTCATTGATTTGTTTAGATATCTATCTCAGACTTTTATGAATTTTTGTAGACATATATCTCAGATTTTCATGGATTTCTTATCTCAAACTTCTATTATAGATTGATGAATTATACCTGTATATAGCTCAATCAGTCAGCTAAAAAGAAGCTCCATTTCAAAGCTTAATTTTCATAAAGATCTCAACTTTCATGATAAACCCAAAAAAAAAATAAAAAATAACATATGAATATATAAAACTTCACGTATGAATAAACGTTGCACGCCAAAAAAAAAATAACGACAATAATTTCCACTCAATTACTAAAGTCAATCACAAATGAAAGAAAGTGACATGGTTTATAACAATTTTGAGAGCAAAATTAAAAGGAAAATACTCAATATTCATAACTCATCTTCACTAATTCTCATTGTTATTCAACTAATCATATAAACAAATAATAATCAACTAATAGAATAACCAAGCAAAGATATACCTAAAATATTGAAAAGAAAAAAAAAAAAAGCATAACCCTAACCCAAACATTGTCACAAGTGACCACCCTTTGATACACGATTTTTATTTATTCTCTACAGCTCCAAATCTTACAAAATTGGACATGTATAATCTAGACATATAGGACATGCTACAGTAAAATTATCAATTTAATCCATGGTCATTTGTATATTAAAAAATTCATTTTTTCTTGTTTCCTAAATCTGTCCAACAAAAACCAATATTGACATTTGTCCACTCCAAAAATTATAACAATTTTTATACTCATTTATAAATCATGAAATTTTGTAGAATAATAGTAGACATAACATTCTATCTACATATAAGTTTTCATAATTTTCTAGATAGAAGAACCCACCCAAATAAATTTACAATTTCTGGCCATTTATCAAAATAGAGAGGTTCCAAAAACACATAAAAACTAATAACCACCACTATCAATTGAATAGGTTATAAGTAATCATCATGGTCTCTACTTTTATCAAGTTAAGCATATCAAGAATCATAACCTAGCATATTCTAGAATGAAACAAATAATAGCACGGTGTGTATAAAGCTATCTAGAGGGGGGGTGAATAGATTTTACGCTTTTTACCCAATTTTTCGTGTTAGTCAAAATTACGAAAATGCCCTCAAGATAATATAACCAAGCAATTGTAATATGGTGCGGAAATTAAAACAACACTTGGTTTTTACGTGGAAACCCTCACGGGAAAAACCACGGGCTATGTAAGTAAGCCACACTCGAACCTCGAATCCACTAAATGTGCAAACGATTACAACCTAATCCCGGAAGTAATCACACACCTACCTAATCCCGGTATGAGTGAACCTAGTCCAATTTGCTTGCGTTCTAAGCAACCTAATCCCGGATGCTACACACAAGACTTACTTTCTCTATGAAGAGAATACAACCCTAAGTGAATATATGTAAATATCCAAAATGCAACATAGAGCAAGGGAAACCCTATATGCTTATCTAAGATGATTAATATGCAATTAAGAACAATCCTAGATATCAAAACTAAATGACATGTCAATTAGTTTAGCTAATCAATATTAAGCACAAAACCTAATATGCAAGCACAATATAAAATCTCAAACATACATCATACTCATCTCAATATTGTATCTAAAGCATACAAAATAACAAACAAGTAATTAATTGAGATTGCTAGATAAGAGAAACACAAAACATGTAAGATATTAGTGAAAAGCTTACCAAGCAAAGTATGATGAAGATTCCATGCTAGATGACATCTAGATGATCTAAGATGATGCTAGATGATGATTGATGATCATGAAAAGTGTTTGAGAATCAAGAATGGAGTTCTTGGAATTTTTCTTCTCTTTGAAAAATATCCTAAGTATGAATTCTGAATATGAACTCTCTTAATTGACCTAAAGTCAAAGTGGCATATATATAGGGGGCCAAAACAAAGTGTGGTCGTTTAAGTAAGTTTCAAAGAAACGCGCCAATCGGCGGTTTCAATCGGCGGCCAGGGCGCCGTTAATGACCGCCGAATTGAGCTCGTGAAGAACAGAGCATAAACGGCGGTTCATTCGGCGGTTTCGTGACCGTCGATTCCAACCGCCGAAACAGAACAGAGAGATCAAAATCAACCAGGTATGAACGGCGGTTTCGAACGGCGGTTTCATGCCCGCCGTTTCAACCGCCGAATTAGACTGAGAGATAAATCAATCAGGTCTTGAAACGGCGGTTTCTAACGGCGGTCGAGACCGCCGATCTTAACCGCAGAAATGCTCCAGACCAATCTGGACTGAAACGGCGGTTTCATTCGGCGGCCAGGCCGCCGATAATAACCGCCGATCACCTAGATAGGTGAAAACCAAGGAGAAGCCAAAGGCATTCTCCATAGGCGGTCCTCGCGCTAAACCAAGCACATTCTCGTGCATGCGCGGACGTTTCCGAAAGTTATCGGGAAACGAATTATACAACAACATGACACAATAACACACCATAAAATATAAAAAATAAGTGCAAGTGTGAAATGTGACAAATGAAGAGAATGCACACATATGCAATGAATGTTAAGTGTGTGTGTGCAACTAATCTCTTCAAAGAAAAGTAAGCACATAGAAATTTACCTTCGGTGCTTATCAACACGAGGTCTTCAAAAGGGCTTCGAACAACAAGACCGATACTTAGGCTACCCTTACAAAGAACCCCCACATATGGTTTGATCACGAAATAAGCCAATTAAAAACAACGGGAATCCTTACAATCTCCCCCTTTGGCTATTTCGTGACAAAACCATCACTCACAATGATTCCTCACAAAAAATAGAAACTACGGGACTATAATGATATTCTACATTACAAAGAGATAAGCTAATGCAACTTGAAGTCTTCAATCCTCTTGTAGAATAAACAATCCCTGAAAAGAGTTTCTAACATTTCTAATACAAGAAAAGTGTGAGATTAATCATGTGAGAACAATACCAAGCATTTGCATTTTTAGAATTTAGGCACAACATTACCAAATGTATGCAATGTATGATAAATGCAATGCTCCCCCTCAACGGGTTACTCCCCCTCAATGTATGTTCTCCCCAAAGTGTACAATAGCTTCTATATTTTGCACCTCCCCTTACCATATCCTACTCCCCCTTTTTGTCATGATATAGGCAAAGGAGTAGTCCCCAACCGGGTCACTCATAGCAACGAGAGATAGAAGCATGCAAGACTTGCATATACATATAAGTCACTTTATGCACTTCAATTAATTTGAGAGAAACAAGGAGATTTATTTTGAGAAAATGTGTGAATCCAACATGCTTTGCATACAAGACATATAGCATTCAAGTCCAAAATACAATGGTATTTGGCAAAGCAAAAGACAAAGGTTTCTAATAAGAATTCAAACCAATTTCACCAATGTCATGGGAAAAGCAAGGATATAGAGATTATTGATTTCAATTTAAGAGCAACTATATCCAACTTTATAAGCGAAACATGGCATGAGCGACTTTGCACCCTATTTGATTTTTCCGGATAAAATTATCCGTATGATAGTAACCATGTTCAACTAATAAAGAAAGAGAGACATTTGGAATGTAAATTCCTTTGAATGGATACAAGATCCTTTATTCATTTTGAGTCTCATAAGTTTTCACACAAGTTTTGCATTTTTAAGAATAAGCAATCATCAATTCATGCTTTTCATGTGAGCATGTTATCTGAATTTCATGCTTTTTCATTTGTCATTAGCATGTTATTAAAGAATCATTATGTCATGGAGATAATCATAGGTCATTCAAATCATACTTCCAATGTAAATCTCCTAGTCCAAAAATGCATGTTTGAACATAAATATGACATGGATTGTAGACAAGCAAGGTTCACACTTATGGAATTTTAAAACATATATACATATGTACAACCAAGCTTACTCAAGCAATTAAAAGAAGAGGCATAAGATATTTCAAATTTTTTGCAAGATACAAGAATGCAAAATAGCTCTCTTTGCTTGAGTTCCCCATATGGGGTCAATCATAGAACATCACTCCACAAGACATACCCCAATAGATCTACTAAGAGTTTTAAATCGAGTAGCATCTAAGGGTTTAGTAAATAGGTCCGCAAGTTGATCATTAGTACCTACATGTTCAAGTACTATGCATTTATTTTCAACAAGCTCTCTAATGAAGTGATGGCGGATGTCAATATGCTTAGTTCTAGAATGTTGCACCGGATTCTTGGAAATATTAATGGCACTCATGTTATCACAAAAGAGAGTGAGAGTACCTTGGTTGAATCCGTAATCCACTAGCATTTGCTTCATCCACATAAGTTGAGTGCATCCACTCCCCGCGGCTATGTACTCGGCTTCCGCAGTGGACAAGGAAATCGAGTTTTGCTTCTTGCAAAACCAAGACACCAAGTTGTTGCCTAGAAAGAAGCAACCGCCCGATGTGCTCTTCCTATCATCACAATTTCCTGCCCAATCCGCATCACTATATCCTACAAGACTAGGATTAGTGTCAAATGAGTACCAAATCCCATAGTTGGAAGTCCCATTCACAAAGCGAATGACTCTCTTAACAGAAGAGAGATGGGACTCCTTGGGATCGGATTGGTACCTAGCACAAACTCCTACACTAAATGATATATCGGGCCTACTTGCGGTCAAATAGAGCAAGCTCCCTATCATGCCACGATATAAGGTTTGGTCCACACTTTTACCGCTAGCATCCTTGCTTAGCTTCAAAGTGGTGCTCATAGGAGTGTCACAATGTTTGGCTTTTTCAAGACCAAACTTCTTCACAAGGTTTTTGGCATATTTGGCTTGGGTTATGAAGATCCCATTATCAAGTTGCCTAATTTGCAAACCTAGGAAGTAATTAAGCTCACCAACAAGACTCATCTCAAATTCATGAGACATAACATCAACAAATTGTTGGACCTTGGTGTTGTTGGTGGAGCCAAACACTATGTCATCGACATATATTTGAGCTATGAAAAGCTCATCATTGTCTCTCTTGATGAATAGTGTCTTGTCAACACTACCTCTTGTGTAGTTATTGTCAACAAGAAATTGAGTGAGGCGCTCATACCAAGCCCTCGGTGCTTGTTTCAACCCATATAGTGCCTTCTTGAGGCGATAGACATGGTTGGGGTGGTGTGCATCCACAAACCCCTTGGGTTGTTCAACAAACACTTCCTCTTGCAAGAAGCCATTGAGGAAGGCACTCTTGACGTCCATTTGGTGCAATTTGAACTTGTGCACACAAGAGATGGACAAGAGAAGCCTAATGGACTCTAAGCGGGCAACGGGAGCAAATGTCTCCTCAAAGTCGATACCCTCAATTTGAGAGTACCCTTGTGCTACAAGTCTAGCCTTGTTCCGCACTATGTTGCCATCCTCATCGGATTTGTTCCTAAATATCCATTTAGTGCCTATGACATTAGTGGTCTTAGGCCTAGGAACTAGAGTCCAAACCTCATTCCTTTCGAATTGGTTTAGCTCTTCTTGCATGGCAAGAACCCAAAATTCATCATGTAAGGCTTCTTCAACCTTTTTGGGTTCAATTTGAGAGGTGTAGCAAGTATAGCTAATAAGATTAGCAAGTTGACGTCTAGTCCTAACACCCTCATTTACCTCTCCAATGATATCTTCTTTATCATGGAGTTTCCTAACCCATGGAGCGGGTTCTTTAGAGTCCAAGAGAGGAACTCTAGTAATGGGTTATGTGACTTCATTAAATGTCCCAACATTGGGAGTCACCACAACCCTCTCCAAAGGAGTGTCATCCTCTAGAACATCCTCCTCCTCATGGTCATTAGACTTGAGCCTAGTATCATCAATGACCACATTTGATGATTCCATGACGGTTCGAGTCTTCAAGTTGAAAACTCTATAGGCTTTACTATTCAAGGCGTAGCCAATAAAGATACCCTCATCACTCTTAGCATCAAACTTGCCAAGTTGATCACGGTCATTTAAAATGTAGCATTTGCTTCCAAATGTGTGGAAGTAGCTAACATTTGGCTTCCTACCCTTCCATAGCTCATAGGAGGTGTTTCTAGAACCGGGCCTTAGGAACACACGATTTCCTATATAGCAAGCCGTATTGATAGCTTCGGCCCATAGGTTCCTAGGGACATTGTTGCTAAGCAACATCACTCGGGCCATCTCTTGGAGGACCCTATTCTTCCTCTCAACAACTCCATTTTGTTGAGGAGTCCTAGGAGCCGAAAACTCATGGGAGATGCCTAAGCTATCACAAAGGCTTTCAAAAGAGGCATTCTCAAACTCTCTCCCATGGTCACTTCTAATCCGTTTAATGCTTCTAATGTTAGATTTCATTTCATTTTGTAATTTAGTACAAAGCATTTTAAACTTATCAAAAGTTTCGGATTTTTCTCTAAGAAAGTATGTCCATGTAAATCTAGAGAAATCATCAACACATACAAAAATGTATCTCTTTCCACCCAAACTTTCGGTTTGCATGGGACCCATGAGGTCCATGTGGAGAAGCTCAAGAGGCTCCTTGGTGGTGAGATACTTACCCTTTTTGTGCATGCTTTTAGTTTGCTTTCCTTGTTGGCAAGGTCCACAAACACCATTGGCTTTCTTCCCAAGCTTAGGGAGGCCACGCACACACTCGAACTTTCCAAGGGTCCGTAGATCCCTAAAGTTCATGTGGCCAAGTCTTTCATGCCACAACTCAATTTGCTCATCCATGGACACATTGTTTGAGACTATTCTAGCTTCAAGACAATAGCAATTGTCGCTAGATCTCATACCTTTCAATAAGGTTTGTCCATCGGGCTTTAGGATCGAGCAATCATCTTTACAAAACAAGACGGAATATCCTTCATCACTTAGATGTGAAATGCTTATTAAATTGGCTTTCAAGCCATCAACAAATAAAGCATCGGATAAGGAGGGTAATCCGGGAACGGAAATGGTTCCTTTCCCTACAACTTTCTTTTTGGATCCATCACCAAAAGTGACATATCCACCTTCCTCCATAACAAGAGTCTCGAAGAAACTCTTGTTTCCCGTCATGTGCCTAGAGCACCCACTATCTAGATACCAAAAATTAGAAGAATTTGCCTTCAAGGCTATTTGAGCAACATGGCAAACAATGTCATTCTTTCTAATCCACCTAGAAACAATCTTAGCTTTCTTAGTGGTTTTTGGTATATGGGCTCTAGATGTCCTAGGATCATGCATAATAATATTATCATTCCTAGGAACATGCATCATGGCTCTTTTCTTTTTCTTCTCAATCATGCTTTGTTTTCTACACATTTTAATATATTGAAAGCAATTTGGTCTAATATGACCATCACAACCACAAAAGTGACAAATAGGGATGAAATAAGAAATCATACCTTGCCTTTGTCTTTGTGGATGAAAGGGTTCAATCCTTCTTCGTTGTTGAACCGGTCTTGGTTGCTTCCTAGCTTGAGGTTGCATGATAGGTCTCTTTCCTTTGTGAGCCATTTGAGGAGGAATGTTAGCTTGAGAGACCCTAGGGGGTTGAGCTTGAGGTTTCCTTCTTGGACCCATCTTCACTTGTGCATTAGAGCATTGTCCTACTTCTAATTTCTTTCTAGGAGCTTGCACAAATGAAGTTTCTTCTTTCTTCAAGCTCTTGACAAACACGGTCTTGTTAGAGGTAGAGATCTTCTTGTCATCTTCATACCCAAGACCCCTCTTGTCACATGGACTCTTTCCAACACCAAGCATATGGTCAAGCTTCTTGGTGCTAGAATCCATCCTAGTCATAGAATTTCTAACTTCTTCAAGCTCACTCTTTAGACTTTCTTCATTCCTCCTAGATAAAGCTAACTCCTCTCTTAGCTTATCTTCTATCTTCTTGAATTTTTCCACTTGTTCACCTAAGTGGTCATTATGAGATGCAAGCTCAAGATTTTCTTCTCTCAACATCTTGATCTTTCTTGTGCTCTTGATTGCTAAATCATTAAACTCGGCATGGCATTTAGCAAGTACCTTTTTCTCCACAAAACTACTTATGGAGTTAGATGAGGAATCACTTTCTTCTTCACTTGAGTCATTTTCCTCTTGACTCATTTCCTCTTTCTCACTACCACTTTTGATCTTATGTGAGGAGGCAAAAGCTAGGAGGTTAGCCATGAGCTCTTCTTCACTTGAAGACTCATCTTCCTCATTGGAGTCATCACTACTCCCACTCCAAGTGGCGGCCATCACTTTGCTCTTCTTCTTATCATTGTGATTAGCACATTCGGGGGCAAAGTGACCAATCCCACCACATTCAAAGCATCGGACCCCTTTCCTTTCGGTCCTCTCTTGTCTAGGCTCAAACTTCTTGAAGGAACTCTTTTTCTTCAAATCTTGTCCTCTTGACCCAAATCCCTTCTTCTTCTTGAACCCCATAACCTTGTTGAACCTTTTCACAAATAAGGCAAGGTCTTCATCCGATTCATGCTTTGCCTCCTTTGCATCCTTAGATGCTTTCAAAGCTATTCCTTTAGACTTCTTAGGAGGAGTAGTGGTGCTAGGAGCCTTCCTAGACTCATATGCAAGGAGACGCCCAATCACCTCACTTGGCTTCATATCCATGTAGCCACTATTTTCTTCTATGGCCGTCACCTTGGATTCAAACCTATCGGGGAGAGATCTCATAATTTTTTGCTTGACTCTCCTATCCGAATACGGGTCTCCGAGTTGATGGCTTTGATTTACAATATCCATCAATTTGATTTCGAAGTCATTGAAGCATTCATCCTCTCCCATCCTAAGTAGCTCAAACTGAGTTTGGAGGACTTGAAGCTTGGACTCCTTCACCACCTCGGTTCCCTCATGTGCAACTAGAAGGATGTCCCATGCCACTTTGGCAATCTGAGTATTCTGAATAAGCTTGTACTGATTCTCATCCATAGCACACATAATGGCATGCATAGCCTTCCTATTCCACTTAGAAGCCTCAAACTCTTGCGCGTTCCATTGCGCCTTAGGCTTCAAAACATCTTGTCCTCCACCATCGGGAGTCATCATAGGGAGATCATATCCGTCTTCCACCGCCATCCATGCACGGTCATGAATTTGGCATATGTAGGATTCCATCTTCCCTTTCCATTGGGAATAGTTCAATCCGGTAAGAAGTGGAGGCCTTGTGCTAGAAGCTCCTTCGTGGCCACCACCATTTCCACCGTTTCCACTCATAGTGTTTATGAATGAATGAAATGAATGCAAATGTATGAATGATCAAAAATCACACAAAATGCAAAACACACCAAAATAAGCAAGGATCACCTATGTATGTCTAGGAACCCGCTCTGATACCAATTGAAACAAATAATAGCACGGTGTGTATAAAGCTATCTAGAGGGGGGGTGAATAGATTTTACGCTTTTTACCCAATTTTTCGTGTTAGTCAAAATTACGAAAATGCCCTCAAGATAATATAACCAAGCAATTGTAATATGGTGCGGAAATTAAAACAACACTTGGTTTTTACGTGGAAACCCTCACGGGAAAAACCACGGGCTATGTAAGTAAGCCACACTCGAACCTCGAATCCACTAAATGTGCAAACGATTACAACCTAATCCCGGAAGTAATCACACACCTACCTAATCCCGGTATGAGTGAACCTAGTCCAATTTGCTTGCGTTCTAAGCAACCTAATCCCGGATGCTACACACAAGACTTACTTTCTCTATGAAGAGAATACAACCCTAAGTGAATATATGTAAATATCCAAAATGCAACATAGAGCAAGGGAAACCCTATATGCTTATCTAAGATGATTAATATGCAATTAAGAACAATCCTAGATATCAAAACTAAATGACATGTCAATTAGTTTAGCTAATCAATATTAAGCACAAAACCTAATATGCAAGCACAATATAAAATCTCAAACATACATCATACTCATCTCAATATTGTATCTAAAGCATACAAAATAACAAACAAGTAATTAATTGAGATTGCTAGATAAGAGAAACACAAAACATGTAAGATATTAGTGAAAAGCTTACCAAGCAAAGTATGATGAAGATTCCATGCTAGATGACATCTAGATGATCTAAGATGATGCTAGATGATGATTGATGATCATGAAAAGTGTTTGAGAATCAAGAATGGAGTTCTTGGAATTTTTCTTCTCTTTGAAAAATATCCTAAGTATGAATTCTGAATATGAACTCTCTTAATTGACCTAAAGTCAAAGTGGCATATATATAGGGGGCCAAAACAAAGTGTGGTCGTTTAAGTAAGTTTCAAAGAAACGCGCCAATCGGCGGTTTCAATCGGCGGCCAGGCCGCCGTTAATGACCGCCGAATTGAGCTCGTGAAGAACAGAGCATAAACGGCGGTTCATTCGGCGGTTTCGTGACCGTCGATTCCAACCGCCGAAACAGAACAGAGAGATCAAAATCAACCAGGTATGAACGGCGGTTTCGAACGGCGGTTTCATGCCCGCCGTTTCAATCGCCGAATTAGACTGAGAGATAAATCAATCAGGTCTTGAAACGGCGGTTTCTAACGGCGGTCGAGACCGCCGATCTTAACCGCAGAAATGCTCCAGACCAATCTGGACTGAAACGGCGGTTTCATTCGGCGGCCAGGCCGCCGATAATAACCGCCGATCACCTAGATAGGTGAAAACCAAGGAGAAGCCAAGGGCATTCTCCATAGGCGGTCCTCGCGCTAAACCAAGCACATTCTCGTGCATGCGCGGACGTTTCCGAAAGTTATCGGGAAATGAATTATACAACAACATGACACAATAACACACCATAAAATATAAAAAATAAGTGCAAGTGTGAAATGTGACAAATGAAGAGAATGCACACATATGCAATGAATGTTAAGTGTGTGTGTGCAACTAATCTCTTCAAAGAAAAGTAAGCACATAGAAATTTACCTTCGGTGCTTATCAACACGAGGTCTTCAAAAGGGCTTCGAACAACAAGACCGATACTTAGGCTACCCTTACAAAGAACCCCCACATATGGTTTGATCACGAAATAAGCCAATTAAAAACAACGGGAATCCTTACATAGAAGTTCAACCATGAAAGAGATAAACAAAGGAAAATAGAAGCAACGAACCCTAGCAACAAGAAAAACTCAAAATCCTTGAGGAGAAGGCTAGACTTGTTATGGCCTTTGATTTTTATACCTCTCCTTATCATGTCCACCAAAATACATGACCTAAGAAAATCCTTTAAAATTTAGTCTCAATTAAATACACCTTGATTTTTGTAGACATTTTTAAAGTCCTAGTTCAATACACCTAAATTTGGAAGGACTCTTTAAAAGTTCATAGAAATCTAAATTGAATACCACTAGATTAATATAGACTCTTTTAAAGTCTTTAAATGTCCGAATTAAATACACCCGAATTTATAAAGTCTTTAAATGTTCTTAAGAATCCTAATTTAATACACCCCCTTAGTTATTGGATTAGATTGTAGTTTTTAAGCTTGTAAATTTGTGTCTTAAAGGGGCCTAAAATATTTTTAAAAAAACAGGCCTAATGAAAATAAAATATATTTTTTTGCCCAAGGCTAGCCATGGCTACGTGAGAGAATACATAACAGCTCTTGGATTTTGATCCAAGTGATGAAAAATGAGTTTTATATAATCTTATATAGAATAATTCTCTAGTCAACTCTGGTCCTGAATTTTCCGCCAAGATCTTCGGGTTTCTCACGTAAATCAATTGACGTGTCATTTATTATTTTTCGCCTTTTAAATTGTCAATTGATTGTTTGTTATATTTGGTTAATTTTAAATATTGACTAATACAAAAAATAGGTAATTAACTTGATTAAAACCTATTCCCCCCCTCTAGGTTAGTTTAGACACATAATAGAAATTTTCAAAACCCATACCATTTGAAACACCACTGAACGTCCTCTTGTTAAAAGGGGGAGTTGCTTGACATGAAACTGCAGAATTTGGAATAGACTGAATATGGGTACTTGGAGACTAATGAGAGCTGCTGAGCTGCATCGCTTTTGTAACATAATAGACTTTCTCCTATGTCTTGCTGCTTTCTTCTCATCTTCCTTGCTTCTTTGTACACTATATGGAAAATATATATATATATATATATATATATATTTAAACATGGTACATTCTTAAAAACATATATAGAGGAAAATGTAACATAAAGAAAAGAGTTGTTGAACCAAATAACCTTTAATTTGATTTGAGATTATATAGGAAGATGGGAACATGTATATATTTAGTTAGGGTAATAAATATTCTACTAATAACAAACACCACAATGTAAGTAAGATATACAATGTAAGTAAAGTTTGCTTAAATGTTTCTAATGCATACCATTTGAAATATCACTTAAAGGCATTATGCTAATAGGAGGGGTTGTATGACATAAAATTGTAGAAATTGGAATGGAATGAACAGGAGTACATGGAGACTCTAGATTGGACCGCTTTTGTAACATAACAAACTTTCTTCTCATTCTTGCTTTTATCTTCTTTTCTTCTTTGTTTGTTTCTTTGAATACCATATAAATTGAAAAATAATAATTTAAATATAAGAACATTTATGAAATTGTAAACAGATATATAAGGTAATTTTAAAAAGAAGAGTAGTTGATTTTTATTTATGGTTTGCTTTAGCTTTGTATAGTGATGTCAATGAATATATGGTAGATAATTTAAAGAAATTAAAAATATATATTAAACTAATCATTGACTTTACAAAGGTCGATGGTTAAGGTCTATGTACATCCCAAGTCAATGTTTCAAATGCATCATTTCAAATATCACTTAGAGGCATTCTGTTAATAGGAGGGGTTGTATGATGAAAATATATAATATGTGTCTAAACTAACCTGGGAGGGAGGGGGGTGAATAAGTTTTAATTGATTAATTACCAACTTTTCGACTTAATCAATTTCAACAACTTTGCTTCAAACTAGCAATCAAACAAACAACAATAAATGTGCACAATAAAAACACAAGGATTGATTTACGTGAGAAACCCTCCAATTGGGCAAAACTCAAGGGCTATCCATCTAGCCACACACGGTCCTCAAATCTACTATATGTAATGATGTTTACAACCTAGGTTGACCTTTAGTTACACCATTCTTGGTCACTAACCCATCACTACTACCTGCAAGCCTTTTATAGTGATTCTAGACCAATTGCGTGTGCACTAATCCACTTAGTCACAAGGCTTAACACTCAATAAAGAGAAAACAACCTATGTGAATATATGACAATATCCAAAATGCAATTAATGATAGGCTACACTAAATGGTTATCTAGAGATTCAATAATTACAAGTTAAACAATCCTAGATATCAATATCTAAATGCAGAGCATGGAGATTTAGCTAAAAAGGGCAATATTGTCCTAGATGCAAGCTATCGATAAACAACACATCTCAACCAACAAACAAAGAATCAAGCATGTTAGAAACAACATTAAGTAAAGAGTTATGCATTTAATCACAAATAAAATGCTAATACTAGGCAAACATGAACAAAAGATGAAACAAGAAATTCTAGAGTATGTTCAAGTTACCTAGTCAAAAAAAACAAAGAAGACCCATGCTTGAATGATGCTAGATGCTCATGGGAATGTGTTTGGTTGAGTAAAGGTGAGTTCTTGGGAGTTTCTCTCTCTTTAGGAGCACTCTATCTTTCAAAGATGTGATTTTTAACTCTTAAAAACGAACTAGAGAGAAGACAACATATATATATAAACCCTAAGTGAAACTATGACATTTTAGAAAAATAAGGCTGAAACATGACACTGCACGGGTCTTGTGCATGAGTAGGGACCTGCGCATTGAGAGCTAAAAAAACATCCAAAGTCACATCTTTGGTGACTGCGCGGGTATATACCTGCGCATCAACGCACACCGGGAGCTAGAAAACAACCCGAGTGCAATTCACGGGTTGTGCGCGGGTAGGGACCCACGCATTGGGACCATCTCTGGTGGACACTCATCGTGCTAAAAACAAGCACCCCATCGTGTAAGCGCGGACGATTCTGATCAAACATCGGGAACTGAATTTCAAAACTCAATACCACACTTAGATCTAACAACAAGGTGCACGTGTGGAAAGTGAAGAACACACACATATGAGAATTTGAAACACTAATGCAAGAGAATAAAACATGCATGAAAAGTGTGTGTGTGTGTGCAACTAGTCTCTTCAAGAGTTAAGCACAAGTGATTGACCTTTGAAGTACTCTTGAGCTTGATGATGCACAATGAAGGCCTAGTCTACCCTTACACATTTAAGCCCCAAATGTGGTTTGTTAACGAAATAAGCTAATCAAAAAATGAGAAACTTACATATGACATGAAATTGTAGAAATTGGAATGGATTGAAAATGAGTACACGGAGACTCTAGACTGGACCGCTTTTGTAACATAACAGACTTTCTTCTCATTCTTGCTACTTTCTTCTTATCTTCTTTGTTTCTTTGAACACCATCTGAATTGAAAAATAATAATTTAAACATGAAAACTTATAAAATTGTAAACAAATATATAAGGTAATTTTAAAAAGAAGAGTAGTTGATTTTTATATATGGTTTGATTTAGCTTTGTTTAGTGATGTCAATATACATATGGCAGATAATTTAAAGAAATTAATATATATATATATTAAATTAATCATTGACTTTACTAAGGTTAATGGTTAATGCCTATATTTGTTTTCTAATACATGAAAAACAAATGAGTGTATAAGATTGAAATAAACTGTATGATAAGAAATTTAGATTTTGACTATGGAACAAAAATATCAGATATTCAACAAATACTATTAATAAGTCAAAACATTAAAAGTAATTGAAAATGATTCAAAAACCTTACCATTTGTAATATCACAAAAAGGAGATTTCTGAAAAGACGCTCCCAACACTGAGTCGACAGAATCATGGGAATGAGACACATGCGAAGAATTTGCAGAATTCTGTCCAGTTGGTAGCACATTCTCACAATGAATTGGTTTATGTTCTTTGGGGCGTTTCTGGGACATTGTGGTTTGTTTTCTCATTCTTGCTACCTTCTTTTCGTAATCATCCATATGCAAAAGCTAGAAGAAGCTAAAGATAAAAATGCATATGATCTATGTTACGTTCTAGTGCATTTGTCAAAATAGAATGTATTAATGAAAGTCATAAATAGTAGATATTATGTTGGCATGTTTTTCAAGATGAATTTTATAAAGAAAATGCTATTTTTGGTACTGAAGGCTAGTAGTTTTTGATGCTTTATATTCTATTATAATAGACATAATTACAAACACAGATAAGAGATGGTGCACTATTGAAATTGTTCTGAAGGAATAACACCAGCAAGGAAATAATAATAGATAGCAAAAATTAAGGTGTCACTATTTTATATAGTTACTTTTTCAATGAAAGTACTACATTGCTTAAGTTAATTATGTCAATTAGATATCTCACCAACAAAATGACTATTGGAAGGGAAATATTATAATATTAAAGATTTAGTGTGCAACTACCATGACAATATATGATGATGTATAAAAGTAGAGTTCAAATGATTTATTGTGATTTATTATATAGGGCCATTTAAAAAAAAAAAAAAAAGTTAATTTATGGCTAGGTTACATCCATAAGTAATAAGAAGACCGCATCTATGAATATGTTCCCCCTATTCATAGACTAATTACACATGCACCAGTTTATCTTGTATTCCAATTTTCAAGAACACCAATTCCGATTACCATTTGTAATATCACAAAAAAAAAAACAAAAAAACAAAAAAAAAAAAAAAAAAAAACCCAATAAAAACATACAAAATTTTGCACCACAACAGAAGTTAGTCACTTTGATCCTAATGGCAAATCCAACACTTAAACAAAGGCACAAAATGCCAATACAGAATATAATACTAAACAAAAGGCAACACAAGGACCATAAAGAGGCCTTACACTGACTCATCCTAACTCATAAAACATAACATAATATTTATTGTACACAATGGATTTCTACTCAATAGGACACTCACAAAGCTAAACATAAAGATGCATACGATATATGTTATGTTTTTAGTTCATTTGTCAAAATAGAATATAATAATGAAAGTCATAAATAGCAGACATTATGTTGGCATGTTTTTCAAGATGAATTTTACTAAGAAAGTGCTATTCTTGGTGCTAATATTGAAGGCTATTAGTTTTTTTATGCTTCGTATTCTTTTATAAGGAATAGGAGATAATCACAAACACGGATAAAAGATGGTGCATTAATGAAATTGTTCAATGAATAACTGATACAAGAGAGATTATCAAAGATATTGTTGAAGATTTTTGATTTTAAAAATATTATTGTAATTAATACATATTATTTTATTTCCATTTATTATATATTTAATTATTATTATTATTTCCTTTTTTGATTAGAATTTGTTTTTAGTTTTTTATTCGAGATTCTTTCCCGGTTTCGTTTAGGATCTTTAGGAGTCTAGAAGATTTCGAATTTGTTTCATTTAAATAGATTGTATTAGGGTTTGGAGAATCAGTTGTTGAATTAATAAAAATTAAAGAGTTTTCTCTTTTATCGTCCATTTTCGGTACCCTGTGAGGGTCAACGAATTTGAAGCCTGATAATCTGGCATCTGTGCGCGGATCAACAGAATATTGGTAGGTTGTTTTTTGAATTGTTCTTGCGAGTTATTCTCGTTATAGCTTCCGCTACATCAGTTTGGTATCAGAGCCAGGTTCGCTCGAGACGACATCGACATGTTGCCGAAGAGAAGTCCACCAAATCGGATCCCTGTAGACGGAGCCTATGAACGTAGCCGCATAACACAGTTGGAGCAACATGTTGAGCACTTAGCGGAGTAGATTGCTACGTTATTGGCCAACCAAAACCCGTTCCAGGGTCTAAACCCTAATTCAGGTGGTTACAGCAAGTCTGAAGAAAGTGACAAGGAGGAATCCGATCCTTCGTTGTTCTACGATAATACATATCTATCGGAGGAAGCTTTTGTTGATTTTGATATACCACTGGTTTTTGATGAAGAGATATTTGAAAAAGAGTCCGTGAGTAATTTGGGTTTTATGGATTATTTTTGTGAATCACACGTTTCTCACCATAATGATTCATCAGTTTATCTTTTGTTGTCAAAAGTGATGATTAATGAATTTGTTTCATTATATTGGAGTGATTGGATGGATATCATGACAAGAATCGAAGGATTTAAAGTTCATCGTATACAATCTCGGCTGTTAGCACTCAAAAATTTTATACATGTTTGTGGGATGAAGGCAATCAAAATTTGAGGACGAATTTTCTCCAACCTGAAGAGAATGATGCAGGAGAGATTATCAAAGATATTGTTGAAGATTTTTTATTTTAAAAATATTCTTGTAATTAATACATATTATTTTATTTCCATTTATTATATATTTAATTAGGTGTTTTTTTTTTCTTTTTTGATTAAAAACGAATTTTGATTGCCTTCATCCTATAAACCTGCATAAAAATTTTGAGTGCTAACAACCGAGATTGTATACGACGAACTTTAAATCCTTCGATTCTTGTCATGATATCTATCCAATCACTCTAATATAATGAAACAAATTCATTAATCATTACTTTTGACAACAAAAGATAAATTAATGAATGATTATGGTGAGAAACGTGTGATTCATAAAAATAATCTATAAAACCCAAATTACTCATGGACTCTTTTTCAAATATCTCTTCATCATATCATTTTATTTCCATTTATTATATATTTAATTAGTTGTTTTTTCCTTTTTTGATTAGAATTTGTTTTTATTTTTTATTTGGGATTCATTCCTGATTTTGTTTAGGATCTTTAGGACTCTAGGAGATTTCGAATTTGTTTAATTTAAATAGATTGTATTAGGGTTTGGAGAATCAGTTGTTGAATTAATAAAAATTAAAGAGTTTTATCTTTTATCGTCCATTTTCGGTACCCTGCGCGGGTCAACGAATTTGAAGCCTAATATTCTGGCATCCGTGTGTGGATAGCACGGATGCCAGAATATTGGTAGGTTGCTTTTCGAATTGTTCTTGCAAGTTTTTCTCGTAGACGCTTCCGCTACATCTAGAGGTGGCACGGTTCCGGTCCAATTTGGAACCGACGGTTCCGGTTCCAAGGTTTGGTGGAACCGAAACCGAAACCGAAACCGAAACCGGCTTTATACCGATACCGGTTCCGGTTCTAGTTCTAGAACCACCGGTTCTAGTTCCAGAACCACCTGTTCAGGTTTCGGTTCCGGTTCCGGTTCCGGTTCAGGTTCCGATTCTGATTTCGGTTTCGATTCCGATTCCGGTTCCGGTTCTGGTTCCGGCCAAACCAGCGGTTTTGAACCCTTTTTTTTTTTTTAAATTTATTTATTAATAATAAAACTCAATCAACCGTCCATCCAACCCAGATCAGTCCAAGAAGAAAAAGAAGAAAAAAAATCAAAATCAGATGATGCCATGGTGGTGATGCCGTGATGATGGTGGATCGAAGAGATTTGGGGTGGATCGAAGAAGAAGAGGAGGAGATTGATCGATTGAAGAGAAGAGGAGGAGGAGATCGAAGAAGAAGAAGAAGGAGGAGGAGGAGGAGGAGGAGAAGAAGAGGAGGAGGAGATCGAAGTAAAGAAGAAGAAGAGGAGGAGGAGATCGAAGTAGAAAAAGAAGAAGAAAATGAGGAGGAAAGAAAAAGAATTCTGACGGCTGTGTGTGACTAGGTAGAAGAAGGATTTAGGTTTAGGTTTAGGTTTAGTATTTATATTAAAATAAAAAATAAAATAAAAATTGGAACTGCCGGTTCGAATCGGAACTGGAACCGCCCGTTCGATTCCGGTTTGAACCGTCGGTTCCATTCCGGTTTGAACCGCCCGTTCCATTTCTGTTCGAACCTCTCGGTTCCGCAAACCTTGGAACCGGAACCGGAACCGGAACCGAAACCAAAACCGAAACCGAAACCGAAACCGGAACCGGAACCGGCCTCCTTCAGTTTCGGTTACGGTTTCGGTTTCGGTTTCGGTTTTGGTTTTGGTTTTTCCAGTTTCGGTTCCACTGTTCGAACCGAAACCTTGTTAGGTCTATCTACATCAATAACACCAGCAAGGAAAGAGTAATATATATCATGAATTAAGGTGACACTATTTTATATAGTTAACTTTTCAATGAAAGTGCTACATTGCTTAAGTTAATTATATCAATTAGATATCTCATTAACAAAATGACTATTGGCAGGGAAATAGTATAATATTAGAGATTTAGTGTGCAACTACCATGACAATATATGATGACGTATAAAAGTATAGTTTAAATGAATTATTGTATTATATAAGGCCATTAAAAAAAAGTAATTTATGGCTTGGTTGCATCTAGAAGTAATAAGGAGGTCACATCTATGAACATGTTCCCCTTATTCATAGGCTAATTAAACATGCACCAGTTTATCTTGTGTTTCAATTTTCATAAACATCAATTCAAATTACCATTTGTAACATCAAAAAAAAAAAAAAAAAAAAAAAAAAAACTAGTAAGAACATGCAAAATTTTGCACCACAACAGAAGTTAGTCACTTTGATCTTGATAGCAAATCCAACACTTAAACAAATTCACAAAATGCTAATACAGAACATAACACTAAACAAAAGGCAACATAAAGACCACAAAGATGCCTTACATTGACTCAACCTAACTCATAAAACATAATATAATATTAATTCAACACAATGGATTTCTACTCAATAGGACACTCACAAAGACTTTTATGCAACTTCATTACTAATTCTTCTCTATCTTAATAGATTGTCCCTTAATCTCTATTTACTTGACCATCAATCTTTCTCAACTTTTATATTGATCAATCATAGTTCTAGCTTAATGGAGGATTGAAATACCTACAAGGTTATACTAAACAACCTTGGGGGGCGAATAGGTTGACACTCTATTTTTAAAACTCTTTCGAGACTTTTGTTAAAACCTTGGTGAGCATATAAATTAACCTTTAACACGATTGTTATTAGATAACAACTATCACATGTAAGCTCAAAGCACCACCCTTAATCTACAAACATATAGCAAGAAACAATGTATCTCATATACAAGTATATTCAATGTAAAGCAAATTCCACAAGTTGTACTTTGAATATTACAATGTAAATTCACTAAGTAGAACTTTACAACTTGATATAGAATATCACAAGATACAGTGTTCAAACACTACAAAAATACAAGAGACAAATGTTGATTCAACAAAGAGTGTGTGCATCTCTTTCTCTATAAGAATCTTGTTTACAAGGATATGAAGAAATGAAGATCTTAAACAAGATATAGTAAATCACATATATAAATATAGGTTGGCACTCTATTTTTAAAACTCTTTTGAGACTTTTGTCAAAACCTTGGTGAACATACAAATTAACTTTTAACACAATTGTTATTAGATAACAACTATCACATGTAAGCTCAAAACACCACCCTTAGTCTACAAACATATAGCAAGAAACAATGTATCTCATATACAAATATATTCAATGCAAAGCAAATTCCACAAGTTGTACTTTGAATATTACAATGTAAATTCACTAAGTAGAACTTTACAACTTGATATAGAATACCACAAGATACAATGTTCAAACACTACAAAGATACAAGAGACAAATGTTGATACAACAAAGAATATGTGTATCTCTTTCTCTACAAGAATCTTGTTTACAAAGATATGAAGAAATGAAGATCTTAAACAAGATATAGTAAATCACATATACGAATATAAAAAGATAGAGATAGAGACATTTGACATATTATTTTTATGTGGTAAAACCTCTGAAGATAAAACATCCATGGGTTGAATCCATAACCACCGGCAACACCACCTTTAATTAGTTGGATAAAAGTACACCCTGAAAGGTGACCAAATCACATGATACACTCTCTCTTGAATATCTCTTCTATCCTACCCTCGAGCCTTTTACTATTGAAAGACTTGCCACTCCTTTCTAACCGAGACACATCGCATGCCTCTAGAAAGCCACTTCCTATCCAAGACATCTCACATGTCTCTAGGAAGATCTTTGCTCGACTAACAGGATTCTCACAACCTTAGCCAAGATTTATTGCTTAACTAACCGAGACACCTTGCATGCCTCTAGTTAAGACTTATTGCTCAAATTGAAGAATCATTTTCCAACATGAGACTTCCACCTTTTCCAAGGCAAATGATGCAAATAATGCAAGCACATGCAACATAGAATATATGATCAACCTATGGAAACTAGAAATAATCAATGAGCACACAATATATATTTTTCTAGTTTATAATCCAAAATATGACACCACACAAAATGATGCATGAGCATATGAAATGTATAGATTAGGTACACTCCATGAAGTTCTAGACATAGGCAACAAAGTCCACATAACAAAGTAGTATAGATCTTATATATGAACAAAAACCTAGAGCATGCCAAATAACCAAAAACAAACTTTAATCCTAGATTTTATTCATGTCACTAAAGCTTGAAATAAACATGTTCATGAAGCACATATTCAAGACTTTAGAACTAAATAAAAAATGCTAGAAACACTAGATATGATCAATCAAATCTCTAGCAATCATTTAGAGCATATATTCACAAGATAATCAATTAAATCCTAAAAGGCTCTAAATATATAATAAATTGTGCTAATCCTAAATATGTTCAATTAAAGACACATAGCACATGTAAAGACTATCAATAATTCAAATACACTCAATCAAAGCACAAATAGTCCTAGATAGCAAGCTAATTACAATACAAGTCACAAACATGTGAAAACATAGGTTTTAAGAAAAACCGAGCACAACTATCTTTCAATTGAAGCTATACTTCTCAATACCATTTGTTCAAGTAACATACACATATAGAGGATGAAAACCCAAGATAATTGAAGACTTTTAAGATCAAAACACAAAGAATAGATCAATACCTTGGAAATTCGTGCATTCTCGAAATTTGGTGTAGATTCACAACAAAACATGAACAAAAGACTTCAAACTTACTTGGAGAAAATAGAGAACTCCAATACGAAGATTCTCCAACTTAAATCACTCAAATCGGATAAGAAATGAGAGAGACATGATGATTCAAAGTTAAGAGAAAAAATCTGCACTACATCTACTTCTTCAAATTTGAATTTCGGTGAGAAGAAGAATTTAAAGAGAGAGAGAGAGTTATCTAGTGTGGTGAGCTCACACAAAAAAACACTCACATGCCCAATAGGAAATCATGCCAAGTCAACACATGTATTTGATTGAGCATGGCACACGAAAACTTATGTACATGCAATGCACACAACAAGAACCCATTAATCTTTGAAAACAATTTTGGCGTGGTTTAATATTTCCTTCACGTGAACAAAGAAGTAGACTTGGTGTGGTGCCCATGCACCGTATACTGGGGAGGGGTGCAAATGGCACTTTACTACCTCATCTTCCCTTCACGCACTCCTTTTGCGTTCTTCGACCGTTTTCCGGCCTCTGAACACTGAATTCGAATCCATTTTAGGATTACAAACCGTAACTCTCTCATGGACATGGATGTCAACAAAACTTTTACAAAAGATATGGAAATCAACTCGATATACAAAGACAAAAACCAAGAATGTTAAACACACATAAAGTTTCGTAACTAAAAACTAATGAATGAGTAACCGAAACGACCGGAACTCAATAAGGAATAATATGAGTTCAGAGGCCGGAACATATTCAAGTCTGATATCATAAAAATAGTAACAAACAAACACATGAACACACAAGTATGCCATTTCCTAGATATAGTCCTAGAACATGCATTTTACAAAATTTGTCAATTTAAATCTAATGCATGTGCATACAATGATATATGTGTGTATGTGTTATACCAATTGAGCACAACAATGCAGGGACACATATTGATGCAATGTGTGTGTGTGTGTGCCTAAACACTTTGCAAGAGGATTGAAGTCTTAATATACCTTTGATGTGCAATAACACTTACTCCTCTTAAAGGCTTCACTTTGTTTGATAAGTTGTCCAACTTCCTTGAAGCTTGATAAGCTGGGAAACCTAGACAGCTAATCATTACAAATGAAAAGTCGTTTTGATATAGAAAAATGCCAACATAACTCAAAATCCTAACAAGGATAACTCGCCTTCATCATCAGCAGTTCCATTTCCTTCAACTTCAGCATAACTCCTTTTCAAAGGTGAGGCAAAATAAGTCACACTACCACATGTCTATGAATTGGTCTCTTGAATAGATAATCGAAACATCATTAACACAACTCGACCGTAAGGGTATCATTACATGAAAATTAAAATTAAAAAAATAAATATTGAAACAAATAATAGCACGGTGTGTATAAAGCTATCTAGAGGGGGGGTGAATAGATTTTACGCTTTTTACCCAATTTTTCGTGTTAGTCAAAATTACGAAAATGCCCTCAAGATAATATAACCAAGCAATTGTAATATGGTGCGGAAATTAAAACAACACTTGGTTTTTACGTGGAAACCCTCACGGGAAAAACCACGGGCTATGTAAGTAAGCCACACTCGAACCTCGAATCCACTAAATGTGCAAACGATTACAACCTAATCCCGGAAGTAATCACACACCTACCTAATCCCGGTATGAGTGAACCTAGTCCAATTTGCTTGCGTTCTAAGCAACCTAATCCCGGATGCTACACACAAGACTTACTTTCTCTTTGAAGAGAATACAACCCTAAGTGAATATATGTAAATATCCAAAATGCAACATAGAGCAAGGGAAACCCTATATGCTTATCTAAGATGATTAATATGCAATTAAGAACAATCCTAGATATCAAAACTAAATGACATGTCAATTAGTTTAGCTAATCAATATTAAGCACAAAACCTAATATGCAAGCACAATATAAAATCTCAAACATACATCATACTCATCTCAATATTGTATCTAAAGCATACAAAATAACAAACAAGTAATTAATTGAGATTGCTAGATAAGAGAAACACAAAACATGTAAGATATTAGTGAAAAGCTTACCAAGCAAAGTATGATGAAGATTCCATGCTAGATGACATCTAGATGATCTAAGATGATGCTAGATGATGATTGATGATCATGAAAAAGTGTTTGAGAATCAAGAATGGAGTTCTTGGAATTTTTCTTCTCTTTGAAAAATATCCTAAGTATGAATTCTGAATATGAACTCTCTTAATTGACCTAAAGGCAAAGTGGCATATATATAGGGGGCCAAATCAAAGTGTGGTCGTTTAAGTAAGTTTCAAAGAAACGCGCCAATCGGCGGTTTCAATCGGCGGCCAGGCCGCCGTTAATGACCGCCGAATTGAGCTCGTGAAGAACAGAGCATAAACGGCGGTTAATTCGGCGGTTTCGTGACCACCGATTCCAATCGCCGAAACAGAACAGAGAGATCAAAATCAACCAGGTATGAACGGCGGTTTCGAACGGCGGTTTCATGCCCGCCGTTTCAACTGCCGAATTAGACTGAGATAAACCAATCAGGTCTTGAATCGGCGGTTTCGAACGGCGGTCGTGACCGCCGATCTTAACCGCAGAAATGCTTCAGACCAATCTGGACTGAAACGGCGGTTTCATTCGGCGGCCAGGCCGCCGATAATAACCGCCGATCACCTAGATAGGTGAAAACCAAGGAGAAGCCAAGGGCATTCTCCATAGGCGGTCCTCGCGCTAAACCAAGCACATTCTCGTGCATGCGCGGACGTTTCCGAAAGTTATCGGGAAACGAATTAACACAACAACAAGACACAAAAACACACAACAAAATATAATAAATAAGTGCAAGTGTGAATTGTGACAAACGAAGAGAATGCACACATATGCAATGAATGTTTAGTGTGTGTGTGCAACTAATCTCTTCAAAGAAAAGTAAGCACATAGAAATTTACCTTCGGTGCTTATCAACACGAGGTCTTCAAAGGGCTTCGAACAAGAAGACTGATACTTAGGCTACCCTTACAAAGAACCCCCACATATGGTTTGATCACGAAATAAGCCAATTAAAAACAACGGGAATCCTTACAAATATTACCAATAATTTTAGACTATCATCATCTGAATATTATTCTTTTTCAACAAAAGAGTTCCTTATGTCATAAGCTTCCTTCAAGAGGATAAGATAGTTTCCATTATAAAGAATATAAAAACAAAACAACACATATTATGACAGCAAGCTTATAACAAAATTTACAAACCTCATTTGCTTTCACTTTCTTAACGAAATCTTAAATGATGCTCTCGTCAGTGCACACATTTCCTACTTGGAAAGAGGATTCTCCCAATTGAAGGATTTTTTTATTTTTTTTTATTTTTTTTATGTTAACTTTGAAGAGAAATGATTTATCTTTCAAAACATCCAGTTCATAAGGATATTTGGCTAGATCACCACCTTAAAAATAAAGAGGAAATTAAACTATATAAACCATCCAAGATTACACCATTTTATTGAAATATGTTTTTTACAATAGGGATGCATTTACTCTTCTGATATGCAATTCACCTGCAGATCAGGTGTAAAAATCTTCAAAATATTTATAGCCTCTTTGTCAAATATAACGAAAGAAGCAGCATCAGTCCCATCTACCACTCTAATTTGAATGCAAAATCTAATTAATAGTAAAAACAGAAGATGAGTTATGAGAAATAAAGTTAAACTTTAAATATATGAATATAGAAACAAAAGTTGTGAATGGAGGAAAAACCTTACTTGGGAACATACTTTGGCCAATGATTATTGCATGTTTTGCAATACCACTTTTTAAAATCCAGAGTAACACCATCAACCTACCTCTTGCCTTTATACCCCTTATACCACCAGTTCAAGTTAGGCTGAATTTCTTTAATTGTAGCAACAGTCACACAAGATATTTCCTACATCACAAAATTTGCAATTTTCACATAATAAATTACATTTACATTAGACTGAATTTCCTTAATGATAGCAACAGTAACACAAGATATTTCTTACATCACAAAATTTGCAATTTTCACATAATAAATGACATTTACATTAGGAAATAAATCAACAAAGGATAAAAAAGAAATAAACATCTAGGTAACCTTTCTACAGTCTTTAAGTTCAACAATAGTCTTCCTCACAGTTTGATTAAGGAAGTCATTGGACATTGAGTAAGATGACCGAGTCTACAATTGACTCAATGAATGGGTGCTTGAGGATTCTCTAGAAGGAATTCTGGTAATTAAAGAGATTCAAATATAAGTACATATAAATTGCATACTTCAATCTAAACAAATGTTAAACACTTATAAATTCCATAACCTCAAGGAGTTCAACATTAATGAACAGCCTTGAACTGAACTTTGTGTTGGATTTTCCTATCAAACCTACAAATTTTTACAATTACAAAATACTATTTCAAAAAAAAAAAGACCATAATAAGTGGAAAAATAAGAAAACATGATACCTTTGAACATTTTTATTTTGGCAAATTGTACGATAACAACAACAGACCCAACAATACTATTATTCATAAATGAAAGCATTTGATCAGCAAATCCTTCCCATAAGGTGCACTTCAGTTTTGTACCACTAAGGAAAGAAGAAAATAATTATAAGAAGATGAAATAAAATAGATTTAGTATAGATAATCATATAAGAATGAGCAACAAAAGAGAGAGTACCAATCCAAGATTGTCCAACTCTACTTCAACAATATTTTTTCGCTTTCCATTAATGATAATCTCTTTCAAACCACCAACACCAGTAACCAATCCAATTACATCTTAAAATGTATATTAAGATAGAGTTAGGAAATATTATATTAGAAAATTGACTTATAATATCTGAATTATTATGTGTTTAATAAGGAATATGACCTTACCAACTAAATAAGCATCTTCCTTTGTTTCATTGACAATGTCATCAAAATCGACAAAGGAAAATCGATACATGGGAATGGTTGAAGTTGGTACCAAATTTAAGGTTGTTCTTAAGTTGAAGGTCAACTTGTATACATGCCTTATTGGTTTATATATCTGCGTATTCAAAGCCATTCCAAAGTTGGAGAATCTATAAATGATGCCTTCAATCAACTGATCCTTGATCTAAAGAATACCTCTAGCAGAAGTTTGGATCCTCTCACCCTAGATTAAAGAAGAATAAGAAGTTCAAACTCAAACATGAAACTTAAATTAAGAATAGAAAACAGAAACGTAAATGGTTTTAGATAATAAATTCTCATACACAAGCACCAACTCTTGTCTCCCAATTCGGGTTGCAAAAAATTAGGCTGTTTCCAAAGCCAAATTGCTCTAACTTTGATCATCCATTCGTCTTTTGAAGGGGTAAGGTCAGTAATAAAATTAATGGGTCCAACCATGATGAAAGAATAGAAGAACAACCTTCAAACAAAGAAATCAATAACAAATTTAAGTTTGGGATATGCATTCAACAAAATGAATAAAGAATATAATAACTATTAAGTAGAATTATGGAATCTCAAATCAAAAAATTAATTTAAGCGTTCAAGGTACCTGTAGTTCAAGCACAATTGTACAGTCAAATCAAAACAATAAAGAAATTGCATAACACACTATAGCTATTAGAAATAAATCTTATTTAATTCCTACCTCACTTTTCCAATCCTATAAGTTGAAGACATAGTTTATGAGAAACCACTATCAATTAGTCATAATATTTTCATCTCAGTTTGGCATGAGGCATAAAATAATCACAGAAAAGAGAAATACATTTGAGGAGTTTGTGCTTATGTTTCAATTCAGATGAGACTTCTACCAAGGGTTTCCTTTGATTGAAACCATTTTATAGCTCAGCTATCAGGAACAACGAGGATGAACTTGTATAGTGAAGAACATAGAAATAAAACACTTCCTGATTACCGCGAGATGAAATTGCATAGGGTAGAGCAAGATTCAGCTAATTTTATGCTAAATTAATAGGAATATAGGACGAAGAAGTTGAAGAGATAAAAAATGGAAATACTTGTTAGGAAAAAAAGAAATACAGAGGTAAACATTGTGTTGTCTATTTGGAGAGAGCAGAAATAAAACCCTATAAGATTACCAAGAGATGATCTTGCATCGGGTAGAGCAAGATTCAACAATATATGCTAGAAAGGAATATAGGAAGAAGAAGCTAAAGAGATTAAAAGTGGAAATAATCGTTGGGAAAAGAAGAAACACGTGGGTATTAAATGTTTGAGAAAAAGTGAGAAGAGTAAATATAGATAATAGTTGAGAGAATGAGCACTTCGATTTATGTGTGATTACAATGGGAAATGAGTAGCCACTTCCTAAAGAGAATTACATTGCTTTGAAGATAAAATTAGAAAATGAGAATATTGATGCTTTAGGAGAAGAAGAGCTTCATGCTAATTGATTGTTTTATTGATTTTTGTTTTTTGTTTTTTGTTTTGTTTTTTGTTTTTTTTAAAATTTTTTTTATACAAAACATGTGGCACATAAGAAATGCCAAATGTCAAAATCAATTTAAGATGATAAATTAATAAAAGAGGAAAATATTGTCAAGTGTAAAAAAAAAAAATTCAAATTTTAGATAGTCTCTGAATGAGACACATAACAGGACTTTCCCACCATGGTTTTTGCTTTATAATATTTATTGAAACTATTATGGCGTGTCTAATTATATTTAAAGGGTGGGCGGGAATAGATTTTAATCAAGTTAATTACCGATTTTTCTTGATTAGTCAATATTCAATAAAAACCCCCAAACTAGTCAAAAATACAATCAACTTAACCTAAGTGCGGAAAACAATAAATTGCAAGGTGATTGATTTACATGAGAAACCCTCAACAGGGAAAAATTCACGGGCTACTATACGAGCCACACACGGTCCTCAAATCCACTACTTGTAATGGTGTTTACAACCTAAGTTGACCACCGTTAAACCCTACACAATCACTAACCCACCACTACTACCCAACATGCCTTTAATAACGATTATAGACCTACCTGCTTGAGCACTAAGCAACCTTAGCCGCAAGACTTAATTTTCAATGAAGAGATCAACAACCTAAGTGAATATCATGGTATTCAATATGCAATTAATGCTAGGTTACACTAAATGCTTATTTAGAGATTAAATATGTCAATAATCAATCCTAGATATCAATATTGCTATATTTCATGGCATACAATGACAAGACCCGCCCCAACTCTTATCTTAAGTACGAGGGAATCCTGAGAAAATCTTATCTTTTTCTCTCTGGTGGGCTTGACTTTGAGATTTATATCCCAAACGCCTACGTATCTTATACTCAATAGGGATCAAAGCCCTCGTAGTTCATTTAATTATTTTATTTTATTATTATTCTAGATTTCTAGCCAACAAAAATACATTAACAATAGAAAACTTATTGTACCTTCTACATCTTTTTCTAATTCAACTTTCACCTTAACCTGGAATTGTATTATAACATATGAGCTATAGAGCAAATTAAATATATTCTCTATGAACAAATCAACTTTCTCTGTAGATACTACATAATATAATAAAAACATCTTTTTATTGCTTTTATAAAGTATAAATTATCTAACATGAATTCTGATAATCTCAAATCTTTTCTATACTTGTCATAATCTGTAAATATATAAATAATATGAAACTCATTACCAAACTGGTACCCAGAGGAATATCTCACGTACGTGGCAAAGAATCTCAATGCACACGCCGAGCAGGTGGAAATACATATCTCACGTACATAGTGATATATAATCACATGTGCAGAGCTATAAATCTCACATACACGCTGATCAAACGTGCAGAGCAATATATATATATATATATATAATTTCACATACACATTGATGTCTAATCAAACGTGTAGAGTAATCTCACATACATGGCGATATTACTGCACATGCAGAGTAATGATCTCACGTACACGTGCAGAGTAGCCCCAAAGGCCAATAATATTAATATGATACTGCTGGGGATGGGTACATGTCTGGTAACTAAATTTCTGAATAAATCCTTTTTGAAATCTGTCTGAATATACTATACTTATAGAATTCTTAATAAATCTTATCTCAAAGCTGAAATATTGATTCTATTTCTTTGTTGAAAATACTTGAATAAATCTCAAAAGTAACTTTAGTTTTCAAAATATAAAATACTGTTTTATAAATTCTAAAGATTCTCATCTCAAAAACAAATATATTTTCCTCACAATACTTCTTAATGAAATTCTCAAATATAACTAATTGGTAAAATATTCTCCATTTAAATAAGCCAAATGTTCATCAACCCTTTGATATCACAAGTATACACAACCCTTAATACTCTTTAAATGACTATTAGTGAAAACCCATTGCTTTTATTCACAATTTCTATTTCTAAAAGTTACTGCAACTATAATTTCTTGCCTATTCTTAATCAAAATCGTTTACTCAACTTGTAAACCACAATTCAAACATAAATTCACCTCATACATGAGTATCCATTCCTAGAGAAAGAAATCTCTATAAAATGACAATAATAACAATTCTGAAATCAAATAAACATCTGAAAACTCACCTTGAAAATCCATAGCAAAGTTCCAATCATTCCATTTTGCTTCCTCTTTCCTTTCTTTTTTGACCACTCTCCTTAGTTCTTCTTTCTCCTTTTCTTTTCTTCACCGAGATCTCTCTCTGCTGTTTCCCTAATTTTCCTTTCTTCTTCTTTCGCAGTTCGTTCTTCTCTCCTCTCGCCTCACTCTCTCTGCCTTGCTTCTTTTATTTTTTGGCTCTTTTCTATTCTTTTTTTTATTTATCATATTTGTGCCAAAGCTTCATCAGCTCTTGCCACCTCTCACCCAACTTGCCATGTATTGCCACGTGCTCCCCTTTTTTATTTAAAAAAAAATGATCATATATCAATGTGTAATTCTATTTGGGCTTGGGTCTATCTAACAGGATCTTGGGTCATATGTTTGGGCTTGGATTCTAGGCTTGGAAAAATTCTTGGAACTAGACCTTACATACAACATAGCTATCATAGATAAAACAATCCTAGGCAATAGCTATCATAATACAACACTCAATCATTCAACACAAATATCTCAATCTTGTATTTAAAATCTAATCTAGATGCATACAAGTGATAAATGAAATTTCTTGATTACGAAAGAACACAAAAATGGATTAAATGGTGTTCAACTTACCAAGTCACATGTGTTGAAGAAAACCCAAGCATAGATGCATCCTAGATGAAGCTGGATGATACTAGATGAAGTTTGATGCTCATGAAAGTGGTTTTGAGTGATCAAAGATGTGTTCTTTGGAAGATTTTCTCTCTTGAAAATGCTCTAAGTTAAAAATATGATTTTGAACTCATATAGGCTGACCTAAAGACAAATAGGCACTTATATAAGTGATCCCCTTAAAGCCACACTATTTTGGTCATTTTTAAAAACCAAACCCTGTTACAACCGATGTGCATACCGCTGCTCAGGCAAGTGCCTGCGCCGCGGTACACAGAGCGTGTAAGCTCTGGAGTCTGCCGCTGTGGAGACCGCCCCAGAGGCAAGTGTCTCCACCGCGGTATGCATGACGTAAAAGCATTAGGTTTTGAACCTGGCTTGGACCGCTGCCCATGCACGTGTACCAGCGGCGGTACTGGCAGTGATAAAGAGAAGTTTTCTCTTTTCAAAGTCAATTCACACTTAGACTAAAATGTGCAATATGTGCAAGTGTGAAAAGTGAAGAGAATGCACACAAGAGTAATGAATACATATGCAAGCATGAGAAGTGTGTGTGTGCAACTAAGTATCTTCAAAGTAAATTAAGCACAAGTGTTTTACTTTTGAAGTGTTTATCATTTTGAGGTCTTAAGAGAGCTTTTGAGATTAATCATCAATGCCTAAGCTACCCTTACATGTCAAACCCCAATTGTGGTTTGTCACCAAAATAAGCCAATTAATCTTGAGGAACTTACAATCAACCCCTTTGGCTATTTTATGACAAAACCACCACTCACATTGATCCTAAAAAAAAAAAAAAAAATTGAAACTAAAGGTCAACAATGATTTTCTACTTTACAAAGAGATATTAAAAAAATAAAACTTCAAATCTTCAATCTCTTGTAGAACAATTAATCCTTCAAAACAAAAAGATTACACTTTCCAAAGCAAGTGTATGTGAGGTAATCAAGTGAAATCAAAACAAGCATTTGCATTTAAAGAAATCAAGCAACATCATGCAATGAATGTGCAATGCAATGCTCCCCCTCAACGGGTTACTCCCCCTTAAATAGCAATCCCCCCAATATGCGAATTAGCTACTCTCAATTAGCACTCTCTCTTACCACATACTACTCCCCTTTGTTGTCATGAGATAGGCAAATGAGTATCCCCCAAACCGGGTCATTTTAGCAGAGAGATATAGTAGCATACAAGACATTTGCATAATCATATAAGCCACTTTATGCAGATCACACACAAGTATTACACGAATTATACTTAGATTCACCAAGAACACAAAGAGAGCAGTTGAGAGAATATTTAAGAGAGAAGAACAACTAAAAACCCTAATCGGTTTACACAAATGAAAAAACCGAATGCTTCTCTCTCTCTCTCTCTCTCTCTCTCATTTTCTTTATATATGCTTATCTCCTTAGTCATCAATGTAATCCACTTCAGCCAATAACAATCTGCCACCTAGGATTTCATCACATGGCACACTAATCTCATATGAAAATATCTAATGTAAAAATGTTGCGTTTTGGTTTAATTGCTGAAGCTGAATTGTATTGGTTTGGGCTGCTGACTTGTGTATCTGTTTTGAGCTTCTTGCTTGGGCCATCACAACACATTGTCAAGATGGGCTAACTCAATCTCAACATGATGTATGAAAGAACAAAACAATTATCAAAATAAAGACCAAAAATATATCATATAACATTGCATAGAAGTCATAATTACAAGAAAAATTCACAACAAATTTAGCCAGTTTTGACTCTGCCATTTGTTCAAAGAACATAAAACAGTAACCATAAATATTTATAAAAAAAAAACAAAACAAAAACACTTAGAAATGAATGAGAAGCTCTCTGGAGGAGCATTACTGGAGAAACAAATTGTGATTGTTTGTTCTAATTTGGTATATATGTATTATATCTCTAAGAGGTTAATAATGAATTAATGGAAATTATCATATGCTCCATATAGTTTCCCTTTTAATGTAAATATTATGATAAACATGTTTTCCTTTTTAAAATTTTTTATTTTTATTTTTAAAAATAAACACAATAAATGTAAACAAAACTCCCCTAGATCTTGTTGGGTTCGTATGAGTTTTGGCTATATGAATACTTGCATGCTAAGTGTGGATATCCTTTTGTAAAGGGTGATTGATTTGGTCTGAATAAATTTCATTGCAATAGGGTAATAATGGTTCAAGGCAGATTTCCTTATTTTTCTAACCCTTCAGAAGTCATAGTTGCACTTACTTTTTCAGTATTTACTATTATTATCTGTTTATCAATCTCTTTTAGAGAAAAGAGATCAACCTTTCAACCTCTGGAGTTAAATTCTTTAATGTGCATGGAATCTTATCTGCGTCGGTTTTGTCTATTGTTCCTCTAATCCGTCCTTACCGATGACAAAGCCCGCTAATACCTGTATGGTTTGCCTTTGACATTGAGATGTTTTTCTTAGTGATTTTTGACTGTTTTATTGTAATATGGTTAACAATCAATTGTATGGAATTACATGTTTTACCGAATGACATGCTTCATAGTGATTGTTTAAATTGTCTGTGTATATCCTCGTCCTTGATAATGTATTATCATGTTCAAGATATATAATTTCAAAGGAGATATATGTTATAGTTGTAATATATCTAGTTGAAATGGATTTGTGGACTATAAGGTATTATCATGTTCAATAAGTTAGGTTGTTTATGGGCATGAAGTCATAAACTGTAAACTTGTGTTGTTGCCATTTCAGTTGCTGTCTATAAAGTATGTGGATTTCAGATGTACTAAAAACAATGTCTTTAAAAATTATCTTCTTGTATATTTAATCCTTAGGAAGGAGATACAATTAAGAATTTGATATTTGTATGGAGTACGAATTATAATGAGGTTTTCATGACTTGTGATTATCATTTTCTTTTTCTAGTAAGCTATATATGATGTCTCGTTAGTGACTAGCTAATAATTACTCATTTGTAGGTTGGTGTAAAGAACAAAACCAGCAAAGTTCAGTCAAAGTTGACCAATGCCATTATGGTTGATCCTAACAAGAACCAGGTTTACTTCTTATTCTGCTACTCCATTTGTCTACTCTTTCTTGTGCTCGATTAGACAAGACTGGCTGTTAATTGATGCATTTTTCTTGCATGTTTAATAAAGGTTAGATAAATTAGGCAAATGATTTGTATTTAGAAAATATAAATTGGGTAGCCAACTGTTGACGATGAATTCTGGATTGCCACGCGTCCAACAATAATATCAAATTTAATGAAAAAGGGAATGTAGATCAATGCATGTAAGACACAAGTTTTAGGTGGAAAACCCTAGAAAGGGAAAAAACCATGGCGCCCTTAAGGGTAGGAAAATAATACTATGAATCGTTGTAGGGTTACACACTCAAATCTCTCTCATACAATTGCTCTCTTCTCTCTTTCACCTTTTTTGAACCTCTTCACTATAGATTACATGGTTCTATTTATACCGGACTGGTTAGGGTTTCTTCTTTTCTATTCCGTGTTGGTGGTGGAGTTCCCAATTTGATTTGTGTTAGGAATCTGATGTGGTTAAGGGATTAAGACTTGTTTCCTGTTTAGACTTCTCCAGAAGAAGATATGGTTATGTCCTTATTGGAGTGCAATGCCTTTAGACCTTATGTCTGGATGAATCCTTACTCCAGGAGGTATGCTGAAATAGGGTTACTTTTCCTGTATTAGCCGAGTAGGGGTAACTCAATTAATTGGAGAGAAATAAGGAGATTTATTTTATGAAAATGTGTGATAAAGATGCTTTGCATGCAAGACATGTTGCATTCAAGTCCAAAAATCAATGGTATTTGGCAAAGAAAACGACAAAGGTTTCCTAAAGAATTCAAACCGATTTTACCAATTGTCATGAGTCAAAGCAAGGATATAGAAATGTCATTCATTCATTTTTTAAAGGGCAACTATATCCAACTTTATAAGCAAAACATGGCATAAGCAACTTTTGCATCCTATTTGATTTTTCCGGGTAAGATACCCGTGAAAGTATACAAACGTAGTTAAATTGCTTAAGGCATACCTAGAGGGGGGGTGAATAGGTTTTTACGCCTTTTTCAATCCATTGAACAAACTTTCGTTTGTCCCTCAAGGTTGCTTTACATACAACAAATACACTAAGAAAAGACAACATACATAGACAATATGAATAGGTAATCATATAAGCATGGTCTACATACATCATCAAGTTGTATGAGGTAAACAAACAAATAAGTATAACAACAAAAAATACTTGTATTTTACTATATGTTCAATGAGTTACAAGAGTGATCAAATATCACTATACACAAATACAATACACAAAAGAATCATAGAAATAAAATTGATCAATAAAATGAGTTCACTAATCACACTATACAAAGTCTTGCTTCACAATACATCATAAGTGAATGTTATGAAACAAGATAATAAAAATATACAAATAAAATATAAGAGATAGAGTAGGAAGAATTAACACAAGAGATTTTTTAACGTGGTAAAACCTCTAAGGAGGAAACATCCACGGGTTGAACTACAACTATTGGGTACTATATTATTGGAAAGTAAACATAGAACATTCACAAAGTGACCAATCTTTAGCTCACCCAACCTAGTGAAGTCTAAGCCTACCCAACCCTATTGGAAAGTGTGAAATCCCTCAATGATGCGAAACCACCATATATTGGACACCACACAAAACCAACATCGATGGTAGATTAGAAATTCCTCAAGAGTGCATACACCTCCCGTGTACCCCGCTCTATTGGAGACTATGTCTAACCATACGCCTAGGCCTACCAATACAATAGCCAACTCCCTATCCAAGGCACTCATGCCTCTAGGGAGCCTCCCATGCATGACTATCCGAGTCCTCCCGACTCTAGCCATGACTTCTTGCTTACCTATCCGAGTCATCCCGACTCTAGGCAAGTCTTCTTGCTTGGCTATCTGAGTCATCTCGACTCTAACCAAGACTTCATGCCTTTTACAAGGACTTCCTAGTGTGATCATGTGAATGCAAATGATGCAAACAATCAAATCAATATAGAACATGTGATCAATACATTCTATGGTACAAATAGACCTAAACATTTGATAACACATTGAATAAAAGTTTAGATGCAAAATACAAAAATAAAACCTAAGCATGTGTAAACATCAAAACACATAAGCTCAAAGTTTCATTCATACATACAACACTTGAACAAAGTATATTCATGAAGTACAAGTTCAAGATGCAATCAAAATACAACAAAAATGCTAGATACATGAGATTTAATCAATCAATATTCTAGCCAAAAATATAGAGCAAGGAATTAAGATATAAATCAATTAAAACCTAGATTGCTCTAAAACACATACAAATACAATAATCCTTGATTTCATCAATCAAAGGATCAAAACAAATCTCAAGGTCATTTATCACAAAATTGATTCAATCAAGTCACAAACAACCTAAGATATCATTCTAATCACAATACAACTCACAAACATGTGAAAAACCTAGAATCATAGAAACTAGTCCACATTTGTCTATAAATTGACTTTCAATTAGAATGATTATGAAGCTACCTTTCTCAATAGCTTTTACCAAACATAAACATACATATAGAAGAAGAAACCCCAAGCAAATTGAAGGTTGAAAAGAAAGAAATCCCAAAGATAAGACCAATACCTTGGATTCAACAGCTGGTTCGGATTTCAGTGTGGCACCACCAGAAAACTCGATCAATCAGCTACCAAACCACTTGGAAATGATAGAGGACTCAATTACGAATGTTCTCCAATTCGAATCACTCAAATCCGACTCCGGATGAGGGAGATATGATGTTTGGAAGATGAGAAAATTGAGAGGAGAAGACTGACTGGAAACTTTGTAATTTTTCTTCTTGAAAATCAAATGGAGAGAGATGAGGGAATTTAAAGGAGGAGAGAGAAGGGACAAAATGGGCCAATCAGGTGAGGCCACATCACCCCAGGCCGTGGGGGGCGCGTGGGCCTCACGAGGGCAGAGAACCCCTCTGGCCGTTATGGCGTGGGCCAAGTGGCCTCACGGCCACCCACTTCTCTCGTGCGCTCCCTCAATTCTTCAGCCGTATCTTGGGCATCCGAACTCCAATTTCAAATCCGTTTTCGGATTACAAACCGTGACTCTCTTATGCACTACAACGACTATACAACTTTAAAAAATGGTTGAGAAATCATCTCAGAAAATGACGATGAAGTCAACACAACGAATGTGAACGAAAAGTAGCGTAGCGTAGCTAAGCTACATCATTTGGACTCGAAACTAAATGAATGAGTAACCGAAACGACCGGAACTCAATAAGTTCAAGTCCAAGTACAAAAATATGAAAACATACAAGCACAAATACACACACATATGCTAATTTCTAGACATAGTCCTAGAAAATGCAATAAACAAAGTTTTACCAACATAGTATGAATGCATGGGCATATTTTGTCAAGTGTATGAAAGTGATTCACAAATGATGTTTAATCATGAAGGAACAAACAAGAATGCCATGTGTGTGTGTGTGTGCCTAGCCTTGTAAGAGATATGAGGTCTTATATTACCTTTGATGATCAATGATGCACAAATCTCTTTAAAGCCGGCTTCTTGCATGATTTGTGGTCAAGACATTCTTCGTCTTCTTAAATCTTCAATATAAGAACCACTAAACATTACAAGAGAAACATGTTTTGAAATAGAATTTATGCCAACACAAACTATGAACCTAACAACCCGTATGATAGTAGTCATGTTCGAAAAATAAAGAAATAGAGACATTTGGATTTTAAAATCCTTAGAACGGATACAAGATCCTTTATTTTTTTGAGTCTCATTTGCTTTTCACACAAAGTTTTGCATTTTGAAATATGCAATCAACAATCTTGCTTTTCATTTAAGCAAGTCATTTGAATTCATGCTGTTCATTTTAAACATGTCATTTAATGAATCATCATGTTATGGAGAATAATCATAGGTTATTCAAAGAATACTTCCTAAGTAAATCTCTTAGTCCAAAAATCTATTTTGAACATAAATAGGACATGGATTGCAATCAAAGCAATGGTTCACACTTATTGAATAGAAAAACATATAAGCATTTGTGCAACCAAGATCCTTAAGCAATTAATAAAGAAGCATAAGATTTTTTAAATTTTTGCATGTGACAAGTATGCAAATTGCTCTCTTTGCTTGAGTTCCCCTTATAGGGTCAAATTCCAAACCACATCAATCCACGTGACATATCCCAATAGATCTACTAAGTGCATGAAACCTAGTTGCATCTAAGGGTTCAGTAAATAAATCCGCTAGTTGATCATTTGTACCTACACGTTCAAGTACAATGCAGTTGTTCTCAACTAATTTTCTAATGAAATGATGTCGGATGTCAATATGCTTTGTCCTAGAATGTTGCACCGGATTCTTAGAAATGTTAATGGCACTCATGTTATCACAAAAAAGAGTTAGAGTACCTTGATTGAATCCATAGTTGACAAGCATTTGCTTCATCCAAAGGAGTTGTGTGCATCCACTCTCGATGGCAATATATTCGGCTTTGGCCGTGGACAAGGAAATGGAGTTTTGCTTATTGCAAAACCATGACACCAAGTTGTTCCCTAGAAAGAAGCAACTGTCATATGTATTATTCCTATCATCACAATTTCTTGCCCAATCCGCGCCATTAAAGCGAAGTAAACTAGCATTAGTGTCAAAAGAGTACCAAATCCCATAGTTGGATGTCCCATTCACATAGCGAATGATTCTCTTAACGAAAGAGAGACGAGACTCCTTAGGGTCCGCTTAGTACCTAGCACACACACCCACACCCACACCCACACTAAAGGATATATCGGGTCTACTTGCAGTCAAATAAAGCAAACTACCAATCATGCCCCGATATAGAGTTTGTTCCACACTTTTTCCACTAGCATCTTTGCTTAGCTTCAAAGTGGTACTCATGGGTATATCATAATGTTTGGCATTTTCAAGACCAAACTTCTTCACTAGGTTCTTTGCATATTTAGCTTGGGTTATAAAATTCTCATCATTCAATTGCTTAATTTGCAAACCTAGAAAGTAAGTAAGCTCACCAATAAGACTCATCTCAAACTCATGAGACATAACATCAACAAATTGTTGGACCTTAGTGTTGTTGATGGAACCATACATAATATCTATCAACATATATTTGAGCTATGAAAAGTTCATCATTGTTTTTCTTGATGAATAACGACTTGTTAACACTACCTCTTATGTAGTCATTGTTAATAAGGAATTGAGTGAGGCACTCATACCAAGCCCTCGGTGCTTGTTCCAACCCATATAAAGCCTTCTTGAGGTGATAAACATGATTGGGGTAGTGTGCATCCACAAACCTCTTGGGTTGCTCAACAAACACTTCCTCTTGCAAGAAGCCATTGAGGAAGGCACTCTTCACATCCATTTGGTGCAATTTGAACTTGTGCACACAAGATATGGATAAGAGAAGCCTAATGGACTCTAAGCGGGCAATTGGAGCAAAAATCTCCTTAAGTTGATACCCTCAATTTAAGAGTACTCTTATGCAACAAGACTTGCCTTGTTTCGCACTATGTTGCCATCCTTATCGGATTTGTTCATATACACCTATTTGGTGCTTATGACATTTGTAAGGTTCATGATTTGTATTGGTTTTATTCCATTGTAAAACACTCTATATTTGTATTAGTTTTTGCTTAGGGTGTTCTTGAAAGAAAAGAAGCTTAAAAGGTGAAAAGCAACGTCTAGTGCAAATATCGTCTTCAAGAGGTGAAAGCGTCAAAGGTATATCTAGACTTCTATCCTATTGCAAGGCGTTAGCGCACACACACACAATTCATACATGTGTGTCCCTGCATCATAGTGCAAACATTTGGTATAACACATTCACACACATTTGAGTATGCACATGCATTGGTCTCTTATAGACAAACATTGTAGAATTGCATGTTTTATGACTATCGTATAGATATGGCATACTTGTGTGACTTTGTGTTTATATATTTGTGTTTCTTGTGTTTTGGACTTGAATATGTTCTTATTTGATTCCTTATTGAGTTTCGATCGTTTCGGTTACTCATTCATAAGGTTTCGAGTCCAAATGATGTAGCTATGCTACTTTGCATTCTCATTTATTGAGTTGACTTCATCGTCATTTTCCAAGATGATTTCTCAACAATTTTTCAAAGTTTTATAGTCATAGTCGTGCGTGAGGGAGTCACAGTTCGTAATCCAAAAACGGATTCAAAATCGGAGTTCGGATGCCCAAGATACGGCTGAAGAACGTGATAGAGCATGCGAGAGGCAAGCATGGCTAAAGGCCATGCATTGCCCACCACGTGTGGGAGCCGTGGGACCCACGGCCAGAACACCCCTCTGGTCCCTTGTGGCCCACGCGCCCCCCACAAGGATAGGTGACGTGGTCGTCTTCGATTGGCTCATTTTTGGTTCCCTCATTGAATCATTTAAATATGATTTTTTTTCCCTCCAAACACAACTTGAAGAAAATTTTCCAAAAAATATTCTACATAAATCTTCAATTTTTAGTTTTCTTATTTCGATCATAACTTTCTCATATGAACTCGAAATTGATTGATCCAAAAACCAAAATTGTTGGTCTTGATGAGAGCTACAAACCCCTAGAATTTCCAGAGGTAGTTGACTTCGTCAGGTTTCCCAGTGGACTGATTTCAGTATGTGGTTCAACTTTGTATGTTCAACTTCTTCTTTTTCATTTCATCTTTGATCATCTCTTTTAATCTTACTATTTGATTGATGAAATATGTTGAGAAGGATGTTAGATCATATGCTAGGGTTTTATGATTGATTATTTGTTGAGTTTTAGCATTGTGATTCACATTTGAACTTAGTTTGTTAAACTTGATTTTCCTTGAAATTGATTCTAGAAATGCTATATGTGATGTGCCTCATGACATGTTCTAGGTTTAATTTCATGTTCTAAGAACAAGGTTTATAGTGTGATATATTGAATATTCTTGATGTAAGGTTCCCATTTGTTGATTAGCTCATTTCGTGGACAAATCACATGTTGGGGTTCTTTGTAAGGGTAGCCTAGGTATCGGTTTTATTGTTCGAAGCCCTTTGAAGACCTCGTGTTGATAAGCACCGAAGGTAAATTTCTTTGTGCTTACTTTTCTTTGAAGAGATTAGTTGCACACACACACTTAACATTCATTGCATATGTGTGCATTCTCTTCACTTGTCACATTTCACACTTGCACTTATTTATTATATTTTGTTGTGTGTAATTGTGTCTTGTTGTCGTGTAATTCGTTTCCCGATAACTTTCGGAAACGTCCGCGCATGCACTAGAATGTGCTTGGTTTAGCGCGAGGACCGCCTATGGAGAATGCCCTTGGCTTCTCCTTGGTTTTCACCTATCTAAGTGATCGGCGGTTATGATCGGCGGCCTGGCCGCCGAATGAAACCGCCATTTCAGTCCAGATTGTTCTGAAGCATTTCTGCGGTTAAGATCGGCGGTCACGACCGCCGTTCGAAACCGCCGATTCAAGACCTGATTGATTTATCTCTCGGTCTAATTCGGCGGTCACAAAACCGCCGTTCGAAACCGCCGTTCGAAACCGCCGTTCATACCTGATTGATTTTAATCTCCCGGGTTTGATTGGGCGGTTGGGATCGGCGGTCACGAAACCGCCGAATTAACCGCCGTTTATGCTCTGTTCTTCACGAGCTTAATTCGGCGGTCATGATCGGCGGCCTGGCCGTCGATTGAAACCGCCGGTCGGCGTGTTTCTTTGAAACTTACTTAAACGACCACACTTTGATTTGGCCTCCTATATATATACCATTTTGTCTTTAGGTCAATTAAGAGAGTTCATATTCATATTTCATACTTAGGATATTTTTCAAAGAGAAGAAAAATTCCAAGAACTCATTTTTAATTACTCAAACACTTTTTCATGATCATCAATCATCATCTAGCATCATCCTTGATCTTCTAGATGTCATCTTGCATGGATTCTTCATCATACTTTTCTTGGTAAGCTTTTCACTAATATCTTACATATTTTGTGTTTCTCTTAGCTAGCAATCTCAATTAATTACTTGTATGTTATTTTATACACTTTGAATACAAGTTTGAGATTAGTATGATGTATGTTTGAGAAGTTTTTTGTTTTGTGATAGCTAATTAAGTTTTGTGCTTAATCTTGATTAGCTAAACTATTTGACATGTCATTTAGTTTTGATATCTAGGATTGTTCTAATTGCATATTAATCATCTTAGATAAGCATATAGGGTTTCCCTTGCTCTATGTTGCATTTGGATATTCATATATTCACTTAGGGTTGTTATTCTCTTCATAGAGAAAGTAAGTCTTGTGTGTAGCATCCGGGATTAGGTTGCTTAGATCACAAGCAAATTGGACTAGGTTCACTCATACCGGAATTAGGTAGGTGTGTGATTACTTCTGGGATTAGGTTGTAATTGTTTTCACATTTAGTGGATTCGAGGTTCGAGTGTGGCTTACTTACTAGCCCGTGGTTTTTCCCGTGAGGGTTTCCACGTAAAAATCAAGTGTTATTTAATTTCCGCATTTTATACTTGATTTATTGCTTTATCTATTTATGGGTAATTTCGTAATTTTGACTAACACGAAAAATTGGGTAAAAAGCTTAAAATCTATTCACCCCCCTCTAGATAGTTTTATACACACCGTGCTATAATTTGTTTCACTTGACTTGTTCTTATTGATTTCACATGCATTGATTTCTAGGTCTTTTTGTGATTGTGTGTTGAAAGCATATCCTAGAATATCTCTAAGCATGTTCATAGAGTTTGATTGATCATCATACTTTATTTGATTGTGATTTGCATCATTTGCATCATTTGCATCACTTAGATCATTGCCTTGTATAAGGTTGAAGTCTCTAGCAAAGTGAGTGAAGCTTTGTGGATAGAGCAAAGAAGTCTTGATTAGAGTCGGGAGGACTCGGATAGTCAAGCAATGAGACTTGTCTAGGGTCGGGAGGATCCGGATAGACAAGCAAGAAATCTTCCTAGAGACGTGAGCGTCTTGGATAGGAAGTTGCTTTCTAGAGGTGTAGGACACATCTCGGATAGGAAGTAGGCTTGGTAGTTCACTTGCCTGAGGGTAGATTAAGAGGTGATAGCTTAAGCGGATATCTTGTGTTGATAGCTTGAGTATGTAAGTCCTTTTTGTATAGTGGATTGCTTTGCCGGTGGTTATGGTATCAACCCGTGGATGTTTCCTCTTTGAGGTTTTACCACGTAAAAATCATTGTGTCAATTTTCGCTTTACTTGTCATTATCTTCCATATCTTACATTGATTGCATATCTTGTATATTGATTTACTCTTGCTTTAGTTAAATCAATTCATTTGTCAAATCTTAGCAAGTGTGCATATTCTTTGTTATATTCCGCATTATTTTTAATATTGGAAGAGATTTGGGTCTATACTTATTCACCCCCTAGGTATATTTTACACTATTACTTAAGGGAATTTCAACATTTATGCTTTTAGGCCTAGGAACTAGAGTCCAAATCTCATTCCTTTCGAATTGGTTTAGCTCTTCTTGCATGGCAAGAACCCAATATTCATCTTTTAAGGCCTCATCAATCTTTTTGGGTTCAATTTGAGAGGTGAAACAAGTATAACTAATAAGATTAGCTATTTGACGCATAGTCTTAACACCCTCATTTACTTCTCCAATGATATCATTTTTATCATTGAGTCTTCTAACCCATGGAGCGGGTTCATTAGAGTCCAAGAGAGGAACTCTATCAAGGGGTTGTGTGTCCTCATCATTTAGGTTAGACCTCCCATCAATAGGAATCTCCATAACCTTCTCTAAGGGAGAATCATCAACAACGACAACAACCTCCTCCTCATGGTTACTAGTCTTAAGCCTACAATCATCTATGACAACATTAGATGATTCCATGACGTTTCGAGTCTTCAAGTTGAAAACTCTATAAGCTCTACTATCCAAGGCATAGCCAATAAAGATACGCTCATCACTCTTAGCATCAAACTTGCCAAGTTGATCACGGTCATTCAAAATGTAGCATTTGCTTCTAAAAGAGTGGAAATAGCTAACATTTGGCTTTCTACCTCTCTACAACTCATAAGAGGTTTGCCCAGTACCGGGCCTTCGAAAGACTCTAGTTCCTATATAGCAAGCCGTGTTGACGGCTTCGGTCCATAAGTTCCTAGGGACGTTGTTGCTAAGCAACATCACATGGGCCATCTCTTAAAGGACCTTATTTTTCCTCTCAACAACTCCATTTTGTTGGGGTGTCTTAGGAGCCGAAAACTCATGAAAGATGCCTAAGCTATTGCAATAGCTTTCAAAGTAGGCATTCTCAAACTCCCTCCCATGGTCACTTCTAATCCGTTCAATGCTTTTAATGTTAGAGTCTTTTTCATTTTAAACTTATCAAAAATTTCAGATTTTTCTCTAAGGAAATATGTCCATGTGTACCTAGAGAAATCATCTACACAAACAAAAATATATCTATTTCCACCTAAACTCTCGGTTTGTATAGGACCCATAAGATCTATGTGGAGAAGCTCTAGGGGCTCCTTGGTGGAGAGATATTTGCCCTTCTAGTGCATGCTCTTGGTTTGTTTCCGTTGTTGGCAAGGTCCACAACCGCCATTAACTTTCTTCCTAAGCTTAGGAGGGCCACGCACAACATTGAACTTATCTAAGATCCGTAAATCCTAATAGTTCATGTGGCCAAGTCTTTCATGCCACAACTGAATTTGCTCATTCTTGGACACATTACACGAGACAACTCTAGCTTCAAGACAATAACAATTGTCGTTAGATCTCATTTCTTTTAACAAGGTTTGTCCATTGGGCATTAGAATGGAGCAATCATTCTTGCTAAACAAAACGGAGAGTCCTTCATCATTAAGATGAGAAATGCTTATTAGATTGGCTTTCAAGCCATCCATATATAAAGCATTAGACAAGGAAGGTAAGCCGGGGATGGAGATGGTTCCTTTCCCTACAACTCTTGAAATTCCCTTAAGCAATATAGTGTAAAATATACCTAGGGGGTGAATAGGTATAGGCCCAAATTCTTCCAAATTCAAAATATGCGGATTACAAAAATGAAATGTACACTTGATATGATTTAATCAATGGTATAGTATGATTCAATACATGTGAAAATCAATTTACAAGAGATACAATCAATACATGATATGGAAGATAATGAAAAGTAAAGCGAAAAAGACACAAGTATTTTTACGTGGTAAAACCTCAAAGAGGAAATATCCACGGGTTGATATCATAACCACCGGCAAAGCAATCCACTATATGAAAATGACTTACACACTCAAAGCTATCAACACATGATATCCACTTCAAGCTATCAACTCCTAATCTACCCTCGGGCTAGTGAACCACAAAGCCTACTTCATATCCAAGACGCTTACGTCTCTAGGAAGATTTCTTGCTTGACTATCCGAGTCCTCCTGACTCTAATCAAGACTTCTTGCTTGGATATCCGGAACACTTTCTTAGCCAAGACTTTTTGCTCAAGACAAAGCTTCACTCACTTTGCAAGAGACTTCAACCTTTCACAAGGCAATGATCTAAGTGATGCAAATGATGCAAATCACAATCAAATAAAGCAAGATGATCAATCAAGCTCTATGAACATGCTTAGTGACAATCTAGAATATGTTTTCAACAAACAATCACAAATGTATTTAGAAATCAAAACATGTGAATCAATAAGAACAAGATATGAATATTCAATATATCACACAAAAATCTTAGTTCTTAGATGATGAAATTAAACCTAGAAAATAACATGAGGCACATCATATACAACATTTCTAGAATCAATTTCAAGATTAGTCAAGTTTAGCTAAATATGTTCAATTGAGAACACAAGGCTAAAACTCAACAATTAATAGATCAACCACCCCTAGAATATGATCTAACAGCATTCTAAACACATATTATCTATCAATTAGGAAGATTAAAAGAGATGATCAAAAGATGAAGTGAGAAGAAGAAGTTTCACATACAAAAGTTGAGTCACGGACTGAAATCAGCTCACTGCGAAACATCACGAACTCAAATGACTGAAAATGCTGATGGTTTATAGCTCTCTTCAAGACCAACAATTTAGATTTTTGAATCACTCAATTCTGAGTTAAAATGAGAGAGATATGATCAAAATAAGAAATCAAAAGTTGTAAAGAATTCTGCACGGGATTTCGAATATAAATGGAGGGAAAAGAGATGGAGAAGAGAGGGATTCGGTGGCCAATCAAAAGGAGACACGTCACACCTCCCATGTGGGGCGTGTGGGCAACACGGGATCAGAGGGGTGCTCTGGCCGTGGGTCCCACGGCCTCCACACGTGGTGGCTAATGCATGGCCTTTGGCCATGCTTGCCTCTCGCGCGCTCCTCTCACGTTCTTCAGCCGTATTCGGGCATCTGAACTATGATTTTGAATTTGTTTTTGGATTACGAACCGTGACTCCCTCACGCATGATGAAGACTATAAAAATTTGACAAATGGTTGAGAAATCATCTCGAAAAATGAAGATGAAGTAAACTCAACGAATGAGAATACAAAGTAGTGTAACTACTTCGTTTGAACTTGAAACCTTATAAATGAGTAACCGAAACAACCGGGACTCAATAAGGAATCATATAAGAACATGTTCAAGTCCAAAATACAAGACACACAAACAAATAAACACAAATTCACACAAGTATGCCATATCAAAGAGATAGTCATAAAACATGCAATTCTACAATGTTTGTCTATAAGAGACCAATGCATGTGCATACTCAAAAGTGTGTGAATGTTGATAGCGCTCCAAATGTTCACATTTAGCGCTCCCTTTTCCTATCTTTTTGTGCTTGTTTCTAGGGTAAAACCGGGTATTTAACAGATAAAATAAGTGTTTCAGGTAAACAGAGGAATTCAGGGGCATTGTTGTTATTTTGGACAATTCAAGGGCAAAAGTGCAAAATTCAGGATTTTATTGAAGATTCTGTGAATAAGGGAGAAGTCAGGGGGCAAATTGCAATTTTCCACGCAAAGCACAGAGTCAACAGCCACGTTACCACTGAAACGACGTCATTTTGGCCTGGGCTTGCGTCAGCATGACGTCACGCTGATGTCACTCCTTCTTCAACCTTCAACAGGGTCACCACGACCCGCGACAGACCCGACCCGACCCGGTCGACCCGGTCATGACCCAACATCTGACCCGACGTGTTCCGACCATTTTCCGACGCTTTTTCTGGCACCGTTCAGCCCAGATTGGAATCCCACTCCACGCTGGTCACGATGGACCCATTTTTAGGCTCCCATGCAAAGGTTTCCATCTCCTTCAAATCCTCCAAGTTTCCATGGCCATTCAAGCTTCAAGAACATTCCAGCGGCCATTCTCCCGCGAACCAGAACGTTCAAGCTCGCCAAAATACGACGGTTTCATGCAGCGGGACAGTGCCCGCAGTCCAGAAGGAAGAAACTCACCACCGACTTCATATTCTCCACCGCGAGCTTAGACGGCAGGCACAAACTTGCCATCCAGGGGTTCTGAACCCGCCGGGACAACAGACTTGGAAGATATTTCATCCAAAACCTCCCCAAAACAGTTCCCTATATATATACTTCCTTCTCTAACCTAAAACACACCTCCCAAAATATCCAAATACCCTCCTAATAGTCTAGATTAGCTTAGAAATAGTTAGTTTAGCTTAGAATAGTTTAGTATAACTTAACTCACACCACCCTCACCACCTTAGTTATCTTATGTAACTAATATTGATGTTGGGATTTGGTGTATTTGTTATATTATCTATGATATGTGTTGATTTTCTATATTGAGCTTTAATTCATATATGTGTTGTTTGAGTTAACAAATTCATAAGCATGTAATACAATTTAGATCATGCCTGAATGATTATTGATGCATGTGTCTTTATTAAAGGTTTTAGACTATCCTAGGTATTAATAGAAATCAACTAATTAATTGGATGATTGCACTTGTACACCAATATCCCAACATCCCAAGTCTCATTACCACTTTTGCAAGACCATTGCATTAGATGGTAATTAGTTAGTTAATGTAATTTAGATTAAAATCATCTTAGTGTAATTGTAGTTTAGTTAGTTATAATTGATGTAGTGTAATTTAGTTAAAATGCCATCTTAGCTTAATTTAGTTATTAGTTAGTTTAATTGTTTACTTGCCTCCTCCTTTACTTTTCTTGCATCTTAGTTTAATTGCTTGCTTGTGCCATCCTCCACCATTTACTTTTCTTGCATGTAAATATGTTGTAATTAGTGTAATTAGTATATAATATATATAATACTAGAACCGATAAAAGGTACCTCACATTCCCTGTGGAACGAACCGTACTTGCCGCTATGCGATCGTAACGATCCGTGTGTTTACGGATAAATTCACACGCCCCATCATTTACCGACAATTTATAGAATTGTCGTGTCCCGCGTGCGCCGACCAAGTCGTTGGCGCCGCTATGGATAGACCCGTTTCGGGCGTGTCAAATGTGTGTGTGTGCGCTTACGCCTTGCAAAAGGAAGAAGTATCTTGATACCTTATCATCCAAGTAAGCGAATTTCCTCTTGAAGACGATATTTGCATGAGAAGTTGCCTTTCTTCTTTGAAGCTTGTTTTCACCAAGAATCACCTAAACAACTAACCATTACAAATAAAGAGTGTTTTGCAATGGAATCAAGCCAACACAAATCTAAGATCTTACAACTCTCTTTTTAGATCCATCACCAAAGGTGACAAATCCCCATTCCTTTATGACAAGAGTCTTAAAGAAACTCATGTTTCTCGTCATGTGCCTAGAGAACCCATTATCTAAATACCAAAAATTAGAAGAATTTACCTTCAAGGCAATTTGTGCAGCATGAAAAAAGTATTCATCTCTTCTAATCCACCTATGTGAAACATTTTCTTTCCTAGTGGTCATTAGTACATGGGCTCTAGATGTCCTAGGATCATGCAAATTGGTTTTATTCTTCCTAGGAACATGTATCTTGGCTCTACTCTTTTTCTTTTCAATCATGCTTTTAGCTCTACGTATTTTAATGTAATGAAAGCAATTTGGTCTAATATGACCGTCAATACAATAAAAATGACATGTGGGGATGAAGTTAGGAATCATATCATGTCCTTGTAAGTGCATAGGAGCTTTCCCAAGTCTTTGTGGTTGAATCGGTTCATTACTTGTTCGTTGTTGAACCGGTCTAGTTTGCTTCCTAGGTTAAGCTTACATGATTGGTTTCTTTCCTTGGTGAGCCAGTTGTTGAGGAAAGTTGGCTTGAGGAGCTCTTGTGGGTTGAGCTTGAGATTGTCTTTTTGGCGTCATCTTCACTTATGCACTATGTGAGCATTGTCCTAGATCAATCTTCTTCTTAGGAGTTTGCACCGATGAAGCTTCTTTGTTGCCCAAGCTCTTGACAAACACAGTCATATTAGGAGTGGAGGTCTCCTTACCATCTTCAAACCCAAGACCTCTCTTGTTACAAGGACTCTTTCCAACACTTAGCATGTGGTCAAGCTTCTTGGTGCTAGAAGACATCCTAACCATTGACCATTTAGCTTCTTAAAGCTCCCTCTTCAAACCTTCTTCATTCCTCATAGATAAGGCTAACTCCTCTATTAGCTTATCTTCAACCTTCTTGGATCTCACCACTTGTTCACTTAAATGGTGAAATTTCCCTTAAGTAGTAGTGAAATATACCTAGAGGGGGGGGTGAATAGGTATAGGCTCCAAATTCTCCCAATTTAAAAATGATGCGGAATATATCAATGAAAATGCACACTTGATTAAATTTGACAAATTAATTGATTTTACTTATATAAGAGTTAATCAATTTACAAGATATGCAATCAATGAAAGATATGGAAGATAAAAAAAAATAAAAGCAAAAATGAACACGAGTATTTTTACGTGGTAAAACCTCAAAGAGGAAACATTCACGGGTTGATACCACAACCACCGGCGAAGCAATCCACTATGTGAAAAAGGACTTACACACTCAAGCTATCAACTCATGATATCCGCTCAAGCTATCAACTCCTAATCTACCCTCGGGCTAGTGAATCACAAAGCCCACTTCCTATCCGAGATGTATCCCACACCTCTAGAAAGCAACTTCCTATCCAAGACGCTCACGTCTCTAGGAAGATTTCTTGCTTGCCTATCCGGATCCTTCTGACCCTAGACAAGACTCTCTTGCTTGATTATCCGAGTCCTCCCGACTCTAATCAAGACTTCCTTGCTCTATCTACAAAGCTTCACTCACTTTGCTAGAGACTTCAACCTAATGCAAGGCTATGATCTAAAGTGATGCAAATGATGCAAACACAATCAAATTAAGCTAGATGATCAATCAAGCTAAATGTACATGTTCAATGATAAACTAGAATAAGCTTTCAAAACACAATCACTAGATTATCTAGACTCTAATCAAGACATGCAAATCAATAAGAACAAGGTATGATTATTCAATATATCACACTAAAATCCTAGTTCTTAGATCATGAAATAAAACCTAGAAAATAATATGAGACACATCATATATTCATTTTCTAGAATCAATTTCACACAAAATCAAGTTTAGCACATATATGTTCAAAACAAATCACAAAGCTAAATCTCAATTAACAAATGATCAAACACCCCTAGCATATGATCTAACATGCTTCTCAACAAATTTCATCAATCAAATAGTAAGAATCAAAAGAAGATCAAAGATGAAATTGAAAAAGAAGAAGTTGAACAAACAACCTTGACCTCGGACTGAAAATCGATCCACTGGGAACGATGGCGAAGTCAAATGCCTCTAGAAATGCTTGGGGTTTGTAGCTCTCTTTAAGACCAACAATTTTGGTTTTTGAATCGATTGATTTCGAGTTCGTATGAGAGAGATATGATCAAAATAAGAAAACGAAAATTGAGAGAATTCTGCAGAAAATCCGAGATGTGTTCTTAGAATTCTTGAAATGTTTGGAGGGAAGGAGAAGTGTTTAAAAGGAGGAAAGAGAAAGTTTTCAGGGGCCAAGTGGCATGACCACGTCACCCTTCCATGGGGGGCACGTGAGGCTCACGGGGGCAGAGAGCCCCTCTGGCCGTGAGCCTCACGGCCTCCCTCACGGCGTGGGCAACATGGTTCACGGCCTCCCTCACCTCTCTCGCGCACTCTCCGGTTCTTCAGCCATATCTTGGGCATCCGAACTTCGATTTCGAATCCGTTTTTGGATTACGAATTCTGACTCCCTCACGCATGACTAAGACTACAAAACTTTGAAAAATGGTTGAGAAATCATCTCAGAAAATGATGATGATGTCAACTTAACGAGTGAGAACGAAAAGTAGCATAGTCACATTGTTTGGACTCGAAACCTTATGAATGAGTAACCGAAACGACCGGAACTCAATAAGGCATTAAATAAGAACATGTTCAAGTCCTAAACACAAAATACACAAACAAATAAACATATATTCACACAAGCATGCCATATCAAAGAGATAGTCACAAAGCATGCAATTCCACAATGTTTGTCTATACAAGATCAATGCATGAGCATACTATGGAGTGTGTGAATGTGTTATACCAAATGTTTGAACCATGATGCAGGGACACACATGTATGAATTGTGCGTGTGTGCTCTAACGCCTTGCAAGAGGATAGAAGTCAAGATTTACCTTTGACGTTTTTCACCTCTTAAAGACGACTTTTGCACTAGAAGTTGCTCTTCATTTTTTACGCTTCCTTTCTTCAAAGAATGTCCTAAGCAACAAATAATACATACATAGAGTGTTTTGCAATTGAATCAAGCCAATACAAATCATGAACCTTACAAATGGTCAACTTGTGTTGAAAGCTTTAGATTTTCCTCCTTCAATATTCTAATTTCTCTCTTGTTCTTTATCCTTGAGCTCTCAAACTTGACTATGTAGTCACGAACATCCATTTTCTCTACATTTCCATTTGTGGAGTAAGATGAGGAGTCATCTTCACTTGAGTCATTTTCCTTTTGACTCTCTTTCTCTTCTTCACTAGTACCTTTGCTCTTGTGGGAGGAGGCAAAGGCTATGAAGTTAGCCACTTCATCTTCATCATCCGAAGATTCATCTCTCTCATCGGAGTCATCATTTCCACTCCAAGTAGCGGCCATCACTTTCACTTTCTTCTTGTTCTTTAAATTTCCACAATTGGGAGCGATGTATCCTATGCCACCACACTCAAAGCATTGGATCCCCTTTCTTTCACTCTTCTCTTGCCTAGGCTCAAACTTTTTGAAGGGAGCTTTTTTCTTCAAGTCTTGGCCTTTGGATCCAAAACCTTTCTTCTCGAATTTGACGAACTTCTTGAACCTTCTCAACAATAAGGCCATGTCTTCATCCGAGTTATCATTTTCCTCCTTCTCAACTTTGAAGGCATTCAAAGCAATTCCCTTTTGCTTTTTAGGAGGTGTAGAGGTAGGACCCTTCCTAAACTCATAAGCTAGAAGTCTCTCAATCACCTCACCCTGCTTCATATCCTTGTAACCACTATTCTCTTCTAAAGCCGTTACCTTGGACTCAAATCTTTCGGGGAGAGATCTCATAATTTTTTGCTTGATTCTCCTATCTGAATACGGGTCACCAAGTTGATGACTTTGGTTGACTATGTCTATCAACTTGATCTCAAAGTCGTTGAAGCACTTATTCTCCTCCATCCTAAATATCTCGAATTGAGTTTGGAGAACTTGAAGCTTAGAGTTCTTAACCATTTCGGTTCCCTCATGTGCCGTCTCTAGGATGTCCCACGCCTCATTAGCAATCCTAGTGTTTTGAATCAATTTGTATTGATTCTCATCCATGGCACATAGGATGGCGTGCATCGCCTTTCTATTCCACTTTGATGCCTCAAACTCTTGAGCATTCCATTGCGCCTTAGGTTTGAGTACATCCTCTCCTCCACCCGTAGGAGTCATCATCGGTGGAGCATAGTCGTTTGCAACCGCTATCCAAGCCCTATCATGGATTTAGCAAATGCATGACTCCATCTTGCCTTTTCAAGAGGCATAATTCAACCTGGTGAGCAATGAAGGATTTGTGCTCGAAGCACCCTCGTTTCCACCACCGTTTCCACTCATAGTATTTATGAATGAATGCAAGTGTATGAATAATCAAAGATCACACAAAATGCAAAACACACCAAAAATCACGAATCTCCTCAATATGTCTAGGAACCCTCTCTGATACCAATTGAAACTATTATGGTGTATCTAATTATATCTAAAGGGGGGGAATATATTTTATTAATTGCCAAAAATGGCTCAAGAAAAATCAAAGGAGTACTTTTCCCGGTGCACCGAAGGAGAACCGAAACTAAGAGAGAAATCCCCTAATGTAATATCCCGGTCCTAGGGTGACTGGATCTTCCCCTCCTCCATCTTCGGGGACCCCCTAGAATCTGCCATCCTCGATACAATCGGAATCAGAACCGAAACCGGGACCAGGGAAGCAAGAACAAGAAAGACCTCACTCCAGCCACCGCCCTATCAATGGAGGGTCATTAGGACTCACCAACGCCACCGAAAAGGAGCCGCTAGGGCAGGATTCCTGGTTCCTCGGTTCAATCAGCGCAAGTATCATCCTTGCTCCTTGCCCCTTGCCCCTTGCCCCTTGCCCCTTGCCTTTACCTCTACGATGAGGTTGCCCTAATTCCGCCAGAACAATCTAGAACCACCGCTGAAGTACAAGTGAACCCGTGAATGAGGTGATGCGAGCCCTCACAGAGGAACCAGCCCAAACAGGGAAGAGTCTTAGCAAAGGTCAGGGGGTAGGTGGGCATTAATTTTGCCCAATTAGCAATCAAAGAGAAAGAGGGAAAATCAAGGGCCCCGATCGATCCTGACCAGGTAGCTCCTATGGCCCGATCGCAATCCAGCTCAGCCCTACAAATGGTCAATTCTAATCATCACCAAAGAGGGAACCTGAGTTCCAGTAGGCAAGAGGGATTCAAAAAGCACCTAGGTAGAAAGAGGAAAGCATGGGAGGAAACGCCTGACAGTGGCAGCGTGACAGGTGTTGCCATTGTCCCCCAACAACCTCAGTAGATGAAAACAAAGTGTTAGTCCAACGCAAACACCCTCAGCTAACCAGAACCGGGGAAAACACCATATAATTGCCTACGAAGCACCTACATGGACACTAGGTCATACGTGGCACCACCCCGACCGTCCGTGGCGTGTGTGCCACCTACGCCCAACAAGAACCGACGATGGGGATTCTTCAGCAATTAGCCTGCCTAAAGAAGGGTCTCCCACTTACCAGCTGGACCTCCACGTCAGCCCTAGGGCCTAGCTAGAGCAATCCTAGCCATCCAAGGCGTGTGTCATGGTGGGACCAGAGAAAAGAAGTAAAATTAAACTTAATAAGTGATTATTTCTCAAGCAACAACAATTTTAAATGCACATTAAGAGGTCGTTTGTTTTTTTTGTTTGAACACTGAACGATCCTGAATTTTACTAAAGACTGAATAGTTACTGAAACCTGAAACTGAATGACTTGTTTGTTTTTTATTTTTATCTACTCTGAATAGAATGTCAACTTGTTTGTTTTTTATTGTTAAAATGGTTTTTATAAAAGTAGTTTGACTTTTATACCCTTGTCACTATAATTGTTATGTATTTTCATTTTATATGATACAAACAACTAAATAAAAATAATGTAACAAATCCTAAACCATTTTTGTGTAATAATGATAAGATATTATTCATGATTAAGATATTATAAATAATTGATTTTTTAAAAAAAATATATATGATAAATAATGATTTAGAAATGGTTTTGATTTTACCACCCAAAAAAAAAAAAAGAATTAGAGGTTCAACAATGGTGTTAAAAGTGATATTGTGAATAATGTTTTTTTTAAAAAAAAAAAAAAAAAAAAAAAGCTTATTATAAGTAATAGGTTAAAAGAAATAAATTTGTATAATATATAATTTGAAATATATTATCTTTAGGAGGATCAGGAACGTAACCATGATTGAATGACAGAGTAGGCTAGAATAAAATTCTCTAAACCTCAACACCCGATAAAATTTTACTAATTGAAAAAAAAAATGCATATTTCTAAATAGATAGATCAACTAAAAGATAGACCATCATTCTTAATTTTTATTCAAATGATGATTTTTTTTTTCATTGAATTATGACTTATATATAAAATTAAGTCATAAAAGATACCAAAAGATGATAGAAAATTATATAGTTAAATTTTTATTCCCTAATGATGCACTTAATTTTGGTATCATTGAATTTTTTTTTTTTTTTTTTTTTTTTTTTTAAGAAGGCAATATTTAATCATAACTTTGAAATTAGATTAACTCTAAAGTTTCAAAATAACAAATATTGAAATTCATATAACTTATGAACATATACCTAATTTGAAGACCAATTTTTTATGTTGACAAAGAAATGAGCTAAATTTTGATAAGGATATTTTAAAGATTGAAGTGGGTCTTGGTCTTCTCCAATTAACCTAACAAATCTATTACAAGTATTTATTGATTAGGGAAAAAAAATATATTGCAATTATAAAGAGTATATTGAGAATACACAATAACACAAGTATATGTTTAAAAATTTCAAACTAAAAAAAAAATAAAGATTGGTTAGGGTGGGCTCTGATGAGGATAATCTTGGAAGAATATATATTAAATGTAATCCAGTGATTTGGAATTAAGTTAAAAGTGAGGATTTGTTACTTTTTATTTTAAGTTTTTTTTTTTTTTTTTTTTTTTTGGTTTAAAAAAAAAAAAAACTTAATAAATTTAATTAAGACCCATTAAGTTTTAAGTGAAAAAAACAAACGACCCCTAAATCATAATAAGTACTTATTAAGATTTAAGACAAAAGAAAAAAAAAATCACCACCAAAATCATTTTAAAACTCAAATTTATATCATAGTATTTGAAAATCATTATTGAATCATGAATGTGAAACTTGCTTATTTTCTCAACCAAAGTTAAATATTTTGTTAAAGTTAATTGATTAGTTTAATATTTGAAAACTTGTTTTGAAAATATGTAATACAGTAAATTAATGTTTTTAACTTTTTAGTAATAAATTTAAAAACGATGTTTTTCATTTTCAAAAACGACTTTTCGAAAAAAAAGGTAAATAAATAACCTTACAAATTAAAAACCATTTTTAAAAACGAATTTTTTGTTTTTGCAAAAAAAAAAAAAAAAAAAAAAACCGTTTTAAAAAATTGTTCCAAATACTATACCACCTAACTTCTTAAACTATGTAAATTTCATCATATTGGTTTTTGTTCAAACCCCTCACCCTTTTAAAGAGAGGAACTTGAATAGGATGAGATTCTGGTTTCACATTTGATTTATAAAACGTGATTTTAATGGGGGCGAGGAGGACACTATCCCCTACAAACCAAAGCCCTCTTAATTGAATTATTTGTATTCTTAGTAAGGAAGAAAAGAAATTGCCCAAAGAAGCCAAAGTTTTCCACTTGGTAGGAGCTTGTCTTTTCTTAATTTATTGATAATATTTAAAAAAGTTGAAGTTGCCAAGTTGGTAAGCTTTCAAAGTTAAGAACCATGAACGTGAATGCTTTTCATATTCTTAATTGTTAAAAGGAAAAGTGAGTGCACAAACTTTTCAATCTTAAAGTTATTTGTGTTCTACCTCCAATCAATATACTTTTACATACTGTCCTTTCATTACTTAGCACTATTGTTTTTCTTCCTTTGTTAATTGGATGTATTTTTTTTTTTTAATATATATATATATATATATATACGGTCCCGTTCACATCAGTACGTACTGATGTAACTATATCGGTACCAATACATATGTAACACTGATTATAAAGAAGTTTCGACAAGTGTATGTAAATCTAATGGTCCACATCTAACGCACTGATGAAGTTATATCAGTGCGCACTGACTTGAATAGTTATATATATATATATATTTAATTTCTTATAATTTGTCTCCCAATAATTTTGAAAATAATAAATATGGTTAGGATTATATTAACTTAAATTTTAAAATGTTTAGGAATATTTTCAAATAATTATTATTTTTCCTGATTGTTTTGTAGCAGTTAGTTTAAATATGTAAAAATAATAAACAAAAATTATGTGTAATACATTTTAATAAATAAATTGATAAGTGTCTTTTTATAACATATCTTTTGCATTGGAAAAACACTTAAAATTTTTATTATTATTAATTATTAATATGATAAGTGTCATTCTTGAAAATTAACATTTATTAGTTGGCAAATTTGTTAAAAGATTAAAACTAAAAGGTAATTTAGATCTTAAGAGATTCTGTAAAGTGGTTAAAGTCTAATTATATATATTTAATGAAATCTGAATGAATCGAGGGTTTAATTTTTTTTATTTTTTATAAGTATAATCTTTTACGGATTTAAAATAATACTTTTGTAATGATTGATAAGTGTTTTTATTTTTCTTTTAAAAAAAGACAAGTGTTTTTATTTTAACCATATAAAAAAACCGCCAATCACAGTTTCAAAAAGGGAAAGTTTCATTTTAGTCCCTAACTAATTTAAAAACATCAAGTTTTTACTTATCTTTGCATTTTTCATCAAACGAGTCCTTACATTTTGTAAAATGTCATTATTTAGATCATTCTGTTAGTAATTAGGCATTGGTTAAATTTAACAATTTCAAGAGTATTTTGGTCTTATAATATGTCCATAATTGATAAAAAAAGAAAAATTAATAATAAAAAAATAGATAAATAGATATAACCATGCATAGATGGATGATGGAGAAAAGATTAAAAAAAAGAAAAATAGAAAAATAGATAGATGAATAGATCTCCACCGTTTAACTCAAGAGATGGACGGTGGAATTCAATTATTTATTTATTTATTAAAATTAAAAATAAATTGGGTTAGAGATCATTAAAGCAAACTTTTTATTTTTTATTTATAAAAAAGAGACCTCTAAAATAGAGGTGGAGATCCAACCTCTTAATTTGTGGAAATCCACTAATGGACCTCTCTCTCTCTCTCTCAACTCGTTCCAATTCAACTCATTGATTCAAAATGGATTTGTCGAGTCCATAGTTACAGAGGTTCTTCCTAACTTCTCTCTCTCTCTCTCTCTCTCTCTCTCTCTCTCTCACACACACACACACACACACACACACACACACACACACACACACTTCGTTCCAATTCAACTAATTGATTCAAAATGGATTTACCGAGTCCATAGTTGCAGAGGTTCCTCCTAACTAAGCTTAGTCTCACCTCCAATTTCAAAAACACTTCGTTCCAATTCAACTAATTGATTCAAAATGGATTTGCCGAGTCCATAGTTGTAGAGGTTCCTCCTAACTAAGCTTAGTCTCACCTCCAATTTCAAAACCACAAACAAATCTACCTCCACAACAACTATTATGACAAGAGCTAGAACTACCCAATGTTACTTCGCAACTGCAATAGTTGCACCATCCTTGTTGGGAGGCATTACAAGCATACTCCCTATAGAATCGAGGGAGGAGGCACGATTTCAACTCTGTTTATTTTTTCTAAAAATAAATAATTTTTTTTAATATTATGTTTTTATATCTACAATGGAAATCTATCTATCTATTTTTTTAATTTGGTTTTTCAATTTTTTTAATCTCCTTCGTCCATCTTAACATCTTAAAGATGGACTGTAGAGATTCATTATTATTATTTTTCAATTTATTGTTTCATTTTTTTTTTTATTATAAATTTTAAAATTTTTTTTTGGTCAATTAAAGTACAAGAATCCAACAGAAAAATAGAATTTTATCTAATTTTGTCACGGCTTTCCTTCAAAAATTTGGTCAAATGGATCTAAATGAGCCATTTTTCAAAAGTTAGGGACTGGTTTAATAAACAATACAATAATAAGTAAAACAATGACGTTTCCAAAATAGTGAGGGACAAAACGAAATATTGGCCTTTCAAAAAAATAAAATAAAAATTTTCTGGGTCTCTTCCACTTCTGTGAAACCAGAAAGAAAGAAAAACTAATAAATCCTGAAAAAACCAGGTCGAAAAGCAAAAGCAAAAAGATGACGACAATCTCTCTTTCTTTTCGTTCTAATCCCACCAAAAAGTACTCACACACCAAAGCAGACCGCATTAAGCAATCAACAACAACAAGAAGATCCCATATATACCTTTGTTCTCACTTTTACATACTCAACAACAACAACAACAACAACAATGTCTCATGAAATTGTTCCTGCTGATCCAATTCATGAAGAAATTTACCACTACTACAGCCCACCAAATGCATCACCCATCAGCAGCCATGGAACTGAATCATATAACCTCACAATACCCTTTACAAGATCACTCACTTCTGGTCGTCAACATGTACCTGAACCCTTTGACAGTGAGAGATTGCCGTCCACTCTCGCTTCCGATATACAGAGGTTCCTTCGTGTTGCAAATTTGCTTGAAACCGACGAGCCTCGTATTGCTTATCTTTGTAAGCCCTTTCTCAATTGACACTGATTATTATTGTTTTTCATTTTAGTTAACAAGTTTGACAACGATTGGGATTTTTTTAGTGTAAATGAATGTATTAAGACACTTAAAAGATTTGAAATTGTTGTGTCCAATTTTTTCCTTTCAATTTATTTACTATTTTTAACAAGTGAAATTCAGGTTAGAGATACAATTATGGTTACTGCAAGCAATTCACATTTTCATGTTGGTATTTGGACAGGTCGCTTTCATGCTTTTGAGGTAGCTCATAACATGGACAAAAATTCAACTGGGAGGGGTGTTCGACAATTCAAAACGTCTCTTCTTCAGCGACTTGAACTGGTGATTAATTGAGATTCAGTAGTCTTATCTAAACACACAAAACAATTGATAAATAATTCTTATGCATTAAGGAAGTATTGTGTACATTACTTTACAGTATATCTCCAAGAGATAATTATCTTTTGTCAAGTGCCTCAAGTTTGGTTTGTTGTCAGGTAACAATATAAATTTTGAGCTTTCACAGATTGATTCCATTTATGAGTAAAAGAAGTCTTATCACGAAGTTTATGTTTATTATTAAGCCTTCATTTACATGTTCATGCCTGTTTTATATTATCTAGTAATATCTGCAGTAAACACAAACTGGGTGATATTTGTATTTTCTAAACAATGTAAATCAGCATTTAGTTGAAAAATTTACATTTAATCCCATATCCTCCAATTTTGACTTCTAACGTGCATTTTTTTATTATGTATCCTAAACTAGTTTTTCTATGTCTTTTAGTTTTGTCCTTATAGCAAGAACAATGTGGATATTTAATTACACGTTTGATTCTTGATTGACTTCCCTTTTCATTTCTCTGTTGACTTGATGACTTTATAGGATGACGAAACTACTATAGAGAGACGAAAGGAAAAAAGTGATGCACGTGAATTGAGGCGTGTTTATGATTCATACAATGATTACTTTACCAGAAGTAGCGGGGAATTTGATTTAGATGACAGGTATTGGGTTCATTATATTGGACTTTACTCTACACTTCTTTTGAGCTAATTTCTGTAAGATAACCATCAGCTTTTTATTTATAATTAAATCATTGTTTTACATTTGAATCAGTCGCAAAGAGAAATTGATAAACACACGCCGTATTGCGTACGTGTTGGAAGAAGTATTAAGGGCTGTAGAAAGTGCAGCTGACCCTCAGGTTTTATTTTGTTTCATTTTTTGATTCTTTACTCTTGTGTTTGGTAATTATAATGTTTTAGAATCCTAATTATTGTATTATAATTTACTATTCTATATCTATATTGTTTTGTTAGGCCCTTGCTGATAGAGACGGTATTCAAGCAAAATCTCAATTCTATGTGCCATATAACATTCTTCCACTTGCTCATGGAGGCATTCAGCATGCAATTTTGCAACTCTTTGAGGTTCGGTTCCACATTCTTGATATTATCTTTGTTAACAATGGGTTTCTCCAATAAATCTTATAAGACTTGGATAGTAATCTTTGTTTATGGAAAAATAAAAAAAAAATCAATCACCTGGTCTCTTTTAGTTGTTGAGCCTCTTAAGTGTTGGAGTCAGATTAACCGGTATAATGCTATTGGAGTATTGGCTATTACTTCTTATTTGAGTTTCAACTTTTTGTGTGGTTAAACTTGCATATGGAATGAGTTTGTTTTGCAGTAGCATGTGTAAGGTTAAAAAACATAAAATGAGTTTGATAACAAGCCACTTAATTGGTACAGGTTAAAGCTGCAATTGCTGCTGTTCGTAATACTCGCGGTTTACCTCCAGCTCAAGATTTTCAGAAATCTGGTGCTTTCATGGATTTGTTTGAATTTCTTCATTATTGCTTTGGGTTTCAGGTGATTATCCTATAGCACCTATAATGATTTTCAATACTTTGTTTCTTCTGTGCTGTGTCATATGATCTATGGAATTGAAATCGACTAATTGCTCGGTTTAGGTGGTTATTTTGAGACATAACTTAATAATTTGAGACCTTAAGGACTTTCTTAACATTCATGTGATCCATCTTCATTCAGGAAGGAAATGTTGCTAACCAGAGGGAACATCTAATTCTACTTCTTGCTAACATCCACATTCGGCAATCTCATAAGCAGTCATTTAACTCAAAGGTGATTTTTGTGATTTGATTGTTAACCCTTTAAGCCCTTTAAGCTTCTAATCGTCTGTTCATTTGAAATGTTAATTCAGTTGGGGGATGGAGCTGTGGATGAATTGATGAAAAAGTTCTTTAAAAACTATACAAATTGGTGCAAATTTTTGGGGAGAAAAAACAACATACGGTAAGAAATTATATGATTTTGCTCCGTATTTTGCACCAAAGAAGTAAGAAATTTGTTTTTCCATCTTATTTTAACAAGTAGACAAGTAGTGTCGTGTTTCTCTTTATATCCAAACAATAGTCTAGGAAAAAATTACCTTTTTATGTATAAACTAGTTTTAGACAAAAGTGTGCTATTATCAACTTTCCATATGTGTATAATGAGTTTCATTTTATAATTTCTTCTTGTCAAAAGATTGTAAAAGATTTCTGTTGTTTTTATTTTTATGCTTTTCGGTTCTTGTTTTTTTTCTTATATTAAATTTATTATTTGTCTTTGAAGGTTGCCTTATGTGAAACAGGAAGCCCAACAACATAAAATTTTGTATCTGGGGCTTTACCTTCTTATCTGGGGGGAGGCAGCAAACCTGCGGTTTCTGCCAGAGTGTCTTTGTTATATATTTCACCATGTAAGATAAATCATCTGTTGCAATTAACTGCTTTCTTATGATTGATTTGTGTTTTGCATGTTGGAACATAAGTTCTTGTATTCTTCCTAGAACCTAGGAAGCTTGAACTATGTTAGTCATAATACTTCGATGAAACTCCTGATATAAATACATTAAAAATGTGGGATTCAAGGGCTGGTGGCTATTTATAAAACCAACTTCAAGATCAAGGGTTGATAGTTCATCCTTCAGAAAAGAAAAATGAATATATAATAGTAGAAAATCATATATTTCAAGTATTATTATTCTGTAGAAGTGAGAAAGGAAACCCACATCAAACTTTCCTTAAATTATTGGCATAGTCATATTGCTCTGGTGGTGGCCAAGGAAATGGATGTCTAAGGAGAGAACACAAATAATTGAGAGAAATTTGTGTATATTTCCTTCGTTAAAAGAATTACAAATATATATACAACTCTTAGACAGAAACTAAATAGAAAACTACCTAAAAACACCTACAAGTTCTAGGAAATTTAGCTCTCATATTAACATATTAAAATAAAGGAAAGAAAGAATAAAAGTCTTTAGCAAATCTAGTTTCCCAAAAAATAGCAAGTTGAGTAGAAAAAATCTGCCATAATTGAAGGACATATGAATATTTCTCAACAGGTTCAGCCTTGTGGCTGTTTGGCCCCCATGGTAACCTGTTAAGTTGAAGCATACAATGATGAGAACAAGAGGAATACCAAGATGATTAACAGTATTTGTAACAATACAGTAAAGTTTGATCTCTAATATAGTAAGATGCATAACAAAAATTACATTGTTAAGGTTCAAACTGTGTACTTCATATAGAGAAACATATTTTTATTGTGCTGTTATTATCAATAGTACTACTATTATACTTTTTGATAGGAAGCACTACTATTATCCTTATAAGTGTGAGGTTTTTGGTTTGTTTGCTTTTAGATGGCATATGAATTGCATGGAATCTTAACGGGTGCTGTTAGTATGAAAACTGGGGAAAATGTGATGCCAGCATATGGAGGAGGCTTTGAGTGTTTCCTTAACAATGTAGTTACTCCTATATACCAGGTTATATTTGAGGTACATATGCTATCTTTTCTTGTTAAGTTACCACTCAATCTAATGGTTTAAGCTTGCAAATGCCCACACAATTGTATTAAGCCATAACACACCTCCTCACGTGCTAAACTAAAATGATTGTCACGCGGATTGTACCCAAATACATATGTAAAAACAGAATAAATATAAATAACAAAATAATAACATGAGGAATTTGAACCTGCGACCCAGTAGCTTTGATATGTTAAGTTAAAATAGACCTAAAATATCAAGTTTATAGGTTAGGTACACCTACTTATGTGCAAGACCAACTGACTTGCCACGTGGACCTAGCCCAAAAATAGTTACAAATATATAGACCAATACAACTACAATCATGTGAGGGGGTTTGAACCGAAGGTATTTTTGGGAAATTTGTTTTGTTACTATTTTTTGTTGCCAATCAACCCAAAAGTTTTGAGCGTGCAAGGACTGACCTAAACAATAGTATTAAACTCTAATAGTTACCATCTTTTAAAATCTTCCTATAAATTGTTTCATTTTCTTGTCATAAACTGAAGGAAGCTGAGAAAAACAAAAGCGGGACTGCTGACCACTCTACTTGGAGAAACTATGATGATCTGAATGAGTATTTCTGGTCAGAACTAAATTCTGAGTTATTATTTTTGTCTTTATTTCCATGTCTCTCTACAAAGCTGTTAAGAAATTAAGGCCACATTTTAATTATAGTTACTTATTTTCAGGTCTCCTGATTGTTTCCAAATAGGTTGGCCGATGCGTTTGGATCATGACTTCTTTTGTGTGTCCCCATATTATTGTAAGCTTAAGAATGCTCAGGGATCGCCTAATGTTGTAAATGAAAATAGCGAGGGAGAAGAAAAGGAAGACGAAGAACAAGGGGTAAATCATGTTGCTCAGATAAGCACTTAATTTCAAATTAAGTGATTTATGAGTTGTTTAGACATTATATTAACATACAAAGCATTCTATTCATCTATAACCTCACTTGTGTTTCAGAACATTCCATGTTTCTGACTTGTTGAAGAGATTATAAAGCATATTAATATTAGACAAGGCTTTAGTGAGCACATCATAGTTGAACATATACGCAGTCTAAAAGTTAGATTTTTAATATCTACTGCCTGTAATGATCATGTTCTTAAGTGTTGTTTGCTCTTTCTTACTAGGTTTTATTATTATGGCTATAAGTAGATGAGAGGACTGTGCTAAGAGATCTCAAGATACCACTTTGGTTATTGGTGGGAAATTTCTTTTGCCTAGTAACATGACATTTCATTTATTAAACAATTAATTTTGCATGGTCAGACTTGCAAATTGTGAGTGCTTAAGTAGGACATTTTCAACTAGTTGAAATATTCAGTTAAAATGCTACTTTGGATTCTCTCTGTATAATGTTATTAATTGTTATCTATTACATTGAAAAATTATTCTTTGTGACTGCAAGTGGCGAGGCATTTAAGATAATTTGTAAAAGTTGTTTAATATTATGTGAAGGAATTTGAAGATGTACAATTATCAATAATGGGTGTGTAGTGTGTATCTATGTATTTATGTATGCGTTGTTCTGGGTGTAGTTGTTCATGGTCTGTATTTCAATGATATGTGTATATGAATGAATGTATGTATGTATGTATGTATGTATATTTGTTCTTGGATGTATATTTATGCAACCCATGCATGTAGTTATGCATATGTTATGTATGTATGTATGTGCATCTGTTTTGTGTATGTTTAATTGTTTATTTAATTTATTTGGCATTATGTGAGACTATCATTCTTCTTGCTTCTGGTAACCATGAGGATCAGTAACTTACTATTTTCTATTTTCATGCTTTTAGTGCCCAAAGATCTCAAGCAAGACTGATAGATTTTACCCTTAAAACTCGTTTTCTAATTTCTACATATTGAAAACTGTCATTATCTACCTCTCACATAAATATCTCCACCCACAGGCTACTGTAGAAGAAAATCGTGAACAAAACTGGCTAGGGAAGACAAATTTTGTAGAGATTCGTTCCTTTTGGCAGATTTTTAGGAGCTTTGATAGAATGTGGAGCTTTTTTATTCTATCACTTCAGGTCAGTTTTGAAGTCATCACGATGTTCTAATAGGTTGTTTTTGTTGCTCACCAATTTTCTTTCTTTTATTATTTTTTTAATGTTTTTCCAGGCAATGATAATTATGGCTTGCCATGATTTGGGATCTCCACTTCAAATGTTTGATGCAGTAATATTTGAGGACATTCTGAGCATATTCATCACATCTGCAATTCTCAAACTGATACATGGTATGGTGTGTGCTATTATTTTGCCTATTACTCACATTATTGTTTGGGAAAGACCAGTAATCATGGCTGAAATAATTCATATTTTTGATAAAATCGGATTGACCTGGAGGGAAAAAGCTTCACATACGATCATATGCTGAAAAACCCCTAGAGGGCCTGGACAGAACTATATATAGATAAATAAAAAAAGAAACAAAAGAAAAAACAAGAGAGGGAAAAGAAAAGTGAAAGTAAAGGGGCAAGCAGGCCCTAAAACAATTCATCATTTAGGGATGGTTGGTTGGTTTGGTTGGTTGGTTTGGTATTAGTGACCTTAGTGCCATGAAATGTAATTAACATGTCAGTTTTCATGAATATTGCCATCTAGAAACAACCGGGGAGCTGTTTGCCCTGATTCGTGGTATGCCTTTGCATGCTCCTGTACATTGTATGCCAATCCTGGATTTGATTGATCAAGTTTTTTGCACAATCATATTTTCATAGTCAGTTGATTTGGTCATTGTTATCTTTTTTGAATAATGGGTTAACTTCAGGTAATTTTGTCATTCTGTGGGCGTTCATAATCTAAACATTTTTGTCCACAACAACTATGTTGTGCCTTTTAATATTCCCTTTTCTGGAAGTTGTGCTATATATTTTGTTTATTTTTTAAACATACTAATTCTCTGGTGTTCCAGAGTTTAAATAGCATCATTCTCTCTTTCTTGCTCTCTCATATTCTCATCCTGGAAACCAAAGTTCTGCACCTCTATCATTTTGGTTTGGCATTGTCTTATTATCTGTTGTTTTCTTTGTTCTTACTAGCATTCTGTTGCTCTAGTGTTTAGTTCTCTTCCTCTTTTCCTCCTTATGTGAGTAGAGATGACCTGCTTGTGAACATAAACTCATAGATATTCATCTGCATACTTAAACAAACATATGTACATGCATGAATGTGTAAATACATTTATATAGAAAATAATGAAAATCTAATTTGAAAAGTGATTTGGGCTTTCAGCAATTTTTGACATCAGTTTTACATGGAAAGCCAGACGTACAATGGAATCCTCTCAAAAAAAGAAATACATGTTGAAGCTGGTGGTTGCTGTGATTTGGACTATTGTACTTCCTGTGCTGTATGCCAATTCTAGAAGGAATTATACTTGTTATTCAACTTATTCTGCAGAATACAAGGGCTGGCTTGGAGAATTATGTTTTTCTTCCTATATGGTTGCGGTCACAATATACTTGATGACTAATGCTGTTGAGTTGGTATTATTTTTTGTTCCTGCCGTTAGCAAATACATTGAGACCTCAAATTTCCGGATATGCACAATGCTTTCTTGGTGGACACAGGTTTAATACCCTTTTTCAGAATCCTCTTGCATCATTTTTTAGTAGTGTTTTACGTTGATTCTGGAACTTTGTTACATTGCAATATCTTGTAATCATTTACTTTTTTTTTCTTATCTAAGTATTGAACAGGAATAAAAGTAGGCACTTATGCAGATTATTCTTTTCATCATAAGTTTTCATTGTATTGTTCATTGGTTTTGAACTTTGTTAGAATTCCTTATACTTGTTTTTTTCATCATGCAGCCTAGATTATATGTTGGCTGTGGGATGCAGGAAACACAGGTTTCACAATTCAAGTATACCTGACCTCCCAATTTTGATGCTTTTTTGGTGTATTGTCAATCATCAATTCTTCCTTGATGTGATGTATTTTTTTTTTAATATGCAGGTACACATTGTTTTGGATACTAGTACTGCTTAGCAAACTTTCATTTAGCTACATTTTTGAGGTTAGTACTATATTGTAACTTGTAAGTGCTCCAATAGAACATGATAATGAGGTAACTACTTTAAATCAGTATAAAATTCGAAACGGGATATTTTTGAAAGACTCCAAAGATTTAAGTACTTTTAATCTAAGAACTTGCAGGCAATACACACACTAAAATATATATTTTGATAGGAAATCCACACATACTGAAGATTTTCTGTATTGATTTGTTTTATTCAAATAGTTACAATAAGCCATATATATACACGAGAAGTTAGCTTACTTAGCCTACAATTAGGCCTACAATTAAGGTTATAAATGCTAACTAATTAATTCCTAACATTTAGCTAATCAATTAGTCAACTAACAATTAATTTACAAGTCAACAATTATAGGAAATTAATAGGAAATTAATTCCATAGTTATAGGAAATTAATTCCTAGTAATCCTCTTAGGATTTTACTCATAGAATTACTCCCTTAGTCAACACTTTCCAACACTCCCCCTCAAGTTGGTCGAAAAATGTCTTCCAAGGCCAGCTTGCAACATAACTTGTCAAATTGCTAACTTGTCAAATTGCTTCTTTGGTAAGCCTTTCGTGAGGATGTCTGCTACTTGTTCTGTGGTGGGTAGATAGGGCATACAAATCTGTCCACTATCTATCTTTTCTTTGATGAAGTGCTTGTCTATCTCCACATGTTTGGTTCTATCATGTAGAACCGGATTGTGAGCTATGGCAATTGCTGATTTGTTGTCACAATATAGTTTCATGGGAGAGAAAACCTGAACCTTTAAGTCTTCAAGAAGCCTCTTTATCCAGATTACTTCACATATTCCAAGGGCAGCTGCTCTGAATTCTGCCTCGGCACTACTCCTTGCTACAACCCCTTTCTTACTTCGCCAAGTCACCAAGTTTCCTCCAACAAAGGTACAGTAGCCAGATGTAGATCTCCTGTCTGTTACACTACCAGCCCAATCCGCATCTGTGAAGACTTCAACCTGAAAATGACCCCTATTAGCAAATAATAGCCCTTTCCCAGGTGTCCCCTTTAGATATCTCAGGATTCTTAAAGCTGCCTCATTGTGTTCTGGTCCTGGTGAATGCATGAATTGACTCACCATGTTGACTGCAAATGAGATATCAGGTCGAGTGTGAGCTAAGTAGATCAGTTTCCCCACTAACCTCTGATATTGTTCACGATCTACTTGATTCTCTGGTTTAGCAGCCTCAAGTTTCAGATTTGGTTCGATTGGAGTTTCTGCAGCCCTGCAACCTGTCATCCCAGTTTCACCCAATAAATCTAGGATGTATTTTCGTTGAGAAACAAAGATTCCACTTTTGGACCTAGCAAACTCCATTCCCAAAAAATACTTTAAGTCGCCTAGATCCTTGACTTCAAATTCTTGAGCTAGCAACTGTTTTAGTCTTCTTATTTATTCAAAATCATCACCTGTCATGATGATATCATCTACATAAACAATTAGAATAGCCTTCTTACCTCCACTCGAATGTTTGAAGAAGAGTGTATGGTCTCCTTGGCTTTGGTTGTATCCGAATCTTCTCACAACCTTTCCAAACTTCTCGAACCAGGCTCTAGGTGACTGCTTCAATCCATACAAGGATTTTACTAGCCTACACACTTTACCATTCTTGAATTCTCCCTCAAACCCAGGTGGAGGGTCTATGAATACCTATTCTTCTAGGTTGCCATTCAAAAAAGCATTTTTTTATATCTAACTGGTGTAAGGGCCAATTTAGATTTACTGCTACAGATAAGAGGATTCGGATGGTGTTGATCTTGGCCACGGGTGCAAAAGTTTCCTGGTAATCAAGGCCATAGGTTTGAGTGAACCTTTTGGCAACAAGGCGAGCTTTGTGTCTTTCTAAGGATCCATCAGCTCTACACTTATTTGTGAAAACCCACTTACATCCCACAGTTTTCTTCCCTTTTGGTAACTCGTCAACAACCCAGGTTTTATTTTTGGCTAGTGCATTCATCTCTTCCATAACAGCTACCTTCCAGTTTGGGTGTCCTAAGGCTTCTTGTATGTTTCTAGGGATGACTAGGCGGGAAATATTTGAAGTAAAGGCTTTGTGATTTTCAGATAATCTGTGATAGGATAGATATTTGGCTATAGGATGTATGGTACATTTCCGGACACCTTTCCTATTAGCTATGGGAATGTCAAGATCAGAAAAGACATTGGATTGAGGAGTAGAAGGAAGATGAGTGATAGAGATAGGTTGAGAATCAGAAGTATTACCTGGTTTATGCTTATCTGTAAGAAGATCAGGATCGGATCTCGGGAAAGCTGACTGGTCTTGTACCAGATGAGGTTGTTCTCTATTAGCATGAGACTTTCGTCTAATATAAACCAGTAACTCTGTTGTAGGATGATTATCCTGATTAGGATCTTCACTAAGTAATATTTCTCTCCCTGAACTAGAATCAGTAAGATCTGGCACCATATCAGTCCCTAATTGTTGTTCATTAACACTCGTTTCCTTTTCAAAACAGGTTTCTTTATGAGAAGAATTTGGAAAGAAAGAATTTGGTAAAACTGAATTATTAGTTTCCAAAACTGGTAGATTAGTTTCCAAAAAATTTTCAAACTCATTTTCCAAAACTGGCAGATTAGTTTCCAAAAGATTTTCAAACTCATCTTTATTTTCATTCTCCCCCTGAAGATGAGTTGTAGAGAAAAAAGGTTTTTGTTCAAAAAAAATCACATCCATACTAATATGGGTTTTCTTTGTAAGGGGATTGAAACACTTATACCCTTTTTTATTAGGGGGATAGCCGATGAAAACACATTTTTCGGCTCTAGCATCAAGTTTAGACCGAAGTATGTCCGGTATATGCACAAAAACAGTGCTGCCAAAAACCTTAAGAGGAAGATTAGAAATTAACCTATTATTGGGAAAAACCTGTTTAAGACAATGTATAGGTGTCTTATGGTTCAAGATCCGTGAGGGAACCCTATTAATGAGGTATGTAGCTGTTAAAACAGCGTCCCCCCATAGATATTTTGGGACATGCATTGAAAGCATGAGAGCCCGACTCACTTTTAAAAGATGGCGGTTTTTTCTTTCCGCAACCCCATTTTGTTGGGGTGTATGGCGACACGTAGATTGATGTTGAACTCCTTTTTGTTTTAAAAAATTCCCAAGATATTGGTTAAAATACTCTGTGCCATTATCACTTCGTAAAATACTGATTTTAGTATGAAATTGAGTTTCAACTAGAGTATAAATTCTTGAAAAAGTTTTTCGACTTCAGATTTGGAGTTCATCAAATAGAGCCAACATAATCTAGTGTGGTCATCAATAAAAGTTACAAACCAACGTTTTCCATTTAAAGTAGGAATTTTAGATGGTCCCCAAACATCACTATGTATTAAATAGAAGGGCGTTGAGGCCCTATAGGGTTTGGAGACATAAGGTTTGTGAGTACTTTTAGAAAAACAACAAATATCACATTGAAATCGAGAAAGAGACAAATTTTGAAATAAAGTCGGAAACAAATGTTTTAAATAAGTAAAACTTGGATGACCTAATCTGAAATGCCAGATCATTATCTGCTCTTTTACAGGCAGAGAACTTACATCACTGTTTGAAAACAACGCCGACTTATTTATACTGTCTTCAAAATAATAGAGCCCATCCTGCATCTTAGCACTGCCAATCACCGTCCCCGAAGTCTGTTCCTGAAATTTACAGAGTGTTGGAGAAAACACAACTGAACAGTTAGAGTCAAGAGAGAGTTTGCTAACTGATAATAAATTACAAGAGAGATTAGGGACATGTAGGACCGAAGTAAGAGTGATAGTATCAGAAATCTTGACAGAACCTGTTCCAGCAATGGATGACAAACTGCCATCGGCAATACGGATCTTTTTGTTGCCAGAACAGGGAGAATATGTATTAAACAAAGAGGAGATACTAGTCATATAATCTGATGCGCCGGAGTCGATGACCCATGGTGCAGAATTAAAATGACTTAAATAACTAGTAGAAAGGTTACCTGATTGGGCAAGAGAAGCACTAGTAGGATTAGTTACCTCCATAATTTCTGCCATGTAAACAGAGTATTGTAGCGGATACTGTAGCGGGTAGGATTTTTTTTTTTTTTTGAATAGAAAACCTAAAGAGTTTTAGGCTGGGTAGAAGAAAGAAGGAAATTTTTTTTTTTTTGAATAGTAAACCTAAAGAGTTTTAGGCTCTGATACCATGAAGATTTTCTGTATTGATTTGTTTTATTCAAATAGTTACAATAAGCCATATATATACACGAGAAGTTACCTTACTTAGCCTACAATTAGGCCTACAATTAAGGTTATAAATACTAACTAATTAATTCCTAACATTTAGCTAATCAATTAGTCAACTAACAATTAATTTACAAGTCAACAATTATAGGAAATTAATAGGAAATTAATTCCATAGTTATAGGAAATTAATTCCTAGTAATCCTCCTAGGATTTTACTCCTAGAATTACTCCCTTAGTCAACACTTTCCAACACATACACATGCACATTTGTGGGAATAGGGATGAATAGCACCAAATGGGCCTTGATTTTTGTGTGTGCCATTGACTTAATAACTCGAATTTTATTAGCACCAAAGTAAATAAACCCACAAAAATGCCCTTGAATAAATAAAGATAAGGTGTCAGCTCACCTTCCCCATCTTCTGCTTATTTTTCTTTCTCACCTTTATTGTTCGCTCTTATTCATCTTCTATATCTACAAAACTCATTTTATTCTAAATTTCAACAAGACAATTCTGAAATCTTAGATTGGTGATTAAAAACACTACTTGGTTAGTAGAACACTCTGATTATTGAAGACTTTGACTAGCATTCATCTTGCGAGATGTATGATTTGCATTTGTGACACCACACTAAAATCAACATTTTTTGCACATTAATTATTTTTTCAACTTTAAATTTAGTTTCTGTGTGTTTTTATTTTTGTGGATTAAAAACTGAAAATTCTGTGGCATCATGATCACATTATTGTCTAAACTATTTATTTTATTTTATTTTTTTATAAAAGAATGAAATGAAAGTTTTGGTTTAGACTATTGGCTTGGGTCAGGCTTAATAAATCTCGGCCAAGCCAAGACTATTAAATAAGTGTTGGTCAAAACAAGAGATTTATTTATAGTTTCTTTATTTTTATTTTTTTTGGTTTTAAGATTTTTTATTTTTTTTTCCGCTTATCCTTTTTTAGGTTTCCAAATCTGCTCTCATTATTATTATTATTTATTATTATTATTATTATTATTATTTTTGTATTAGAGTGCTTAAATACTATTGTTGGACCATTTTCCTAATAGCTTAAGCTTTTGGGTCTGATGTTTACTAACATGATATTAGACCTTGGTTTTACCCAGGAGTCTTGGGTTTGATTGCATTTGTATTTGTTTCTGGATTTGTTCTGAGTTTGAATATGTGTTTGGGCTTGAGCCAAGTGGCAAGCTGGTTGGTCTTTCACATGAGGGGGTGTATTATTAGAGTGCTTAAATACAATTGTTGGGCCATTTCCTTGATTGGTTAAGTTTTTGGGTCTGATAGTCACTAACATTTTTTTAGTTTCTAGATTTTTTTTTTTTTTTTTTTTTGGGTTTCTGTACCAACTTTCTCTCTCTCTCTCTCTTGAATTGAAGAAAGTTTCCCTTGTGGAGAGAAGTAATGGAATTTTTGTCCAACATCCACTTTAGGTGCCAGGAGGTGCTAAAAAGACTCAAATTATTATATGGGTGACAACTGACAATTACAAAAATCAAGCACCAGTAGGTGTTGATAAAAACAAGAACCCTACACATTAATATTTGATATATCAAACATGCAGTCGGACAGATCCAATTTTTCTTCCAACACTCTAATCCTTTCTAAATTTGACTGCAAATTATGTCAAGTCCTGATTGTTAGGACCAATTAAGCCAAAGGTAGAACCAAATTTATCTTGGTTTTTGTATATTCTTCAAAGCTAAAAGTATTTAAAAAAAAAAAAAAAAAATCATATTCCAAGCCCAATTAGTCTGCCGTGTGCCGGTCTCTCACAAGCAACTTTTCACATGCCATAAAGAATAGCCTACATCCACCCTCGCAAAACCCCACCACCCCCACCTCCTTTATATATATATATATATATATATATATATATATATTTTATTTTTATTTTTAAAGTTTAAATATTTTAATCAAGATTCTAGAGATTCTTTAGTGAAGATAAAGATGTAAGGATTGAAAGAAGAAAATATTGTTGGAAGAATATTAGCAAGCTACAAATACATTATTAATATCTAATTTTCTTTTAATATGTAGCACTACTGCTTGTTGGTTGGTTTCCATTCTTCTAGCAATGATATTTTATAAATCTAGACTTTGATACTCACTTAAAATTTCCACATGCAAGGCATTTAATTTATTATAACTCCTGATATAATGATGCAGATAAAACCTCTCATTGCACCTACAAGACTGATAATGAAAATTGGTGTGCAAAATTATGATTGGCATGAACTTTTTCCAAAAGGTATTCTCCAATTTTTCCTAATTGCATTTTTCCAAGTTTGAACCTAAGCTTGATTGTTATTGATGTTTTTACTGAAAATCTTTTCACGTTTTGTAGTCAAGAGTAATGCTGGTGCAATTGTGGCTGTATGGGCTCCCATAATAATTGTGAGTTACACTTAAAATATCTTAGCACTTTTATTCAATGTCTTGCTTTAGTACTTCTAGCTGGATGAAACTTTTTGTTGTTGGTAGATGTTCAGTTTTTGCTGGTAACTGCAATAATAGGACTGCAGTGAAAGCTTACTTTTGAACATGGAAAATGAAGTTTAAAATAAAAATATTGATTAATGAAGTTTTCTAAGATGAAATGTATGCCCTTGGAACACATTCGACTTATTTTGCTTGAAACCTGTTTCAGGTGTATTTCATGGACACACAGATATGGTATTCTGTTTTCTGTGCAATCTTTGGTGGACTTTATGGCATATTGCATCATCTTGGTGAGGTAAGATGTATTTGTTTTTGCTCAAAATAACATAGCAGTGAACTAATCACTTTTGTTTATTACAGATTCGAACCTTAGGAATGCTGAGAAGTAGATTTCACACGTTGCCTTCTGCATTCAACATTTGCCTTATCCCTCCAGCACCAAGAAATGATCAAAAGAGAAAAAGAAAACGTCTATTTAGGAGATTTCGTAAGGTATGAGATTCAGACCTTGCAATGTTGCTATGAAATTACTTGAATGATATCCTGTTCTGTAAGCATGATCGCTTGGTGGATTCTTTTTCAGGAACATGAGTTTGAAAAAGAGGTTGAAGCCAAATTTGTTCTAGTTTGGAACCAAATTGTTAATACTTTCCGATTGGAGGACTTGATAAGCAACAGGTGACTTAATATGTTTTTGATGCATTCTTAACGTGTCTTTTCTCTCTTTCTCTCTCTCTCTCTCTCACTTTATTTTTTTAACTAAGTGCCTTCTAAAATATGTTTCTGAGAACAGGGAGTTGGATCTGATGACAATACCTATGTCATCAAAGTTATTCTGTGGCATTTTTCGTTGGCCTATATTCCTCCTAGCAAATAAGGTAGTTTCATAGCTCTGATATTTGTGATTTTGGCTTGTTCTTAATCTATCAACATATGTCTACTTCTGCTAGTTTTCAATGGCACTGAGCATTGCAAGAGATTTTGCTGGGAAGGATGAGATCCTTCTCCAAAAGCTCAGAAAAGATAAGTACATGTACTGTGCTGTAAAGGAGTGCTACGAATCACTGAAGCACATCATTGAAATTCTAGTTGTGGGCGATCTGGAGAAAAGGTACAGAAGACTAAAGTTTTTGACCAAACTAATAGATGCATATCTGTAGTGAGTTATCTATTAAGGTCCAGCTAGTGCTGTATGACATAGTTGTTTATGTTAAAAAAAAAAAAAAAAGAACAAAAGAGCCCTAAATTTTTGCTTCCTATAAAAAAAAAAACACAGTTTTAGTTTTTCTGTCGCTGAGAGTTATAAATGTCGTGTTTCTCTTAAAAATAACTTCAATTCTGTTTGCTCTATATTTTCACTCTATAATTTTTTTAAATACTAGTGCATCTTGCTTTGGTTGTTAGGCTTATATTCAACATTGAAAATGAAATTAAACGAAGTATTGAAGGATCAAGTCTTCTTGAGGATTTCAAGATGAGTGAACTCCTTGCTCTTCAAGCCAAATGTATTGAGTTAGTTGAACTTCTGGTAATTGTTGCATTGCAAAGCTAAATTTCAAATGTTGACCGGAGTTTATTGTTTCTTAATAAATACTTAACCTTGATAATTTTTGTATGTCATATTTTAAGGTTGAGGGAAATGAAGCTCATCATAGTAAAGTTGTGAAAGTTCTCCAGGATATCTTTGAGCTTGTAACAAATGATATGATGACAACTGGTTCCAGGTTTTGTGCTGTCAGTCTCTGTTTCCATTTTAATACTGATTAAGAGATTTCAGTTTGCTAATCTTCATTCCAAATGGGCAGAGTATTGGATACGTTAAACTCATCTCATCAGCAGAATGCGCTGGATTTTTCTTTTGAAAAAATTGAACCTCTGTTATTTGCTGCCAATGATTCAATCAAGTTTCCCTTGCCAGATTCTTGCCCTCTCAAAGAACAGGTATTCTTTTTATTTCTTTCATCATAATTTCTTCCTTTTCGCCATTTGTCCTTATTTTAGGCGGCATCTTCACAAATACTTAGGTCAGAACTATGAACTCAGCTTTGATTTGATACTTTGTAGCACAAAGTTAGTCTGTTATCATTTTATAGTAATCACTAAACTTTAAAATTGTTAGAGTGCTTAAATACTATCGTTGGGCCATTTCCTACCGGCTTAAGCTTTTATATTTGATGGTTACTAACATAGTATCATATCCTTGTTGTCCCAAGAGTCCTGCCACCATGTGATTATTTGAATTTGTTATTTGTTATTTGAATTTGTTGTGTTTGTGTTTGGGCTCAAGCCATGTGGCAAGCCCGTTTGTCTTGCATGTGAGGGGGTGTGTTAGAGTGCTTAAATATTATTATTGAATCAACTTAAGCTTTTAGATCCGATGGTTACTAACAAAAATTTAAGTTGATAGGCCAGGGTCATACAATAATATTCAAGCATGTAAAAACCACAATTGCATGTGAACATGAGAAATGTAATAACCACTTTTTTGTCTTTAACTTTGGATTGCAGATTAAGCGTTTTCTTTTGTTGCTTACTGTTAAAGACAAGGCAATGGACATACCTGCAAACTTAGAAGCACGGAGGCGCATCTCTTTCTTTGCTACTTCACTGTTTATGGATATGCCTAATGCTCCTAAAGTACGCGATATGCTGTCATTCAGGTTAAATAAATTCTGCTTTCCTCTTTTGTTTCTTGCTGACAACCAAATATTTCCATTTTTTATTATATTCAAGGGCATTTTATCTCTTTAAATTTGCCTTTAAATTTGCCTTCCTACATGAATGCACCCGCAAGAATGCCAAAATTGATAAATGACTGGGGCCTTCAGCTAGTAATTTGTTAAAAACTAGAACATATATGGACTAATTTAACATCAAGCTTTAGCTATAAATTTGTATAAGGTCAACGACTATTTGTGTGGGAAATATACAAAAACTTATGACATAAGAAAGTAGATTCAGACATTCAGTCCTCCATGAAGATGCTAATAAGATTTTTATAGTTTTGCTTATATTACATGATTACATGTAGCCATAATTATAACATTTAACAATTCTAGTTTATGTTGTCTTTAATTATTTTATATCATTTCATTCTATAGCAATGCCACTTCCCTGTGAAAATTCTGAACTAATGGTGGAACTTCATAGTGCTGGGTGAAAAATTACTATACTGTAATGTGGGATGATTGGTGATGTATTATACTTACACAAGCATCATTATCGTGATAATGATCAACAAGCCCAAAAACCAATCAAAGAAAACCTTTCAAACTTATAGAACCCATTTCTCATTACAATAATGCTACAAGCAACATGCAGTGGATTTTTTTTTTTTAAAATTTTGAGTAATGCTTAGTCAATAAATTTATTTGATTCAATGTATTCTCTAGTACAGTATTATTACTCCACACTACTTGGAAGACATTAACTTTTCAATGAATGAACTACATTCAAGCAAAGAACAGGTTTCCATCATCTTCTACATGCAACAAATTTATCCAGGTGCGAGAGTAGGGCTTCTTTAATAATCTTTTCAGTCTCCTTATTAGAATGCAACTTGAAGTACATAGCTCCTCTGTTTATCTTAGATGAATGGAAAAACTTTTTGGAACGGATGGGGTGTGAAAATCTGGATCGTTTAAAAGCTGAAGGCAAAGAGGAAGAGTTTAGAAATTGGGCTTCTTTTCGGGGGCAAACTTTAAGCAGATCAGGTGAAGGAAAGGATATCTAATATAATATAGTATTTCATTTTCCTTATCATTCATACAAAAATCTCATCAAAATTCATTAAATTCATTCTTTGGATTTTGTTTTCATTTTAATATTTTTAAATTTGTACATCAAAAAAAAAAAAAAATTTTAAATTTGTAGTAGATAAAAACTGAAATATATATATATATATATATATATATATATATATATATATATATATATATAAATTATAAAGTGCAGGATCCTGTACAAAAAATTCGTGTGGTTTCATTGATTACAATCGGTTGGAATCAGTGAAACCGCACGAAACATTCGTACGGGATCCCACACTAGAAAGTTAATATATATATATATATATATATATATATATATATAGAGAGAGAGAGAGAGAGAGAGAGAGAGAGAGAGAGAGAGAGAGAGAGAGATTCCAAACCACCTTATATCCAACTCTTTCATCAAGGTATGGATAGGTTTGGATAATCCAAACCTATCCATACCTTGATGAAATCATGATGAAATTTTATTAATTTTGATGAGTTTATTTTGTATGGATGTTAAGATAAATAAGATATGGTTGGGGAAAATTTTTCGGATACAAGAACTATTTTTCTTTCCATTTTCCTATGTTTTCCCTTTTTTTAACTCTTTTAAATTTCTTCTGTAAGTATATTTCATTTTTGTATATTATCATTTTTATTTCCTTTTACATTTGAGAATTCTCTCTCTCTCTCTCTCTCTCCTTCTATAGTCAGGTCTGGTGGTCTTGAGATTTTTTGTCAGAATCTAAGGATTATGTGATAATCCGTTAAGATCAAATTACTCGGATTAGCACATATGATAATCCTTAGGTCTTAACGAAAAACTTCATAACTAGACCTGACTAGAGAATTATATATATATATGTAGCAGTTATCCTGTCACCTGACGATATTATCGTGTGGTTTCACTAATTCTCGGTAGAATTAGTGAAACCGCACGATAAGGTAGTCAGGAATACCTGACTTAATAATTATATAAAGAAATTATCAAGTGTAGGATCCTGTACAAAAAATTAGTGCCATTTCACTATTTCCAACCGATTGGAATCGGTGAAACCACACGAAAAATTTGTGTGGTATACCTAATGATATTATCGTGCGGTTTCATTAATTCTCGTTACCGAGAGTAAGTGTAAAAAATTTACACTATTTCTCGGTAGCGAAAATTAGTGAAACCGCATGATAAGGCAGTTAGGTATACCTGACTTGATAAAATCTGTATATATGTATATTCTCATGTAATTGGTTTATGATCCATTAACATGATGTATTTATCAAAATATAACCTCCTGTTCTTTGGTTTCAACAGTTAGAGGAATGATGTATTATAGAGAAGCCTTAAAATTACAGGCGTTTCTTGACATGGCTGAAGATAAAGGTTCGTAATGTACTAATGTTTAATGCACTAACAGACTAACAGTAATTAGCAGCTTTTGTATGTGATCCCCTTGTTGACACAATATTTCCTTCCCTTCATAACAAAACTGTTCAACTGCCTATATAAGAAGCCGATAGATTATCACTAAAAGTTTTATGCCTTTTGATGATCCTGTTTATCCAGATATTCTTGAAGGCTATGAAGCTGCTGAAAGAAACAATCGTCAATTTGCAGATGCATTATCAGACTTGAAATTTACATATGTTATTTCTTGTCAAATGTTGGATTCACAAAAATCTTCTGGAGACCCTCATGCAAAGGACATACTTGACTTGATGATTAGGTAATCTTTTATCGGAATACAAAAGAAAAAGCTGCAGAAATTCAAAATTCAGTCTAGGACATACTTTAGACGTCATCTAATACAGCCAAAATTATTATTTGAAGGTACCCCTCGCTCCGTGTTGCTTATGTTGAAGAGAAAGAAGAGATTGTGGCAGATAAGCCTCGAAAGGTTTATTCTTCTATACTGCTTAAAGCAGTCAATGGTTTGGACCAGGTAATAGTTATTTCTGTTAGAGCATTTAAAGTCCATATTGAGCTTGGATTTTATGCTAGCTCCAGAAAGACTAATAATGCAATTGTTTGAAGTGATTGCTAATTTTGCTGGAATAATGCAAATGAACCTTTTTGAGAAATTTCCAAATTAATTGCATGAGTTGAATATGGAAAATGAAAAAAAAATTAACGTTTATGAGGAAAAGATGTAGAAGCACTACATTGACATTTTTTGGCATAATTTGATGACAGTTTTTACTTATTTAATATCCACAATGCTTTTATTGACATACTATTATGGGAATCCATTTTGAAAATCTTTAGTCTAATACTTCATAGTAGTTCACCCCCAATAAAAAATCATTGTTTTGGTCATTAATATCATATTTTTGTTTATTTGATAGTGTATGTAGTTTGAGTACTCCTACCCCCCACTTTTTTTTTTCTATTATTATTATTATTATTATTATTTTATTTTTTGTGGGAAGCCTATCACTATGCACATTGCATTAGGTTTTCTGCCCATTTACGTGATGATATTTATTACTTGGAAGAAAGTTTTTCAATGTAATGTAGGCAACCATTATCAAACTTAGAGATTCCGGACGAAAACAAATTCTAGGATAAATTTACATATGATAGACTTGTTTTAGCAGTCAATAAATTCCAAAATGAGAACTAACTTGCTTTCAATTCAATATACCTTAGATAAAATCATACCCCATGAAATTTGAATGACAGGATCTGTCCATCTCCTCACGAGTCCAAAGGAAATGAAATCACTTTAAAAAACAAACAGATCACTTAATGGATCTCATTAAGTTTCATTAAGTGATAAGTTAAAGGGTTATTAGTCATTTTATGAATGAAAATAAAATAAATAAAATTTAACAAATAAAAAAGTAATAATAACTTAAAAATAAACAAGATTAAACATATATATTAAAAATTATGTAGACAACGGGCCAGTGGCCTCCTCAGCAAAAAGGAGAGGTTTCGATGCCTTGTTTGTCCGAGAGGTGGATAAGTTTCTAGTCCCATACCAATAGAGAAGTGTCGGTTGGCATTGAAAGCCTCCTCTTCAACGGCCTTCTGTCTATTTATTTTTTTCATATGCCAGTACCCAACAAACCCACCGACATGTCCATCATCCAAACCAGAATGAGCTCCAAACACAAGCCCATATCTATCTATTGGTTGACAAATGATATCTAGCCATGGTTGTATCTTGTATACTTGGTTTGATATTGATAAGTTCCGACAAAGATGTTGATCAAACGGTAATGGTGATGAAATTGTTAAGAGGGGTGTAAAGAACCACAAATGATTTGATTAAGATATTATATTTTTAATAAATTTACTTTTATTTTTATATTTATTGAACAAGGGTATTTAATATTTTTGTATTATTAATTTATTATGACAAGGGTAATTCTGTATTTTTAATATCATACTCGGTGAAGGGACTCATTAACAACATGGGAGGTGATGTCAATTTAGGCAAAATGTATTTTTAGTGTAATTTGTCAAACCTCAAACCTGGGGGAAGTTGGTGCAAATTGTCCACAAGTTTTGATGGAGGTTTGTGGGCCGTGCAGCCGTGGGGTGGCTGCCCGCATGTACAAATAAATTTTAACGCCTTTTTTGTTCTTTTTATTCTAAATCATGGTAAGAATTCGTTGGTCTCATCGATAGTGTTTGTTCATGTCTGTAAAGAACCATGGAAGTTAAGGTGATTACCAATGTAATTGAAAAATAACTAGAAAGCATATAACAGCATTTGCATTGTAACATATATTTTGAGCTGTAAAGTCATTTACTCTAAAAATGTGCTTGCTTACGCACTCATAGTTTTTTAGTCTACTTGTACAGTATTGACTTTTATTTATATGTATGTATATCGTTATCTTTTGCAGGAAATTTATCGCATAAAGCTTCCTGGTCCACAAAATATTGGAGAAGGGAAGCCTGAAAATCAAAACCATGCCATAATTTTCACACGTGGTGAAGCTCTACAAACAATTGATATGAATCAAGTATGCTTTTGCTTTGGTTGCTAAAAGTTAATGATTACAATGGATCTTTTTCTTATGGTTTCTGGTTATTCAGGATAATTATTTGGAAGAGGCTTTGAAAATGAGAAATCTCTTACAAGAATTTCTTCGGAACCAAGGACGGCGGCCTCCTACAATACTTGGTTTGAGAGAACACATATTCACAGGGAGGTTAGATGCCGTGATTCCAAAAGTTATAATACTGCATCTTGTGTACTGCATCTTGTGCCTGCATGAGTAAACACTAAATAGAGAAATTAAGTGACGATTTGGAAGATTCAGATAAGTTACCTTTGCAAGTTCTATTTATGGTAACTTGAGTCTTTTACTGTAAAATCTACTGTCCAAGTATGCATGTTTTTGAATTATCATTGTCTCCATGCATGTCTTCTGTATTCATATACAATTCACATGTTCATAAATTTTGAATATTTACTTTTGCACAAAGTATCATAAAGATGTGAACATAACAACATATACCATCCTTTTGATTGTAATTTCCAAAATATGTTGTTGGGTGGGGGCAGGCAGGGAGAACATCAACGTGGATGCTTTCGGTTTATCTACCAACCGCATCAAAAACATAACAGAAGTATTTAAAGAAAATTTCAATTTTACCTTATTTTCTAAAGAGTAATGCTACACGATCCAAAAAAATAACTCAAATGTGGTAAGTGATTTGTCATTACCATATAAATCATGGGGATGTTGTAGTAATGCTAAGATAAAGACAAATCGCTTGCCAGATCATTTGGGTTAATGTTTTGGGCTGCGTATCATTATTGTTAAACAAAAAATTTCAATTGGTCAAGTAGTATGAAGTTACTACTACTGGCTAAATGCATCATTAGAACATATGCCGACATTCTTACATTTTCAATAATGAATGATTTTTTCTAATAGTATACACACACACACTGTTTGGAATCAATGTAATTTTTTTTCACTGATTCCAACCACATGAATTTTTAATGCAGGATCCTACACTTGATAATATATATATAATTTTTTCAAAAAACGTCATGATCATAGTGGGTGCACGCGCACCACTCCCACCCACCCCCCCCCCCCCCCCCCCCAACACACACACACACATATATATATAATTCTGGAAGGCTTTCAAGAAAAAATCATCGGAGGATCCTCTATGAAGTAGGAAAAGTGTACACAGGTGTATTTTGAAAAGTGCTAGAGTAAAAAGTGAATATGGCTAAAAATGTATGAATTATTTGTGATTTAAGAGGAATTACTGCAGCGCATAAGAATCAAATTGAGCAGAAACATTATATGGCTACTGGCTTTTACCCAATAAAAATTTTATAGTAGAACAAATGTAGAACTACCAAAGGCTATATAAAGGATCACATCTATTTATTATTTTGAGATCTGAAAGCTTATGACTTGAACCTGCTTGATGTTTCCAGACCTACAGAATAATCCGGTTTAATTTCAGTTTAGTTTTTGGACGAATTGAGTCTATGTAGTAAATAGTAATTTGTTCTTTAAAATGTAAAGATATTGTGAATTTCTTCATATATATAGGTTTTCTAGTAAGCTACAGTTTTGAGCCATGCAAGTTTCATTATGAAATGTTGTTCAGACAAGTAAATGATGCCTGCATCTCATAGTTTATGATGAAAATATTTACCAGTACTCCACGTTATAGTTCATATACTTACTAGTGATTTACTGATTTTAGATCTTATGGACTGATAATCTTAAATTGGTTCCCAACTGCAGTGTTTCTTCTCTAGCATGGTTCATGTCATACCAAGAGACTAGCTTTGTTACCATTGGTCAACGGCTTCTTGCCAATCCTCTCAGGTAATGGATGGCCATAATCTTCAAGCCTTGCCCAAAAGAATCTAAAAGTTACATGTGTGCATGAACCTGTTCATCTGTTTAAGTATGTGTTTTTTTATTATTCTAGATTAGAGAAAGCTTAGTACACCAAATGATTGCCAATTACATCTTTCTGAATTACTCCTGTCAGTTGCATATTCATCCATTGGTTGTATGTTTGTTATGCCTATGTATTTGTGCTTTAGTCTTTAACTTTTATCTCGGTTATCTGCAGGGTACGATTCCACTACGGACATCCTGATGTATTTGATAGGGTATTTCACATTACAAGAGGGGGCATAAGCAAAGCATCAAAAACAATTAATTTGAGCGAGGATGTATTTGCTGGTAGAGTACAGCATCTCCAAATGTTATATCCTAACCATAATATCAAAATTGATTCGCTGTTGACTTAAATTTCATCTCACTTAGGGTTTAATTCTACCTTACGACGGGGAAGTGTCACATACCATGAGTATCTGCAAGTAGGCAAAGGTCGTGATGTAGGCTTAAATCAAATATCGAGGTTTGAAGCCAAAGTGGCCAATGGGAACAGTGAACAAACTTTGAGCCGTGACATATACCGCCTTGGCCGTCGGTTTGATTTTTTCCGGATGCTGTCTTGTTACTTCACAACCATTGGATTTTATTTCAGTAGCCTGGTAATAGTTTGAACCCTGACGTGATCTTCTGAGTTTAGTTTGTCACTGTATGTCTGTTGTTCAGCCATTAAATATAGATTATGCAGTTCTATATGTTGCCTTTCTCTCATCGTTTGTATTCAGTATTTGCTGATTCTAACTCTTATCATTCAATGTGCTAATCAGTTTAAAACTAATAAAATGATACAGATTTCTGTGATTGGAATTTATGTGTTCCTCTACGGGCAGCTATACCTTGTTCTTAGTGGGTTGCAGAAGGCACTAATCGTTGAGGCTAAAATGAGAAATATACAATCACTGGAAACAGCTCTTGCCTCCCAATCATTTATTCAGCTTGGGCTCCTTACAGGCTTACCAATGGTGATGGAGATTGGGCTTGAGAAAGGATTTCTTACTGCGCTTAAAGATTTTATCCTCATGCAATTGCAGCTTGCTTCTGTTTTCTTCACTTTTTCCCTTGGATCAAAAATACATTATTATGGCCGAACAATTTTGCATGGGGGAGCTAAGTACAGACCCACTGGACGCAAGGTTGTGGTATTTCATGCCAGTTTCACTGAGAACTATAGATTATACTCACGAAGCCATTTTGTTAAAGGATTTGAATTATTGCTTATGTTGATTGTCTACGATCTGTTTCGGCGATCCTATCAGAGCAGTATGGCTTATGTTTTAATCACTTACTCTATTTGGTTCATGTCGATCACTTGGTTGTTTGCACCATTTCTGTTTAATCCGTCTGGATTCAGTTGGGATAAGATAGTAGATGATTGGAAAGATTGGAATAAGTGGATCAAGCAGCAAGGAGGTATAGGAATTCAACAAGACAAAAGTTGGCAGTCTTGGTGGAATGATGAGCAAGCTCATCTTCGTCGTTCAGGGTTGGGTGCTAGGTTGCTTGAGATACTTCTGTCTCTCCGATTTTTCATCTATCAGTATGGTTTGGTCTATCACCTTGACATCTCCCAACAGAGCAAAAACTTTTTGGTTTATGTGCTTTCATGGATTGTAATTCTGGCAGTTTTCCTAACAGTCAAGGTAAATTCTTCCACTTAACTTGATAGTGCATATGGTCAACATGGATTTAAGTTGCTTTTGTTGCACTCACTTGAAAAATCTGTACTTTAGCAAATGTGTATTACCTTTTATGTAACAATAATTCATGATTTGCTGGAAATACTGACGACGTGATCTCAAAACGATATACAGGCAGTGAACATGGGAAGACAACAGTTCAGTGCTAATTACCACCTTGTGTTCAGATTTTTCAAAGCATTCCTCTTCCTTGGTATTCTATCAACTATAATTTCACTCTCAGTCATCTGTCAACTATCTTTTAAGGACATAATTGTGTGTTGTCTAGCATTTTTGCCAACTGGATGGGGTCTAATATTGGTAAGCATATAGTTAAACATGTTTGTTTTTGTTTTTATCGTCATAGGTTTTCTTTTTGGTTGAAATTTACTTTCGGTGTGTGTTTAGATCGCACAAGCAGTGAGACCGAAGATACAGGATAGCGGAATTTGGGATTTTGTGCAAGTCCTTGGTAAAGCATATGACTATGGAATGGGGATTGTTCTTTATACACCAATTGCTATTCTGGCTTGGCTCCCAATTATTTCAGCCTTCCAGACTAGATTCCTTTTCAACGAGGCATTCAACAGGCACTTGCAAATCCAACCAATTCTTGCTGGGAAGAAGAAGCACAAATGATTGTATTTATTTATTTATTAATTTTTTTCTACCAGCTAAAATGTCGAAACATGTTGAATATATTGTATAGCTGCAATTCATATCTGATTCATGTATAGATATACAAGTTTTATAGTATAAATATAATTTAATTTTAGAGCGAGAAACTGAACCAATCTTACTGTTAACCTCAAGAGAAGAATTTTACTAGTATTTGCACCCTCAAATAACCTGAATTTAATGGTTGCTTTTTTTTTTTTTTTTCCTTGGGATTTTATTCAAAACAAGAAAAGATGCGGAAACTAGAAATGAAATTCTATTCCAGTCTTACTATTATAATGTTATTTTTGAGTAACCATATTTGCACCCTTAAAAATTGAATGTATACCCTTATTGTATGTATGTTCATTTTGTTTTTCATTTTTTTTTTCTTTTTTTTTTCGTTTTTTTTTTTTTTTTCTTAAACAAATGGTTGAAGTAACATTTTTAGTTTTGGAGATTTGTCAAAAATAAGATCTATTAACTCTGTCTCTCTCTCTCTCACACACACACACTATATATATACGGTCCCGTTCACATCAGTATGTATTGATATAACTACATCAGTACTAATACATGTGGACCACTGATTATGAAGAAGTTTTGACAAGTTTACACACTTTGAGTCAAAGTATGTAAATCTAATGGTTCACAGTACTGATGAAGTTATATCAGTGCGCACTGACTTGAATATATATATACAGTAATTTTTAAGTCAGCACCCCCTTATTGTATTACTATCAATACCTTTTAATGAAAGCCATTGGATTTAAAAGATACTTTGACAAGTGCATGTAGCCGAATCAAAGCATTTAAATCCAATAACTTTCATTTACTTAAAAATTATTGTATATATATAAAGGGCTTGAGAGTAGGATGGGCAAATCCCCCATGGGGCCAAACCCCACAAGGCCCCATGGGATTTTGGGGCAATTCACCCCATATAGGTTTGGAGGAGGAGTGGGGGAAAATTTGACTCCAAATCTTAAATCCCCATTTCCTCGTTTCCCCCAAATATTATATATATATATAATTTTATTTCTAAATCCTAACGAATATCTAAACCTAATCCTTAGTTTACCCTAGTAAATCTAAACCATACTAGAAGTATTTATATTTATTTTAAATTAAATTGAATCAATTATACATTTTAGATCGAATATTTATATTATTTTTTGGATTGGATATTGAAATATGGTGAAACGAGAGATTGAGATGGCTAGATTCCTATTTCCAAATTCGAATTGAGAATTAGGATTGGAAATGGGGGAAATATGTGGGGGTGGGGAAACCTCCCCCCAAACACCCCCATCCCAGTTCCCCCAAATGGGGTTTTAGGGCGGGGTGGGGGAAGGGGTAAAGGAATGGGGGAGGTGGTGGTGGGACCTCCCTCGCCCCCATCTTCCCCACTCCCATCCCAACTTGAGAATGTGGATATTGTCAAGAATTATAGAGCTGCATCCTATATATTGTAGTGGTAAAAATTGGACTTGTTGGGTTCGACACATTACTTGGCCCAACGTTGTAAGAAATCAGGCAACTCAAGTCAGGCCCATTCGAACTAAAATAATTGAAGGCCCAATATGGCAATCAGAGTATGACAGACCATTTGGACCAAGTCAAAGTATACATTGAGGGATATCACTGATCAAGTCAGTGATAACTTCACTCCCAAAGATTGCTAGATATTCCTAGTATCTCGCTCCGCTATACGAGGAACTAAATTCAAACGGCCTAGCCGTTAGAGTTCTTTCTGGTTGCCTAAATACTTATCCCTCCTTATTGGAAAGGATTTGGATCCTCTCCTCACATTTTCTCTACTCACCTTGTCCTCACTTTCATAATCTATTGACACGTGTCTAATATAATAAATCAATGGTCTAGATTATTTATATTAACTTTTATGTTTTATTCAACTAAAAGATAGAATTAATCTAGACCATTGATAAGGGGATCCAAATCCTTTTGGAAGGAGACAATCTTTCCTCTCCTTACTTACGCTGAGAGACACAACCAAGCTCTGCAAATTACTAAAGCTATCTTGCGGCCTTCGACCAACGCTTCTGGTTCACATTTTTTTAATATTGATTACACATACAAAGGCTCTCAATTTAGCTTTTCAATCTACGATTGTACTACTGTAAGTGTAATTATTTTGTGATTGGCTTATTTCTTTGTCAAAACCATTTGAGTTTTTTTGTATGGGTAGTTTAGGTTCATCGTGGGGTCATCAACATTGTGATCGCGATTGAAGAAAACTTTCCTGGCATCCCAAGATCTTCAAAAGCCGAGCTTCAAAGTATATCTACTCGACTTGTTTCTCTTGAAAAGATTAGGTGGACACACATATAATTCATTCATATGTGTCTCTGCATTGTTGAGCAACCTTATGAGCACACAAATAATTTTCATATTTGTGTCTCTGCATTGTAGTGCATCATTCATCACACACACTGACACACATACAACTTGATTACACATGTCATCGCATTTGTTGTACTCACTACACATACACACGTGTGCATCACGATACCTTGGTTCATGTCTCATTGCTTGAGTTCCATGAACTCATTTGCTTGTTCCGTATTTGAATTCAGATTTACGACTTGTGTGTTTGTGTCTATAATTCGTTTTCATTTGTTGATAAAAAATGTTCGCGCTTGCACGTTGGTGTGCTTGTCTTTGCGCGAAGGATGGACAGCTTGAGAAGGCCTCTTCTTTTCTTTGTCGTTGTCCAGGTGTCGTCATGATCCATTGTGAAAAAAGGACCGTGACAAACTTTCCAGTGATTGTCGTTGTTCAGGTGTCGTCATGATATACCGTAAAAATCGACACCGCGAAAAATCTTCCAGAGATTTTCGATGTCTTGGTGTCGTCATGGTGAATCGTGAAAACCATTCGAGAGGATTTCGCGGTCCAAGTGTCATCTTGGACCACCATGAAAAAGTCCACGAAAAACCTTCCAAAGGTTTTAATTGTTTTGGTGTCGTCATGGAGAACCGCGACAATTTGACGTGAAGTTTTCTCTAGTGAATTTCACGGTCGTGACTTCATCTTGATCAACCATGAAATGGGACCGTGACTTTCCGTCGACGGTTGAGTTGTCTTTGTCATGATTGTTTTTCGTCATGGTCAACTGTGAATCATGACTACGAAAAACAATTCTTGCTTAAAACGATGTAGTTTTGAGAGAACTTTATAAATAGGCCAAGACACCATTTTGTTCATTAGAGAACTCCGAAATGTTTAGAGATATTAGCCATTGTTGAGTTCTTAGAAAGAGTAAGCTTCAAGATTTTTTTGTGACTCTCCATTCCCCAAACCCATGTACATCTAAGCATTATCAAGCATCGTTAAGCATGGGTCTTCATTGAGCATTCTATTGTAGGTAAGAACAAAATCCCATTTCATTAATTGTTATTTCCTTTTTAGACTTCACATTAATTGCATGTATTTGAAGCCGTGGAGATTGTTTTTGGGGTTAGCTAATAATTAGGATTGTTGGGTAGCTATTACCACACCTAATTAAGCATAGATTGTTTTGTCTTGCATTTTATGTACTGAGCATTCATTACATGTTCACTTAGACATATAACTCTCTTCATTGAGTTCAAGTCTTGTAGCCACTGAAAGTTCATAAAAATACTCGAGGTGTGTTCATCAATATAAAGCTAGAGGGGGGGTGAATAGATTTTATCTAATTATTACCCAATTTTCGCATGCATGTCAATTTTACGAAAATACCCCTAGCAAGTCAACAAAACATACAAGTGTAATAAGATGCGGAAATAGTAAAAGACACTTGATGTATACGTGGAAAACCCAACCACTGGGAAAAACCACGGGCTGTTAAGTGCGCCACACTTGGACCTCGAAATCCACTATATGAAAAGACGGTTACACCCTCAAGTGATTCTCGGACCCTCACCCTAGATAACCTCAGGCTATGGACACTACCAATCGCCACTCTTGGTTCAATCCCTAGTGATATCCCCTGATACACTACTCTTGGCGTGAGCACCCTCTAATCTACCACGCGGGCCTTTTATAGCGGCTCTAGTCCAATTTGCTTGAGGCCTAAGCACACTTAGCCCCAAGACTTCAATCTCTCAAAAGAGATGCACAACCCTATGTGAATATGTATGAATATTCAATTAATGCAATAAGAGCTAGGGTACTCTAAATGCTTACCTAGGATTATAAGATGACAATATAATCAATCCTAGATATCACATATAGCTATATGACATGGCATATAACTTTAGCTAAGTAAAGGATCACCAATCCTAGATACAAAGCTATCATATAAAACCCATAAACATTCAAAGGATTAACTAGTTGATTAAAAAACAATCTATCAACCTAGTTATCAATACATCACACAAGAATGTTCATGGCATAGCTTTTAGGCAATAATGACCTAATCAAATAAGCTATGAAAAATAATCTCAATCAATAAATGAGATCAATTAGCTAGATGGCATATGAACATTAAAGCCTAGCTAACAAATAAAAACCCAATCAACACATAATCTCAATCTTATATGTAGAAATTAATCTAAACACATATAAGTAAAATATGAGATAAAATTGATAAGTAGAAACACTAATTATGTAAGATAAAAGTGTTCAACAAATCATACCATGTGTGTTGAAGAAGTCCCATGCATTAGCATATGCTAGATGATCCTAGATGATGCTTAGATGAAGATTTATGCATGTGGGGATGGGTTTAGAGAGATAAAGATATGATCTTTAAGCTTTCTCTCTCAAGTCTCTCTAAATATCTCTCTAGGGTTCTAATGATCAAAGACTTGTATTCTGAACCAGAGATAAGGATGTATTTATAGAGACCAAAAACAGGGCAGGTGAAAATACAATTTTGCCCTTGAAACGCACCGATCGGCGGTTTCATTCGGCGGCCAGGCCGCCGAAATGAACCGCCGAATGGCTCCCGTGTGGAACAGGGGAACTTCGGCGACTTCATTCGGCGGTATGGAAACCGCCGATCCCAACCGCCGTTTTGGACCCGAGAGATATATTTCAATCAGGTCTCATTCGGCGGTTTCGAACGGCGGCAAGGCCGCCGAACGTAACCGCCGATTCACCAAAAATGGTGAAACCAAGGAGAAGCCAAAGGCATCTCCACCGGCGATCATCGCGCAAATCAAAGCACATTACCGTGCACGCGCGGACGTTTCCGAACATCCTTAGGGAAACGAATTACTCCACACTAAAAGCTAACATACATGAAGTGCAAGTGTGGGTATTGAATGCATCCTAATGCCTAACATGTCATGGCATTATCATATAACAAGATGCAATCAATTCAACATGCAAGAAGAGATATTGAATAAATCAATAAAGCACAATGCACACAAAATATAAACACACCATACAAGAATAAGAGTTATGCATGTTGTGTGTGTGTGTGCAACTATATCTCTTCAAGCCAATGTAAGCACTAGATATATACCTTTGGTGCTTGTCCTCTTGAGGTCTTGGAAAGGGTCTTGATCTTCAACAAACACCTAGACTACCCTTACAACCAAACCCCAACATGTGGTTTGACCACGAAATAAGCCAATCAATAATGGGAATCCTTACAATCTCCCCCTTTGGCTATTTCGTGACAAAACCACCACTCACATTGATTCCTCACAACATAATAGAAACTACAGGTCTACTTATGATTTTCTACTTTACAAAGAGATAAGATAAATAGTCTTGAAGTCTTCAATCTCAAGTAGAACAATCAATCCCTGAAAGCACAGTTTCTATACTTTCTAATACAAGAAAAGGTGAGATGAATCAAGTGAGATAAAACAAGCATTTGCATTTAAAAATTTAAGTACAACATCATGCAATGTATGAATGTGCAAATGCTCCCCCTCAAAGGGTTACTCCCCCTCAATTAGTATTCTCCCCAACATGCACAATTGCTACTACAATTTGCAACTCCCCTTACCACAACATACTCCCCCTTTTTGTCATGATATAGACAAGGGAGTAATCCCCAACCGGGTCACTCAAGACAAAGAGAGTTAGTAGCATTCTAGTATATGCATAATCAATATAAGTCACTTTATGCAATCTCAAATTTATTGGAGAGAAACAAGGAGATTTATTTAAATAAAATGTGTGAATCAAAAAATTGCTTTGCATACAAGACATGTAGCATTCAAGTCCAAAATATCATGGTATTTGGCAAAGCAAATGACAAAGGTTTTCAATATGAATTCAAACCAATTTCACCAATGTCAAGAGAGAAGCAAGGATATAGGTTTTCATTGATTTCAATTTAAGAACAACTATATCCAACTTTATAAGCTAAACATGTCATGAGCGACTTTGCACCCTACTTGATTTTTCCGGATAAGATATCCGTATGATAGTAGACATGTTCAACCAATAAAGAAAGAGAGACATTTGGATTGTAAAATCCTTGAATGGATACAAAATCCTTTTTCATTTGAGTCTCATAAGCTTTTTCACACATTATTTTGCATTTAAAAAATGCAATCATCAAAACATGCTTTTCAAGATTAGCATTTAGCATGTCATTTTAGCAATCATCATGTCATGGAGATCATTATAGGTCATTCAAATTAAATCCTATGTATATATCTCCTAGTCCAAAAATGCATGTTTGAACATAAATATGACATGGATTGCAATACAAGCATTGATCACACTTATTGAATAGAAAATATGTATACATAGTGTAACCAAGCTAACTCAAGCAACAAAAAGAGAAGCATAAGATATTTCAAATTTTTTGCAAGTGACTAGATGCAAAATAGCTCTCTTTGCTTAAGTTCCCCATATGGGGTCAAATATCCACACCACTTCAATGAAGGGCATGTGGTTTAAAAGACTTACCAAGTCCATAGGACCTAGTTGAACCTATTTGAGACATGTTTGTCTCGTAGCAAGCGGGTTCGTCTTTTCTAATCCACTTAGGTGCCTCAAAAACATACCTAGTGGTCATAGGTTCTAGAGTTCTAGATGGCAAAGAATCATGCAAATGATTTTCTTCCTTTTTAAGGACATGCATCTTAGCTCTAGCCTTTTTCTTTTCAATCATGCATATAAGATTACATAATTAAATGTAATGCAAGCAACTTGGTCTAACATGACCAACAATACCACACAAAAGACAAGAGGAGATAAGGTTAGGAATTATACCATTCCCTTGAGCATGCAAAAGTGCTTTCCCTTGTCGTTGTGGTTGTCTTGGTAGTTGGATAGGATCTCTCCTCCTTTGATGATGACCAAGACAAAGTTGCTTGCTCGGTTGAGCTTGCATGATTGAACACTTCCCTATTAAGATCGTAGGTTGAGGGAAGATAGCCTTCTTGGTTGGTTAGACCAAGATTGAGGAAGGCTTGGGCTTGAAGCTCTTTGGAGATGTGAGCAACGCCCTTTCATCTTCGTCTCCTCTCTCTCCTTAGAGGGACATCTCCTCATCGGAGTCATTTTCTTCTCTCATAAAATCACTCATAGTGTTTGCGTTGAATGAATGCAAATGAGAAGAATGCAAGATGTATGTCAAAAACAATAATCATACAAAATGCAAAAACACACCAAAATGAGCTAGGATCACCTAAGTATATCTAGGAACCCGCTCTGATACCAATTGAAAGTTCATAAAAATACTCGAGGTGTGTTCATCAATATAAAGCTAGAGGGGGGGTGAATAGATTTTATCTAATTATTACCCAATTTTCGCATGCATGTCAATTTTACGAAAATACCCCTAGCAAGTCAACAAAACATACAAGTGTAATAAGATGCGGAAATAGTAAAAGACACTTGATGTATACGTGGAAAACCCAACCACTGGGAAAAACCACGGGCTGTTAAGTGCGCCACACTCGGACCTCGAAATCCACTATATGAAAAGACGGTTACACCCTCAAGTGATTCTCGGACCCTCACCCTAGATAACCTCAGGCTATGGACACTACCAATCGCCACTCTTGGTTCAATCCCTAGTGATATCCCCTGATACACTACTCTTGGCGTGAGCACCCTCTAATCTACCACGCGGGCCTTTTATAGCGGCTCTAGTCCAATTTGCTTGAGGCCTAAGCACACTTAGCCCCAAGACTTCAATCTCTCAAAAGAGATGCACAACCCTATGTGAATATGTATGAATATTCAATTAATGCAATAAGAGCTAGGGTACTCTAAATGCTTACCTAGGATTATAAGATGACAATATAATCAATCCTAGATATCACATATAGCTATATGACATGGCATATAACTTTAGCTAAGTAAAGGATCACCAATCCTAGATACAAAGCTATCATATAAAACCCATAAACATTCAAAGGATTAACTAGTTGATTAAAAAACAATCTATCAACCTAGTTATCAATACATCACACAAGAATGTTCATGGCATAGCTTTTAGGCAATAATGACCTAATCAAATAAGCTATGAAAAATAATCTCAATCAATAAATGAGATCAATTAGCTAGATGACATATGAACATTAAAGCCTAGCTAACAAATAAAAACCCAATCAACACATAATCTCAATCTTATATGTAGAAATTAATCTAAACACATATAAGTAAAATATGAGATAAAATTGATAAGTAGAAACACTAATTATGTAAGATAAAAGTGTTCAACAAATCATACCATGTGTGTTGAAGAAGTCCCATGCATTAGCATATGCTAGATGATCCTAGATGATGCTTAGATGAAGATTTATGCATGTGGGGATGGGTTTAGAGAGATAAAGATATGATCTTTAAGCTTTCTCTCTCAAGTCTCTCTAAATATCTCTCTAGGGTTCTAATGATCAAAGACTTGTATTCTGAACCAGAGATAAGGACGTATTTATAGAGACCAAAAACAGGGCAGGTGAAAATACAATTTTGCCCTTGAAACGCACCGATCGGCGGTTTCATTCGGCGGCCAGGCCGCCGAAATGAACCGCCGAATGGCTCCCGTGTGGAACAGGGGAACTTCGGCGACTTCATTCGGCGGTATGGAAACCGCCGATCCCAACCGCCGTTTTGGACCCGAGAGATATATTTCAATCAGGTCTCATTCGGCGGTTTCGAACGGCGGCAAGGCCGCCGAACGTAACCGCCGATTCACCAAAAATGGTGAAACCAAGGAGAAGCCAAAGGCATCTCCACCGGCGATCATCGCGCAAATCAAAGCACATTACCGTGCACGCGCGGACGTTTCCGAACATCCTTAGGGAAACGAATTACTCCACACTAAAAGCTAACATACATGAAGTGCAAGTGTGGGTATTGAATGCATCCTAATGCCTAACATGTCATGGCATTATCATATAACAAGATGCAATCAATTCAACATGCAAGAAGAGATATTGAATAAATCAATAAAGCACAATGCACACAAAATATAAACACACCATACAAGAATAAGAGTTATGCATGTTGTGTGTGTGTGTGCAACTATATCTCTTCAAGCCAATGTAAGCACTAGATATATACCTTTGGTGCTTGTCCTCTTGAGGTCTTGGAAAGGGTCTTGATCTTCAACAAACACCTAGACTACCCTTACAACCAAACCCCAACATGTGGTTTGACCACGAAATAAGCCAATCAATAATGGGAATCCTTACAATCTCCCCCTTTGGCTATTTCGTGACAAAACCACCACTCACATTGATTCCTCACAACATAATAGAAACTACAGGTCTACTTATGATTTTCTACTTTACAAAGAGATAAGATAAATAGTCTTGAAGTCTTCAATCTCAAGTAGAACAATCAATCCCTGAAAGCACAGTTTCTATACTTTCTAATACAAGAAAAGGTGAGATGAATCAAGTGAGATAAAACAAGCATTTGCATTTAAAAATTTAAGTACAACATCATGCAATGTATGAATGTGCAAATGCTCCCCCTCAAAGGGTTACTCCCCCTCAATTAGTATTCTCCCCAACATGCACAATTGCTACTACAATTTGCAACTCCCCTTACCACAACATACTCCCCCTTTTTGTCATGATATAGACAAGGGAGTAATCCCCAACCGGGTCACTCAAGACAAAGAGAGTTAGTAGCATTCTAGTATATGCATAATCAATATAAGTCACTTTATGCAATCTCAAATTTATTGGAGAGAAACAAGGAGATTTATTTAAATAAAATGTGTGAATCAAAAAATTGCTTTGCATACAAGACATGTAGCATTCAAGTCCAAAATATCATGGTATTTGGCAAAGCAAATGACAAAGGTTTTCAATATGAATTCAAACCAATTTCACCAATGTCAAGAGAGAAGCAAGGATATAGGTTTTCATTGATTTCAATTTAAGAACAACTATATCCAACTTTATAAGCTAAACATGTCATGAGCGACTTTGCACCCTACTTGATTTTTCCGGATAAGATATCCGTATGATAGTAGACATGTTCAACCAATAAAGAAAGAGAGACATTTGGATTGTAAAATCCTTGAATGGATACAAAATCCTTTTTCATTTGAGTCTCATAAGCTTTTTCACACATTATTTTGCATTTAAAAAATGCAATCATCAAAACATGCTTTTCAAGATTAGCATTTAGCATGTCATTTTAGCAATCATCATGTCATGGAGATCATTATAGGTCATTCAAATTAAATCCTATGTATATATCTCCTAGTCCAAAAATGCATGTTTGAACATAAATATGACATGGATTGCAATACAAGCATTGATCACACTTATTGAATAGAAAATATGTATACATAGTGTAACCAAGCTAACTCAAGCAACAAAAAGAGAAGCATAAGATATTTCAAATTTTTTGCAAGTGACTAGATGCAAAATAGCTCTCTTTGCTTAAGTTCCCCATATGGGGTCAAATATCCACACCACTTCAATGAAGGGCATGTGGTTTAAAAGACTTACCAAGTCCATAGGACCTAGTTGAACCTATTTGAGACATGTTTGTCTCGTAGCAAGCGGGTTCGTCTTTTCTAATCCACTTAGGTGCCTCAAAAACATACCTAGTGGTCATAGGTTCTAGAGTTCTAGATGGCAAAGAATCATGCAAATGATTTTCTTCCTTTTTAAGGACATGCATCTTAGCTCTAGCCTTTTTCTTTTCAATCATGCATATAAGATTACATAATTAAATGTAATGCAAGCAACTTGGTCTAACATGACCAACAATACCACACAAAAGACAAGAGGAGATAAGGTTAGGAATTATACCATTCCCTTGAGCATGCAAAAGTGCTTTCCCTTGTCGTTGTGGTTGTCTTGGTAGTTGGATAGGATCTCTCCTCCTTTGATGATGACCAAGACAAAGTTGCTTGCTCGGTTGAGCTTGCATGATTGAACACTTCCCTATTAAGATCGTAGGTTGAGGGAAGATAGCCTTCTTGGTTGGTTAGACCAAGATTGAGGAAGGCTTGGGCTTGAAGCTCTTTGGAGATGTGAGCAACGCCCTTTCATCTTCGTCTCCTCTCTCTCCTTAGAGGGACATCTCCTCATCGGAGTCATTTTCTTCTCTCATAAAATCACTCATAGTGTTTGCGTTGAATGAATGCAAATGAGAAGAATGCAAGATGTATGTCAAAAACAATAATCATACAAAATGCAAAAACACACCAAAATGAGCTAGGATCACCTAAGTATATCTAGGAACCCGCTCTGATACCAATTGAAAGTTCATAAAAATACTCGAGGTGTGTTCATCAATATAAAGCTAGAGGGGGGGTGAATAGATTTTATCTAATTATTACCCAATTTTCGCATGCATGTCAATTTTACGAAAATACCCCTAGCAAGTCAACAAAACATACAAGTGTAATAAGATGCGGAAATAGTAAAAGACACTTGATGTATACGTGGAAAACCCAACCACTGGGAAAAACCACGGGCTGTTAAGTGCGCCACACTCGGACCTCGAAATCCACTATATGAAAAGACGGTTACACCCTCAAGTGATTCTCGGACCCTCACCCTAGATAACCTCAGGCTATGGACACTACCAATCGCCACTCTTGGTTCAATCCCTAGTGATATCCCCTGATACACTACTCTTGGCGTGAGCACCCTCTAATCTACCACGCGGGCCTTTTATAGCGGCTCTAGTCCAATTTGCTTGAGGCCTAAGCACACTTAGCCCCAAGACTTCAATCTCTCAAAAGAGATGCACAACCCTATGTGAATATGTATGAATATTCAATTAATGCAATAAGAGCTAGGGTACTCTAAATGCTTACCTAGGATTATAAGATGACAATATAATCAATCCTAGATATCACATATAGCTATATGACATGGCATATAACTTTAGCTAAGTAAAGGATCACCAATCCTAGATACAAAGCTATCATATAAAACCCATAAACATTCAAAGGATTAACTAGTTGATTAAAAAACAATCTATCAACCTAGTTATCAATACATCACACAAGAATGTTCATGGCATAGCTTTTAGGCAATAATGACCTAATCAAATAAGCTATGAAAAATAATCTCAATCAATAAATGAGATCAATTAGCTAGATGGCATATGAACATTAAAGCCTAGCTAACAAATAAAAACCCAATCAACACATAATCTCAATCTTATATGTAGAAATTAATCTAAACACATATAAGTAAAATATGAGATAAAATTGATAAGTAGAAACACTAATTATGTAAGATAAAAGTGTTCAACAAATCATACCATGTGTGTTGAAGAAGTCCCATGCATTAGCATATGCTAGATGATCCTAGATGATGCTTAGATGAAGATTTATGCATGTGGGGATGGGTTTAGAGAGATAAAGATATGATCTTTAAGCTTTCTCTCTCAAGTCTCTCTAAATATCTCTCTAGGGTTCTAATGATCAAAGACTTGTATTCTGAACCAGAGATAAGGATGTATTTATAGAGACCAAAAACAGGGCAGGTGAAAATACAATTTTGCCCTTGAAACGCACCGATCGGCGGTTTCATTCGGCGGCCAGGCCACCGAAATGAACCGCCGAATGGCTCCCGTGTGGAACAGGGGAACTTCGGCGACTTCATTCGGCGGTATGGAAACCGCCGATCCCAACCGCCGTTTTGGACCCGAGAGATATATTTCAATCAGGTCTCATTCGGCGGTTTCGAACGGCGGCAAGGCCGCCGAACGTAACCGCCGATTCACCAAAAATGGTGAAACCAAGGAGAAGCCAAAGGCATCTCCACCGGCGATCATCGCGCAAATCAAAGCACATTACCGTGCACGCGCGGACGTTTCCGAACATCCTTAGGGAAACGAATTACTCCACACTAAAAGCTAACATACATGAAGTGCAAGTGTGGGTATTGAATGCATCCTAATGCCTAACATGTCATGGCATTATCATATAACAAGATGCAATCAATTCAACATGCAAGAAGAGATATTGAATAAATCAATAAAGCACAATGCACACAAAATATAAACACACCATACAAGAATAAGAGTTATGCATGTTGTGTGTGTGTGTGCAACTATATCTCTTCAAGCCAATGTAAGCACTAGATATATACCTTTGGTGCTTGTCCTCTTGAGGTCTTGGAAAGGGTCTTGATCTTCAACAAACACCTAGACTACCCTTACAACCAAACCCCAACATGTGGTTTGACCACGAAATAAGCCAATCAATAATGGGAATCCTTACAATCTCCCCCTTTGGCTATTTCGTGACAAAACCACCACTCACATTGATTCCTCACAACATAATAGAAACTACAGGTCTACTTATGATTTTCTACTTTACAAAGAGATAAGATAAATAGTCTTGAAGTCTTCAATCTCAAGTAGAACAATCAATCCCTGAAAGCACAGTTTCTATACTTTCTAATACAAGAAAAGGTGAGATGAATCAAGTGAGATAAAACAAGCATTTGCATTTAAAAATTTAAGTACAACATCATGCAATGTATGAATGTGCAAATGCTCCCCCTCAAAGGGTTACTCCCCCTCAATTAGTATTCTCCCCAACATGCACAATTGCTACTACAATTTGCAACTCCCCTTACCACAACATACTCCCCCTTTTTGTCATGATATAGACAAGGGAGTAATCCCCAACCGGGTCACTCAAGACAAAGAGAGTTAGTAGCATTCTAGTATATGCATAATCAATATAAGTCATTTTATGCAATCTCAAATTTATTGGAGAGAAACAAGGAGATTTATTTAAATAAAATGTGTGAATCAAAAAATTGCTTTGCATACAAGACATGTAGCATTCAAGTCCAAAATATCATGGTATTTGGCAAAGCAAATGACAAAGGTTTTCAATATGAATTCAAACCAATTTCACCAATGTCAAGAGAGAAGCAAGGATATAGGTTTTCATTGATTTCAATTTAAGAACAACTATATCCAACTTTATAAGCTAAACATGTCATGAGCGACTTTGCACCCTACTTGATTTTTCCGGATAAGATATCCGTATGATAGTAGACATGTTCAACCAATAAAGAAAGAGAGACATTTGGATTGTAAAATCCTTGAATGGATACAAAATCCTTTTTCATTTGAGTCTCATAAGCTTTTTCACACATTATTTTGCATTTAAAAAATGCAATCATCAAAACATGCTTTTCAAGATTAGCATTTAGCATGTCATTTTAGCAATCATCATGTTATGGAGATCATTATAGGTCATTCAAATTAAATCCTATGTATATATCTCCTAGTCCAAAAATGCATGTTTGAACATAAATATGACATGGATTGCAATACAAGCATTGATCACACTTATTGAATAGAAAATATGTATACATAGTGTAACCAAGCTAACTCAAGCAACAAAAAGAGAAGCATAAGATATTTCAAATTTTTTGCAAGTGACTAGATGCAAAATAGCTCTCTTTGCTTAAGTTCCCCATATGGGGTCAAATATCCACACCACTTCAATGAAGGGCATGTGGTTTAAAAGACTTACCAAGTCCATAGGACCTAGTTGAACCTATTTGAGACATGTTTGTCTCGTAGCAAGCGGGTTCGTCTTTTCTAATCCACTTAGGTGCCTCAAAAACATACCTAGTGGTCATAGGTTCTAGAGTTCTAGATGGCAAAGAATCATGCAAATGATTTTCTTCCTTTTTAAGGACATGCATCTTAGCTCTAGCCTTTTTCTTTTCAATCATGCATATAAGATTACATAATTAAATGTAATGCAAGCAACTTGGTCTAACATGACCAACAATACCACACAAAAGACAAGAGGAGATAAGGTTAGGAATTATACCATTCCCTTGAGCATGCAAAAGTGCTTTCCCTTGTCGTTGTGGTTGTCTTGGTAGTTGGATAGGATCTCTCCTCCTTTGATGATGACCAAGACAAAGTTGCTTGCTCGGTTGAGCTTGCATGATTGAACACTTCCCTATTAAGATCGTAGGTTGAGGGAAGATAGCCTTCTTGGTTGGTTAGACCAAGATTGAGGAAGGCTTGGGCTTGAAGCTCTTTGGAGATGTGAGCAACGCCCTTTCATCTTCGTCTCCTCTCTCTCCTTAGAGGGACATCTCCTCATCGGAGTCATTTTCTTCTCTCATAAAATCACTCATAGTGTTTGCGTTGAATGAATGCAAATGAGAAGAATGCAAGATGTATGTCAAAAACAATAATCATACAAAATGCAAAAACACACCAAAATGAGCTAGGATCACCTAAGTATATCTAGGAACCCGCTCTGATACCAATTGAAAGTTCATAAAAATACTCGAGGTGTGTTCATCAATATAAAGCTAGAGGGGGGGTGAATAGATTTTATCTAATTATTACCCAATTTTCGCATGCATGTCAATTTTACGAAAATACCCCTAGCAAGTCAACAAAACATACAAGTGTAATAAGATGCGGAAATAGTAAAAGACACTTGATGTATACGTGGAAAACCCAACCACTGGGAAAAACCACGGGCTGTTAAGTGCGCCACACTCGGACCTCGAAATCCACTATATGAAAAGACGGTTACACCCTCAAGTGATTCTCGGACCCTCACCCTAGATAACCTCAGGCTATGGACACTACCAATCGCCACTCTTGGTTCAATCCCTAGTGATATCCCCTGATACACTACTCTTGGCGTGAGCACCCTCTAATCTACCACGCGGGCCTTTTATAGCGGCTCTAGTCCAATTTGCTTGAGGCCTAAGCACACTTAGCCCCAAGACTTCAATCTCTCAAAAGAGATGCACAACCCTATGTGAATATGTATGAATATTCAATTAATGCAATAAGAGCTAGGGTACTCTAAATGCTTACCTAGGATTATAAGATGACAATATAATCAATCCTAGATATCACATATAGCTATATGACATGGCATATAACTTTAGCTAAGTAAAGGATCACCAATCCTAGATACAAAGCTATCATATAAAACCCATAAACATTCAAAGGATTAACTAGTTGATTAAAAAACAATCTATCAACCTAGTTATCAATACATCACACAAGAATGTTCATGGCATAGCTTTTAGGCAATAATGACCTAATCAAATAAGCTATGAAAAATAATCTCAATCAATAAATGAGATCA